>OZ023274.1:21162042-21762042 GCA_964007475.1 Hybos culiciformis
TGTTTTTTGTTATAAAATCACGTAATAATCATTATCGTTAATAATATTGTGATTAATTTATTATTTTCTGTGCGTGATACGTACAAAAATTATTTTCATATAGAATACAACATAATACATAAACTTGTGAAACTGTTGAAATTACTTTCAAACAATGTATCTACGTACATAATGTAGAGTTAGTTTGAATAAATTTAAAAAAAAAACAAAAATTGTCTTTTTAATCCATCGTTTCATTAAAATTCTATTACTGAAACATAATAACCGAAAATAATTTAAATTATTTAAATTTTTCCACGTTACAAAAGGGCACACATTCGTTTAATGACAATTTATTTATGTGGTTTAATATATATGTATTAGAGCAAGGCAACATATATAAAACATAATATATTTATTTATACATTTAAAAATATGAGAAAAAAAAAATATTTTCATATTGCTTGCTTTTAGATTATATCATTTTAATATTCGAATTAATTTAAAATTAATGTTAATTGAATTCTGTTTGTTTCTGAAATTATTTGTATTATGAATTTTGTTGATAAATTGTTGTTCACATTAAGAAGATTTAGAATTTCCAATTTTCATATAGTACATGCATATTTCTTTTTTGTAAAATTAATATTTTGATTTTGACATTCATTTCATTTCCTTTCTATATTTCTAAATTAATTGCTTGGAATTTTGAAGAGACCAATATAGAGTATATACATTTTGTAGAGTTGAGAGATAATATTTATTGGAAATTAAAAACACTAGGTATTTTTATAGTTCTTGAGATTCTTGAGAAAAATATTATTTTTTTTTCTTATTTGTAAATATAATTAATTTGAAACTTATTAACTAAATTCATGTGGTTATTGTTTTATTCATGGAAAGATAATGATAATATGTACTTACGCAGATTTAAAGTGTGGGTTTGAAAAGAAATCAAATCAATATAACAAAAGAAACTAGTTCTCCCTCAATTTTATATTTTTTCCTAAAATATTTTTCCCTTTGGATTATTTTCATTCAAATTTGGTGATAAATTGTTCAAATATTATATGTATTTTATATAGTATAATATTCCTAGTATAATGTGAAAATAGGTTTAGTTACATAAATTTTCCTTTATACAAAATTACGGGGATATAGCTCTTTTAAATCACTTATGTAAATTTCGATTTTTTTCTCGTTCTTTTTCTATTTTATGATACAAAAAAAAAATTTAATGCACCCTTCAATTCAAAGTGGCTGGTTATAGAAAATTTTATAATTTTTCAATATGAATGAAAAAATACATTCACCATAATATTACCACACAAAATTATTTGAATTTTCTTTTTTATATTTATTTAATAAGTTAAATAAAATAAATGGGTATTTTTTTACTGAGAAAATTTTTTTTTTGTAAAAAAAATAATAAAATAAAATATAAAATATGTTGAAATGAAATATTATTCTAATAAAATTTATTACAAACATATATAAGATATAAGTCTTTGTAAGAGTAGAGATATGCATACATAATTAATATATATATGTTTATGCTTTTATTTTCATAAATTTTACATTAACAAACAAATATTGACAGAAAATATTATTATTTTGAAGTTCTATCTAACGTTTAAGAATGTGTACTTTAATGGATATTTTTTAATATGGGGTTTTTTTATATACATTTATGTAATAATATAGTATGTATCTATGTATAAATTTTATTTCATTGAATATCCCTAAAATTAAATATAAATTGTTTTATAACTGTCTTAAAGATTAATAAAATAATATAAAAATTCTTTTTGAAATAACTATATAAGCATAAGCAATTGGAAAATTTTGCTTATGTAAGTAAAAAGGAATATTTTTAGAATATGTAGCAAATGTAAATCTTCGAATTCTTTTCGTTTTTTCAAGAATATTTTAATTTAATGATTTATTTTTTTGATATAAATTACACGATATTTTTCAGCCATATAATGGTTTTTCAATTGTAGATTTCTTTGCGCATTTCATATATAGGCTAATTCCATAACAGAAAACGAAAAAAGCTAAAAAATTTTTAATCACTATTTTGATTCATTTAATAGTAATTATTGAATCTTAAGTAATCAAAGTTGATTAATCTTAAATTTTTTTTTTAACAATTTCGATTATAATTTCCCATTCAGAGAGAATTTTGGTACAGATGTCGCTTTTCAATACTGAAATTCTGTACTAATGGAAAAACTTTTGAAATCATTATTTTTTGTATGGAATTTTTATTAACGGCTAAATTTCATAGCAGGCGTTAAACTAAGATTGAGATTGAATCCAAGAGTGAATTGTGTCTGCCTATTTCTACACTTATTTCCGCCACAATTCTGTCAGAATTCTGGCTATTACTAAGCTGGTCGTAGTTTCGAATGTGTTCGGGCCATAATGTATACGAAATGATAATTTTCAATAGAAATTGTGGCGGTTTTGTAAAGAAATATAGACCCAAGATTTTTCAATTGGACAAATAATGACTGTTATAATTCTGGCTGCATATCTAATTAATATATAATTATATATTTAATTATACATAAATTAATGTCATAAAAAAAAAAGAAAATTTTAGACATATTAATTTTGCGTAAGAAGATTGTCATACAAAATTCAATCTATTTTCGTTCTCCAATACTTTTATTTTTCACTTAAATTAACCTATTTTTTTGTTTTGATTGTTATTTTTTAACACCTGTAATTAAATCTTAATGTTATCAGACAACTATAATTGCACAATTCTAGAAATTAACAAAATATAATATCAAATTCATTTAGGTATTTAGTACTTAGTAGTTGTACAACAAACGTTCAAGCCCCCAAGTACAAATAATTTTGTGTTTATGAATTTATACTTAATGTTGATAGAATGTATCTTAACATTTTTATTTAGATACATGTATCTACAAGAAAAAAAACACAGCTTTTTCTTTCAATAACAATAAAGCTTTTCGAAGAAAAATATAGTAAAAAAAAAAAATTAAAAACAAGAGTAAATCTTTGAATGAATATGAAATGTCAATTCAGTGCAGTCAGAGTTTTTCGATTAAATTGTTTTGTTTGCTTCATTTGTTTGTCATTTTGGTGGTGGTGCAGTAAAAAAAAATTTTTTTATTATTATTATTATTTTTAATGAAAAATTATTTACAAGAAGAAAATGTTTTTCTATAAAATAACAATATTAATTTTATATTTTCTAATTAATTATTCATATTCTAATGAATTAGGTAATTAAATAAAAAATAAATAAAAATAATAATAATTTCTTCAAAACAAATTTATGGAAAAATTTCATCATTAAAAAAAATTTTTTTCATTTTGCTATTCGCTTCTACTGAACTGATGGATCGAATTTTTTCTAGAAAAAAAAAAAAAAAAACAAACTGAATTTTTTAGAACAAAAAGATGAATAAAAAAAAATACAAATCAACTTAATTAAATCAGTTCAAATATTTTTGTTTTTTTAATTCTTTCCATCCGCTAAAAATTTGATAAGAAAACAAAAATTCTTCTATGTTTTGTTTTTGTTTTTGCGGCAAAAGAACTATCTTTGAGTTTTATTCATTTCTTTTTTGTTTTTTTTTTTTTTTTATGAAAGATTGAAATTAGTTCAACATATTTTTTTTTTTTTTTTCGTTAATTGATTTGCCTGACAACAAAAATTAGAATTTTTTATGAGTGTAATTTATGAAATATTCACTGAATAAACAACACAGTAGAATAGTTTGAAAAAAAAAAAATGAAATAAATAAAGTACCTATTGAAACTATTTTGGCCATTGACATACCGAAATGTTATGTAGCTGCATATGATAAAAGAATGTGTAAAACTAATACATAATGGGGCTTGATTAATTCCGTCCTGATTCATACAACGAAATAAAATGTTCCGAGTAAAAAATTATTAGCGGAAAGAATATATGTGTGTCATAATTCTTGTGTGCTCCCAAGATTTTCACCATTGAGGCACTGGTATATATTAGTAGTAAATAAAATAATAAGTTTTCCAATCCCATTCGAAAATCTAAGTACCTATTATAGAATTAATAAAATTTATTATTTTCAATAGCTTTCTGTAAGTCCTTTAAAATTTTGAATAAATAAAATTTGGATAAGCCTCATCTAATTCCTTTTTTGTGCCTGTAAAGTAATGCTTTTTTTTTTTATGTTTCAAGCATAGTGTAATTTTGTGCTTTAAGTCTAGTTTTCTGATTCTGTCAGCATAAGGTACAATAATTATTCAGACTCCGAGGAGTGATTTCTATCAAAAATTTAGTTTAAAAAAATTTCTTTAAAACAAAATTCGATTAAAATAAAGAAATCGCGGGGAAAATAAAAAATTTTATTCAAAAATGAACATTTTATTGCCAGTATGAAGAGATAATTCATTTTATTTATTTATTTTCTTTTCAAATTTTTAATTTTGTTTTGATACACATAATTATTTCCATTTTCTATTTCCTCTTTCAATCATCTCATTGCGTTTTCGATCATTATAATTTCTAAAAACTAAAAATAATTTTTACATGCTTTTTACATAAAATATATAAAAATAAGTATTGCAGAAAATTATAATTGTTTTATAGTTTTTTTTTGGAACATAAAATTGCAAATATTTCTGAGATGAATTGTAAAACTTTGGTTTTAGGACACGTGTAGAAGCCAAAGTTGGAAAATTCTCATTCTCTGCTGGAAACATTTTTCCTGGAACTTAAATCTTTCTTTTAAATTTACTTATTCATATTTAAAAAGTACAGGAAAATATAAGAAGGAGCTTGTAATTAAAATATACCGATAATTAATTTACAATCGAAGCTTATCATGTTTTCCAATATTTTTTACAACAAAATATAAAATTATCAAAAACACTGGCGCAGTAGTACGTAAGTTTATCCAATTATTTTTACAAACTTTCATGGACCAGGGCAAGTTAATTAGAAGACTTGTATTCATACATATTAATTTTTTATTAAATGTAAATAACGATTTAATCAAGCTGAATTTAAATTTGTAAAAAACATTTTTTATTTATATATTGATAAATAAGCAAAATATTTGGGAACATTATGAAAAAATGCAAAATTAACAAATTAAATAATTTAATGTTATACAATAGTCTAAGACGTATATCTTTTCTCAGGAACCCGTAAATATTTACTAAATGAAATATGCATTATCAGCTAACTAAGTAGAAACATAATTCAATCTATCCACATATAACGAACAATTTATTTATATTTGAAAAAAAAAAAATGAAGTTATGAAGTAATTCACATTGCATCAGCAATTTCTAAAATTAGTACTGTATTAGCATAGGATTGTAAGAAAACGAGATGCATAAGCATACTTACTTTTTATTTTACCTGTATTGATATAAAAAGTTAGAAAAACACATTTTCAGTTCAATAATTTAATTTCGCTCAAAATTAATAACAATTCCGTATTTTTTTTTCACTATGTCTATTCTAAGATTTATGTTTAAGAACATGCCTTCTTAAGTGCGCCTTAAACTATAAAAAACACCGCGCCTGCCGTCAGTCCAATTTAATAAACTATTGAAAAAAGAAGGAAAATAAAAATATATCATCGTATCTAGTCGTATCTAGAGGGTTTTATTAATAAAGATCTTATTCTAAAATACTACATATTTCAATAAAATTCAATCAATATATGAAATCGTGAGCGTAAGAAACCTTAAAAAAATTGTTCGAATTTGATCTGATATAAACGAAACACATCCTGAACCAGAAAAAACTGAAGCGAATGTGTAAAATGTCCAATTTTAAATTATTCAGAATTGATTGAATAGATATTGTCTTTTTTAACTATATTTTTCACATCATTTTACAATTTTACCTGCTGATATTCTAATAATTCTATAAATTTCATAATTTTGAATTTATAAAAGCTGTTTGTTGTTTATTTACCTGTATGGGAAATTATAAATAATATGCTTTTGGTTATGCATTAATTTAAATTTCATTTTCATTTTCTTTTGTAAACTTTTAAATGAAAAAGTAACAATAGTTTGTTTATGGGTTTTTTAAATAAGACATTGAACATTGAACTCAAAGAAAAAATAGAAGGCATAACAATTAGTGTAAAAACAAGTCTGATTTGAAAGAGAAATTTATAGTCCACCAGATCCAATATTAAAAAAATGGACAAATATTAAGATTTTTTTTGTCTATTTATACATAACACATATTATTATAATATTTTTAACATTTCGTATTCAAATCTTACGCCTTAATTAAGGGTCAAAATATATTATAATAGTAATTATGTTTTCATTATAATCTACGTAAGGGTCAAAAATCTAATTGTAAGAATACACGTAGATAGTTCGATACATCCAGTCATAAATACCTTAATGTACAAAAATTGCATTGAACATTTTTTATTTTACAATTTTAGACAAAGTCAATGTCAATATCAAAGTTTTCACAATTGCTACAGAATATAATGATGGATATCAGCGATATTTAAGATCAGCTCAGCATTATAATATACCGGTTAATATATATTCTTTAGCAGCCTCACAAGGCTGTTTTATAAAATATAAATAATGAAGTTATTTTTTAGGTAAATACTTTGGGGCTTGGTGAAAAATGGAATGGAGGTGATATGTCTGGTGCTGGTGGTGGTCAAAAAGTGAATATGCTTCGAGAAGCGTTGGAGCCATTCAAAGATAAAAAGGATACTTTAATACTTTTTACAGATAGGTAAATTACAATGGAAAGGAGGTTTGATTATCACGAAATTACTGTTCAATAAATGATTATTTTTTTTAGCTACGATGTAATTTTCACAACTGGATTAGCAGAAATTGTAAAAAAATTTAAAAATTTCGGTGCTAAAGTTTTATTTGGCGCAGAAAATTATTGCTGGCCACAGGATAAACTGCGAGATCTTTATCCGACGGTAGCGCCACAAGCATCTAGATTTTTAAATTCCGGACTGTTTATTGGTTAGTTGAAGTCATGTATATATACATACATCGAAAGCACGTTTGTTCTAAGCTCACACTACAGTTAAGTTGTTGTATTTATTAACCAAACAAATTTTTTAGGATACTCCAGAGAGGTGTACGGCATTCTGAATTCAACGTCAATAAAGAATAATGATGATGATCAGCTGTTCTACACAAACGTGTTTTTGAATGAAAAGCTTAGAAATAAATTTGGAATTCAATTGGACTCAAAATCGGAATTGTTTCAAAATTTAAACGGAGCTTCTGGTAAAATTATTATAATTTGATTCCTTTTTCAGTTAAAATACATATAAAATTATTCGTAAATATTTTATAAAATTCTTTTAAAGATGTTCATTTTGATGTTGATATTGAAAATGGTGAAGGAAAATTGCATAATACATTTTTCTTAAACAATCCCAACGTTATTCATGGTAATGGACCAAGTAAATTATTCCTAAATGCAATGTCAAACTACTTGGCTGGAACCTTTAAGGATAAAATATGTATGATTTGTGAAGAAAATTTGCTGTACTTAGAGGTAACTCGGTGGTCTTTTTGGTTGTTTTAATATTAAAATTTTGAAATAGAGCACTAATTGATATTGATTTTTGAACGCGTAGTAGATCGTAGTAAATTTTTCCAGCGATCTGATCTTTTGGATGATGTATTAATTTTCCAAATCTCTGGCAATCAAATTGAGTCTTTTACAATTTGTTAAAATATAGAAAACTATGTAATTTTTAAATTTAAATAATGTGTTGAATCTGAAACTACCATGTTGAATCTGAACCCACCATGTGACATTAACATCAATACATTATATATTTTTGTAAGATTACAACGTAAATGTTTCGTGATTTATTTTTTAGGTCACGAATTACATAGTTAATTTAATATTGTTTTTTATTTCTATTGTAGGAAAGAAAATTGCCCATTGTATCACTGGCGATTTTTGTTGAAAGGGCTGTACCATTTTTACCCGAAGGATTAGACAAAGTTTTGACATTAAATTATCCCAAGAAAAACATTAATTTGCTTATGCATAGCAATGTAATGATAATTTACATGATTACTTTGGTTTAAAGAACTAAAATTTTAATTTTTTTTATAGGTAGAATATCATGACAAATTAATAGAAGATTTTGCCAATAGGTTTGGCACCGAATATAAAACTATTAAATATATTTTATCTACTGATGTTATCGAAGAAAGAAATGCAAGAAAGCTTGCAATCACACAAGCTGAAGCTAAGAAAAGTGAATATTTGTTTGTTATCGAAAATGATGTTCATATTGATGAGCCGAACATATTAAGAGATCTATTAACATTAAATCGAACATTCATTGCACCAGTTTTAGCAAAACAAAATGAATTATGGAGTAATTTTTGGGGAGCATTAACCGAAAATGGTTATTATGCAAGGTCGCATGACTATGTTGACATTGTTAAAGGAAAAATTAGGTACTTGATATTATATGAACAAAACATTTTTTTAACGTAAGTTTCTATTACTTTCATTTTTCAGGGGGATGTGGAATGTACCCTATGTTTCATCTTGCTATTTGATAAAAAAATCAGCCTTTAGTAAAATTAAATTAATAAATCCTACAATCGATGCGGATATGAATTTGTGTGAAGACTTAAGAAATGCGGGAGTTTTTATGAATGTCATAAATGTAAAAGATTACGGTCATCTTATAAATTACGATGAATTCAATGAAAAAGCTGCCCGTCCGGAATTTTCAACTTTACTAACAAATCCATTAGAATGGGAGAGACGTTATATTCATCAAGATTACTATAAACATTTAGAACCAGGTTTTAAATTTGAACAGGTATAAAAAAAAACTATAAATAAGTTTCTTACTTTGGAGTCTAATTTTATTTAATCCGAAAAATGTTAAAAATATAATTTATTAACGTAGTTTTATTTTTCGCTTTATGATGGATTAATAACTTAGTCCTATTTTATAGTCTGTTTTTCCAAATACATTGATTCTGAGATACATCTAAAATTTTATTTACTCTATTCATAAACATAAATCCTTTTAAGCGATGGATGGTCAGTGTTTTAATACTGTTGGGTTGAAAATATTAACTAAAACATTAACACATTAATTTTCAGCCATGCCCTGATGTTTATTGGTTTCCAATAGTAACTGATCAATTTTGTGATGATTTAATAGGGATAATGGAAAATTTTGGAAAATGGTCCAGTGGTGGTAATGATGTTCGTTCAAATTTTGTTTCTTATGTTTTACAATTAATTTAATTGAATTTTATATTTTATTTGTTTACAGGATAACCGATTGCAAGGTGGTTACGAAGCAGTTCCTACAAGAGATATTCATATGAATCAAGTGGGTTTAGAAGCATTGTGGTTAAGGTTTTTGAAACTATTCGTAAGACCATTGCAAGAAGCTGCATTCACTGGTTATTATCACAATGTAAATATCAGGAAAATACTTTTTTGAATAAATATATCAAGATTATTTTAATTTTAGCCTCCTAGATCATTAATGAATTTTATGGTAAGATATAGACCAGATGAACAACCATTTTTAAGACCACATCATGATTCATCAACGTATACAATTAACATTGCTCTAAATACAGTTGGAGTTGATTATATAGGTGGAGGGTGTAAATTTATACGCTACAATTGTTCCGTTACCGACACAAAAAAAGGATGGATGCTTATGCATCCTGGAAGGTTAACACATTATCATGAAGGATTATACGTAACTAATGGTACTAGATATATCATGATCTCATTTGTGGACCCGTAAATAGTAAACTCGATCAATAAAAAGAAAAAGCCAAATGTTGTTTTAAGTAGATTAATAATGCAATGCTCATTTTTAAAACTGATATTTTTTAACTATATAGAAATAAAAATAAATAGATATTTTTACGTATTACAAATTCTCTTAATTTTCTTTTGATTCATAGATTTGTAAATTTTTTTGCATTACATATACTACGTATTTTAAGATTTTCGAAATTTTTTTTCATAATGTTTAAGATAGACTGTGAATTCGCGTAAAACAATAATAAAAAGAAATATGAACAGCATAAATAATATCTAATAAAAAGACCCTGCTTGTTTCAAGATTGTCACTGTTTCCTTACACAGGCGTTATGATAGGGGATTCCGTACTGAGTTCGATTTTGGAATTAAATTGCGATTGAGCGAATTTGAAATTATATATTTTATTTCCATCGACTTGAAATGAAAAGAATTGTATTTTGAATTTTATTGAAATTCTTTGTAGAATAAATCTTTTCAGGTAGGTTATATTTGTGTTTTTTTTTACTACTGGAGTTGGAAAGCAAATTGTTGCATTTTCAATGAAGCCATGATTATTTTATTATTTTATAAGTTACCAATACATTTATATTTTTACGTTCATACAATACCAACATAAATTAAAAGCCCCCTATTAAAAAAAAAAACAATACATAGACAGCATCTCGTAGGCATAAAGATCATAACAAATGTATTAAACCCTATGAGATTTCCTATACAAAAACTAAAGATTAATCTGTAAAATGCGATTAAAAGCTAAAAAAATATAATTTAATTATTAAATGTGATTTATTACAGGATTAATATTAATTTTTAAGAAAAAAAACCGTATTTGTTTAAATGAAAGTTTCCATAAATCGAGCAAATTTAATCCATAAATTTTTTTTCATCCTGGTAAAGTAAATTGAATTTTTTTTTGTTATAATTTCAGCGTTACCAACTTAGGGATTTTCCCCCTAGATTTAGGGGTTTTTTTTGTTCACAGAAGGATTTTTAGGGGGTAATTTGTTTCAGGGGTTTTTTTAGGGGTATGATGTATGATCTTAAAAGCAAAGATTTAGATGACATTTGTAATATTTTTGATTGCATTTCATAAGATACCTTATTTGCTAATTTTATTATAAATAAATAATTTTATTATTTATATAATTTACGATGCGCGTTATATATTTTTCTTCAAGCATCTATTTGAAGTCCTCATAGGTATATAATATCTATAAAAAAAAATTTAGGGGTTTTTTAGGGGGAAATTTTATTTTTTTAGGGGGAAACATTTGAAAAGGTTGGTAACCCTGTATAATTTCTAAGCTCTAGGTACCTATTATACTTTACTTATCTTTAATTTTAAATGAATTTAAAAAAAATCAAATATGTTTTAAAATTTAATTAAAATTTATATAAACTAAAAAAACTATCTAGCTATCGTACCTAGCTCTTATACCTAGCTAGATCGTACCTAGCTCTTATATCTTAGATGTTTTGGACAAAGTTCAGCTAACGTGTACAATCCCGATTTGGCTTAAATTTGTTGAGGCAGTAGAGGTGGTACCCAAACCCTCAAATCCAAGACCTTTTTCACCGACAAGCTCTTATTTCAGAGATATGACCCCCCAAAGAGTTCATATATCAGGTACGTGTATTCTTATCAGATCAGGTAGGTACATTAAAAATACCTAATAAGAAAGAGCGTCGCGAAACAAACAAAAAATTAAGGGGATTGGAGGAGGCGGCTGCCGTCTTCCATTCCAAAAGACAACTTTTTATTTAAAAAAACTCATATTACGAAAAAAAAACGCATTTGGTTACTACAAAGCAAGTAGGTATACCTACTTAACATATGAAAACTATGGGACTGCATATCCCTGAAACGAGAGCTTACCGGTAGAAACCTTCTGGGATGTAAGGGTCCCTACTCTCTCACCAAATTTCGGACAAATCGAACTTGTGCACTTACGTGGCTGTTTTTCTACATGGGGACCCACCTACTTATGTAGGTATGTTCCTACCTTCTACCTGTACAAAACAAAAGTTTTTTTTTATTATTTTGTATTTGAAATTAAACTTTTATATTTTGTAGGTATTTGAAATCATATTTTTTTATTTATTTATTGAAAATAACTTTAAATCTTAATTCACTTTTTGAATATATTTTCATTAAAAATTTGGATTGAAAATTATTTTTATTAAAAAAAAAATTCTTTAAAATCCACTTAAAATAAATGTTTTGATTTTATCACAATAATTTTTTTTTTTATAATTTTTTTATTTCAAAATTTCAATCAGTTTCAAAAATTATTTTTAATTTATTTATGAAAATAGGTAAATTAAAATTAAATATTTTCATTCCATTTTTGTAAAAAAAAAACAACAAGTAAAAACCCACCTGTACTGCTGTACTGTAGTTAAGAAAAAATTGTCCTAGGAAGGATTTTTATTTTATTTCGGATAGGTATTAAAAATTAATTTTTTTTACGAAACTAATAAAAAATAGATTTTTTATTAATTTATCTTTACGTTTGTTATTAATTTAATTTTTAAATATTTTAAAAATTAGAAAAAAAAATTAAATTAAAATCACTCAACCAACGTCGCGAACAAAAATTTTAAAACTAGTGGGAATTTTTTATTTATTATCCAGGGTTACCAACCTTTTCAAATGTTTCCCCCTAAAAAAATAAAATTTCCCCCTAAAAAACCCCTAAATTTTTTTTTATAGATATTATAACAGCTATACTTATATACCTAAAAATATATAACGCACATCGTAAATTATATAAATAATAAAATTATTTATTTATAATAAGATTAGCAAATAAGGTATCTTATGAAATGCAATCAAAATTATTACAAATATCATCTAAATCTTCGCTTTTAAGATCATACATCATACCCCTAAAAAAACCCCTGAAACAAATTACCCCCTAAAAATCCCACTGTCAACAAAAAAAACCCCTAAATCTAGGGGGAAAACCCCTAAGTTGGTAACGCTGTTATTATCCCTACGAAAAGTTTTGTTTACATTTCAACTACACGGCTGATTATCTTAGTGTTGGTGATGGTTCATATATATTTTTGCTAAGATTTTGGAATTAATATTCGTTATTCATTTTTAAGAGAGAATTCAATAAAGAAAGTTCTATTAACAGTTCAACAAAATCGAAGCGTTTTATTGGTTAATAATAAAAGTAAATTTATTGACATAAAAAGATTTTAAACATGGTCCTTAGGCACGGATATATAATATAAGAGATTTATTGAATTATTCAAAATTAATAAAATTAATTAAATAATAATAAATAGTCCTGTAAAATCAAAAAATATTCCTAAAAGCAAAGAAAAACGATTAAGGGAATATTTGTTTGAGTCAACGCGCTGTAACAAGCGGACAAAGAAAATAAAACAAATTACGAAAAAAATTAAGCAACGACGATAATTGTATTTCATAAATTGAATTTCACAAGAAATAATTTAATAACAGAATGGCCACTCAAACTAAGAAGGTTTTACAAAACAAACGAGGTTATGTTAAAACAAAACTAAAAAAAATTTAAAAAAGAATTAACGATTTAATAATTCCAACAGAAGATAACAAATTTATTGAATTTCTAAGCCATATTGAAGTTGAAATTAAAAACATCGAGAAATGTAAGAACGACTTCGAAGAACATCAACAAAAATTGCTTGAAATAACTGAAGAAGAAGAATTAGAGGCAGAAGCGAATCAATTTGAAGAATTTGATCAAAAATGTACAATGCTATTGGTGAAATTATTAACAATGAAGTAAACATTCGACGTAGAGAAAAAAGTTTATCGAAAAGATTCACAAAATAGAGACGATGATGCCAATGCAAGTTCATTAGAAAGATTAACTGATTAATAAAAAAATTTTTATTGGAATCGATTGAAATAACAGAAGCTAATTATGAAACAACATGGAAAATTTTGTTTGATAAAGATAAAGATAACAACTTCCTTAAAAATGGAAATAAATTCAACACATTTGTGGACTGATTCAAATATTGTTATTGGAGGGCTTAATTCTACAAAATGTCAATGGAAAGTATTTATATCGAATAGAATTAATGAAATTTTGAAAACAACCAATGTTGACATGTGGCATCACTTGTATCTGAACACAACCCATCAGACTTCATATCTCGTGGTTTGATGTCCAAAAATATTATCAACAATGATTTATGATAGTATGGTCCGTCGTGGTTAAAACGAAATAACAGAAGCTAATTATGAAACAACATGGAAAATTTTGTTTGATAATAAAATTTTGCATATGAAACGACACATTCAAGCTTTATTTGAAATTAAAAGTGTATCCAGAATTGAGAGTTTTAATACAGGAATTTAATAAACATTTAGGTATTTTGGAAAATTCTAATTTGCCAACTGAACAATGGGATGATTTGATTTTTTACATGATTTCATCAAAGCTAGATACTAAAACTAGAATAGAATGGGAAAAGTCAACAAAAGCTGATACCTACATTACCAACATTAGAACAATTGAAACAATTTCTTAGTAAAACTTGTTTAATTTTAGAGTCAATAGTTACAACCAATCAACCAACAAATCAACAAAAAGGTAAAAACCATCAGAGATGTTTATCTACAACAATAGCTAATAATATTAAATGGCACCTTAATCATTATTTACAAAATTGTGACAAATTTTTTAAGTTAACACCTTCTGATAAGCTCAAAAAGGTAAGAGAATTAAAAGTTTGTTATAATAGTTTCAATCCTAAGCATATGGTAAAAGAAATGAAGAAGGTAGATTTGTCGTTTCACTTCCATTTAAATCTGACAAGACAGACATAGAAGATTCATACAAGGAAGCATTGAAAAGGTTTTATTCATTGGAGCAACGATTTAAAAGAAATCCTGATCTTTGTAAATTAAATCCAAAAAATATTAATGAATATTTAATTTTAGATAAGATGGAAGAAGTTCCACAAAATGAAATAAATAATTCCAATGCATTTTATATGCCTCACATTCCGTAGAAAAAATAGATAGTCTGACAACTCAAATGCGTCCAGTTTTTAACGCATAATTTTGTCCAAAAGGCGGAAATTCTTTAAATGATAATTTATTAGTAGGTGCAACAAGATTTGATATCAATTATTTTACGCTTTCGTACGCATACTTTTGCAATTAACGCAGATATACGTAAGATGTATAGACAAATTATAATGAACGAAAAAGATTTGATTATCAAAGAATATTATGGCGAAACAATTTGTGTGAAGCTGTTAAAATTTATAGATTGTTGACCGTGACATTTGGTGTAGCTTCTTCGTCATTTTAAGCCACACAATGTATAAAAGAATTAGCTATCGAAAATCGTCAACGGTTTCCAAACGAAAGTGAAATTATTGAGGATGATTTTTATATGGATGATTTGTGTACTGGAGCATCAACAATAGAGGAATCTAAACAAATAGTTAAGAATATAAACAATATTTTAAAATCAGCTGGATTTACATTGCAAAAATGGAATTCTAATTGTTCAGAAGTTCTAGAACATGGGTGCACAAAGTGCGGCCTGCGGGCCACATGCGGCCCTCCATGATGCATTCTGCGGCCCGCAGCTCATATCATATTTTTTATTACTTTGAAAAGAAGAAAGGTCAATCTTTCCATTTCCCAAATTGCCAAAGTTTTATTAAAAATAAAATATATAGTCGACTTTATCCTATTAAGATTGGAAAATTAATAGAAATTTTTGAGAAATGATTCGAGGAATTTAAAAAATATAAATTCGATTTTAAAGTATTTTCGAATCCTTTTTCAATAAATCCAGAAGAAGCTAGTCCTCATCTACAATTGGAATTAATATACATACTCGCAATCCTGCGAAATATTAAAACAAAAATTTAATGACAGCGACAAAGAAAATTTTTATCTATCTTTGAATAAGGACAAGTACTCAAATTTATATGATACGGCGGGACGTTACGCATCTTTGTTTGGTTCAACGTATAAACCTTCACAATTATGAATATAAATAAAAGCAAGCTACGATCTCGTATAACGGACTGGCTACAACACAATAAGTTCCAAATATTTCCAAAATTATTAAAAAAAAGGAAAATTTAATATGTATATATAAAAAACAATAAAAAATATTTTTTTCCTTGTGGCCCGCAGTAAAATAGTTTTATTTTAATTTGGCTCGTCACTTAAAAAACTTGTGCACCCATGTTCTAGAAGATATACCAATACAATTAAAAAAATTAAAAAATAAATCATTAAAGAAGGAAATGTTTATGGAACATGATACCAAGACTCTAGGATTGCTCTGGGATGCAAATTCAGATACTTTTTCATTGAAAGTAAAAGATTTTAATAATGATAATATAACTAAACGAAATATCCTTTCAGAAGCTTCACAATTGTTTGACCAAATTGGTTTAGTTAGTCCAGTGATAATTGTTCCGAAAATAATCATGCAAAAAATGTGGAAATTAAAATTAAGTTGGGATGAAATTGTGCCAGATAGTGTTAAAAAAGATTGGATTTATTTCAGAGACAGTTTGCCATTATTAAAGTCATTAAGAATACCACGTTATTGGTCGGTACCATCAAAAGTTTAGAAATACATGGGTTTTGCGATACAAGTGAATTAGCATATGGTGCTTGTATATATCTAAAAACCATCAACGATTCAAATGAAGATTGCGTTCAATAAATAGCTTCCAAATCAAGAGTGGCTCCAATTAAGGAATTAACAATTCCAAGATTAGAATTATGTGGGGCCTTCCTTTTATCTAAGTTATTGATAAAGATAACAACTTCCTTAAAAATGGAAATAAATTCAACACATTTGTGGACTGATTCAAATATTGTTATTGGATGGCTTAATTCTACAAAATGTCAATGGAAAGTATTTATATCGAATAGAATTAATGAAATTTTGAAAACAACCAATGTTGACATGTGGCATCACTTGTATCTGAACATAGGGTTCCCAGATTTGTCCGCAGTAAAAGGAGGACATCCAAACGAAAAAAATATATAAAATATGTACACGCCAAAACGATCAGAATTTAAGATTTTGGACCCGACCCCTTCCGATTTAAATGAAACTTTCAGGGTTTTTTAAGTTTCCGAAAAAAATATACCCAACTTTTTTTTTTTTAGATCAATTCGAGTGTAATCTTCAGTGTAAGGGCGGGTTGAAAAATCCATTTTTAAGCATTTTTCATAAAAACCCATAATATTAAAAATTTACAACTTTTGATAGTAAAAACCGATTTGGACGCTTAGAGATGCAAATAAAAGATATTGAATTTGACTGCAAAAACAACATTATTATAATTTTTTGAGATTTTGAAAAAGTGTGGGAGAGAAAAATTTTTTTTAAATTATTTGAAAAAATAATTTGTTGCAAATTTTATTACTGACGACATTACTCATTGTTTTGTTTATTTTTGTGTAGTTGTTTTTTTTTAAATGTTTTAACTTAGCTTAGGAGGAAAAATAGAGGATAATAATGGAAAAGGAGGACAAAATGCGAAATAATGAAAAAAAAGGAGGACACTTTATTTACTATCAAAAAGGAGGACTTTCCCCAAAAAGGAGGACGTCTGGGAACCCTATCTGAACACAACCCATCAGACTTCATATCTCGTGGTTTGATGTCCAAAAATATTATCAACAATGATTTATGATGGTATGGTCCGTCGTGGTTAAAACGAAATGAAAATTATTCTACAAACAATGATTTTGAATGGAATTGTGAATTACCGGAATTGAGAAGGATGGAAGTTTGCATGGTTCATTCAGCAAATAATAAAAATGATTTATCAAATGAAGAAAGGGAATTTGAATTGATTACAAATATAATAATTCATCTTTTTCAAAATTAGTAACTGCAACTGCATGGTTAATGAGGTATGTTAATTTTCTTTCCAAAAATCGTTTTTTAAAATCACAAAATATAACAGCAGCTGAATATCAGAAATCTGTATCCCAATTGGTAAAAATTACTCAAAAATATCATTATAAGAAAAAATATCAACAACTTAACAGAAATGAAAATGTTGCTTACAACAACAGTAAACTTTTACAATTAAACCCTTTTATCGACAATGAAGGAGTTATTAGAGTTGGGGGACGTTTAAAACATTCTAAAGCGGATTTCATACCTTCTAAAACATTGGCTGAATTAATAATGAGTTTTGAACACCGAAAACATCTTCATTGCGGTCCACAATTATTATTGGCAAAATTTTTGGCCAATTAATGGAAAAAATTTAGCGAAAAAGACTGTAAGAAATTGCGTTAAATGTTTAAGAGCAAATCCGCAACCATTACATCAACTTACGGGTAACTTGCCATCTGTACGAAGTGAACCAACCAAACCTTTTCAAAATGTTGGCGTAGACTATTGTGGTCCTTTTTATATAAGAAATAAGATACAGTTTAAAAAGAAAGGAATTATCTACAAAGGCTTATGTTTGTGTTTTCATATATCTATCAAGCAAGGCCATACATTTAGAAGTTACAAGTGATATGTCAATCCAGGGTTTTATTAATGCATTAAAAAGATTCATATCTCGACGAGGAAAATGTTCAAACATTTACTCTGATAACGGAAGTAATTTCAAAGGAGCCAATCATGAACTTCGAGAACTAGGACAACTTTTATCAAATCAAAAATTCCAGCATAAATTACAATCTGGTTTCAACAGTGATAATATAACATGGCATTTTAATCCCGTTTATTCTCCTCATATGGGTGGGATATATGAAAGTGCTGTAAAATTGATGAAATATCATCCAAAAAGATGTGTTTGAGATGCCAATTTAACCTTTGAGGAATTAGTCACTGTGATGACTCGAATTGAATTGTGTGTTAATTCTAGACCAATAACACCTTTATCGGAAGATCCAAATGATTATCAGGATTTAACACCGGGTCATGCTTTAATTGGTTCTCCAATGAATGCAATAGCAGAACCAGATATTACAAACGTAAATAAGCGTCATTTGGATAGAAACGAATTTATAACACAAATCCATCAAAATTTCTGGAATCGGTGGTCGGTTGAGTATTTGAATACTTTACAGACAAGAAATAAATGGAGAACAGCTAAAGAAAACGTCAAGGTACCGAAGACATGCACAATAACCATGTCTCCTGCCTTGACGTTTTCTTTAGTTGTATTTACATTCGCAAATTTAGTTCGGTAAATGGTCGATTACATGCATCAATACACATGCAATTGTAGGGAAATGTAAATTGTATTTACATTTCCCTGTGATGTAAATTGTATTGACATTTCCCTATACTATAAACAAAAATAATAAATCTCACACTGACAATATTTCCCTTTTTTCCTTTTATCTCTAAAAGAAAGAGATTTAACGTGGAAAATTTCCCGAACATGTTAAATTATAGCTTGTTCACACCTAGCTAATTTAACATGTTCGAACGACGAACATGTTCCGTTGGTGTTTTTGATGTTGTTTTTTCATAGCAAAAAAATTAAAACAGAAACACGTTCTTCAACATGTTTCTACAAAAACATCTTAATTTTCAGGGATGAATGAGTAATTTTTGAATAATATTTTGTTAGGCAATATTCAGTATGCATTAATTTTTACTTGGTATGTCATTTTTGACTTTGAAATTTTATAAAGGTGGAGATATACTCAAGATAAATGACGCGCGAGTTCTTAACCTTGACACAACTTCATATATTTTAACTTTTTTGGGTGCGTCAGTTCCTTTGAGCTTATCTCCGGTATTATTTGAAATTTTTTATCTGACAGATCTAAACATGTTAACATAAGAAAAACATCGTCTGAACGGTCGATTTTCCAAAGATGTTTAACTCCTTTCGAACATGTTAAATTAGCGAAGTGTGAACAAGGCATTAGCTACGTGTGAACAAGCTATTAGATAATTTTAGCAAATGATTGAACTAAGTATTGATCTGTATATACAATTCTATGAAGCCCGTTGTTAAAATATATTGAACCAGTTGTTAAATTACATCGAACGGTTATTATCCCGGAATTAATTAAATTTAAAATTAATTTTGAAATCAAAATGAAATATAATTTTGTTGTAGGCTGCAGTTAACATTTATATGAAATTCAGCACTATTTATTTTTATAAAGACGTTATTTTGGTGTGTTGTTATTAATTTTTATAAGTAATTAGCGTATTTTAGATAGGTATTTTATCGTATTTAGAGATTCCGTTTGAGCATTTAGTTGCAGGTCACAGATGATAGGTATGTATTGGAAAACGATGTAATTGTAATTTGGAATTTTTTTTTCATTCAAAGTTTGTTTAACTTATTTTTAGATAACCTTATATTATTATAGGATGTATTGGTAAATTTCTGTATTTCATCAAAAAAAGTCGAAAAAGTGATTTTTTTTAATTTAATATAAATTTGAAGAAAAAAAATTTCTTACATTGACGAAAAGTTGTCCATTCGAAATTTATAACGCAAATCGTAAAAAAATTGTAAAAATGTTAAACAAAAATATGAAAATATTCATCAAATGATTATGATGACATTTTATTTTGCAAAAAAAAATCCGAATGTAAACAGGTAGGAAGTCAAACTTAAGACTACAATACAATTCACATAAATATCTAAGATTAAGCTATCTTTTTCCACGTAAAATAGGGCACATCGGATAAAAAAGAAAGTTGGCCGTACAAAATGTATGAAAACCTGTTTTGCATAATTGAGGATCGCTGCCGCGTTTCATTTTTTCAAATAAATTGTTTCGTTTAAAAACGAAACAAATAATACGAAATTGTGCATATATGCACAGTTTCCGTATGTACAGTTTCCGTATGCACAGTTTCGGTGCCCCCTTTAACTACTGTAATGACCCTGCTAGCACTATATGTAGAATGTCATTAAAAACAAAATACACTATAGCACTTAATGGTCAAACATTTGCTAGTCATTAAATCAAACGACTCTTCAACAACTTAAATTTGTGTAGATTTTTTGAATGATAAAATGAGCAATTGGATTATCTTGCCTCTTTGTTTTTATCATTTGAGTATCCATCGATATTAATTCGTTTTAAAAGTCACTCAATTCTTCTTTGAATTTTATTTTATTTAGTCAATTTTTATAAATTCTAGTAAATTTTTTTCTTTTGAAAAAAAAAAAAATGGTTTGTAGTCCAAAGTCAAAACCAAAGAGCTCGAAATGTGCACAACCTGGTAGAGTAATGAGAAATGCTTGGTTGAATTTCATGAGAGAATACAGGAAAAACCAATGCGACGGAGCCAAGAATATGTATGAAATGGTAAAGTGTGGAGCACAAGTTTGGAGATGTATGACACAGAGACAAAAATGTAAATATTATGAACAGGCAAAAAGAGCTTCCAAACCCTCAATGCCAAAAAAACAAAAATCGTCGAAAAAGCCCAAGCGTCCAAGTCCATGTTGAAAAATGAAAATTATAAATTTTTAAATACGGGCTTACTATATGTACCTTTTCGTCATAAATTTGTAAATCTTTCAAACTAATTAATAAAAATAAATTTTGTAGCATACAGAAATAATGGTATTTAATTAATTTTAATAATAAAGTATGTAATATTGTATTCCTCATACACCCTGAAAACTTTAGGTCAAGTAGCCATATGCTACGTTCCAAAGAAACTAGTTCTTATCCCTAACGCCCTAAAAGAAAAAGCTATACATACTTTTTAAAAGTCTTGATTTTTAAGTTTTTTTTAATGAATTCAATGATAAAAAATACTTAATAAAAATGTTTTAAAAACCACGTTTTTAAATTGACTAAAAAGAAAAAAATAAAAATTTTTCTCCTGAGGATTGTGGACACACATTCTTGAAACTGAATACAACAGTCTATAACTAGAAATGTGGGGCGCATTTTTGAGGTTTAAAAATTTAAATGATATATTTAAATGTAAATTTAAAAACGAGGTTTTTACAAAGAAATTTTAAGTCAAGAATGGCCTTATAAAAAAAAAAAAGGACCCCAGTTTTTGTTTGCAATGATGTTCCCAGTTTAATCTCCGATGGCATAAAAAATGTAACCAACTAAAGAAAATGTGAACCAAATAAAAAAGGAATGCTATTATTACTTTTTTTATTATACCGTAATAGTTTTTATTTTTTTTTAATTTCAATATATTTAAACTCATCAAAACAATAGTGCTTCACCCTTAAAAAAATTTAAAAATTTCAAATTCTGAATTTCAAATTCCTAATGTATTTTGTTAGTGTAATTTAATGTCAAAAAAAAGTTTTCGGGTGAACACTTTTTTTCACTTTTTTTCATA
This sequence comes from Hybos culiciformis, assembly GCA_964007475.1. Taxonomy (NCBI): domain Eukaryota; kingdom Metazoa; phylum Arthropoda; class Insecta; order Diptera; family Hybotidae; genus Hybos; species Hybos culiciformis. The sequence continues at coordinate 21,184,153 of OZ023274.1, forward strand.
AATTTCAAATATTAATAACAAAGCTGCCAGAGTAGGATTTTCTTTCCTTAAATTTAGAGGATTTTATTATATCTGGAAAAAATTATGAACAAAAAATTATTGTACAAGAAAAATCTCAGGAAATTTGCGGAATTTTTTTCATCTGGCATGTTTTTTTTTTTTTGATTTGACAATTAGAATGACAGAACTTGAATTTGAAATTTTTTTTGTTGTTGTGAATTTCAAATACACGCTCTGAGTGAGGCGTGTATTTGAAATTCACAACAACAAAAAAAAATTTGAAATTTTACACTAACAAAATACATTAGGAATTTGAAATTCAGAATTTGAAATTTTTAAATTTTTTTAAGGGTGAAGCACTAATATTTGAAATGAATTAATAATTCTATAAATATAAAGCTTGGTAGGAATCTTTTAATGAATTAATTTAAAATAATTCTAGAAAAAGCTAAACATTCAAAAAATTAAGATACCTAATGCACAATAAGTACAAAATTAAAAAAAATTAGATATTAAAAAGTAACGTTTTAGGTAAGTTTAATTTTTATAAATTTTTTTAATCATATTTGATTTAAACTATTTCTTCCATTTTCACAAAAAAATTGCTTACAATCAGAGACTTGAACCGGAACTGAACCGAAAACCGGAAAAAACCGAAATTTTATGCCAAACCGTAACCGTAACCGAACCGAAATTTAGTAAAAATGAAAAACCGTAACTGAAACCGGAACGTAATTTTTTTCGGTTTATTTTTCGTTCATTTAGTTTTTTTATAAAAGAAAAAATTGTGCTTAGACATTTTTTTTTATCCAAGAAAAAACGAATTTTTATAATATTTTAGAATTTGACAAGTGAAAATACGTAATGTTCGTATAATGTAATATTAATAAAAAAAAACAAACGAAGCAGTCATAGAACTGCCGACAGAAGTTTATACTTCAAAGATTTAAACTATGAAATAACAGTGGCTACAAATGATGGGCTGCTCAGTACAAAACGTAAATTAAAATATTTTTACATTTTTACATTTTAAATTTTTTTTCAGGTAATATTAATTTCACCAAAGCTACCTATTTCGGGGAAAAAAAATGTTTGTGTATTTTGCACCGGCACGACCTAACCGTAGCTCCCCACCCAAAATTTTTTTTTCAGGTAATATTAGTTTCACCGGAGCTACCTATTTAAAAAAAAAATTTTCGTGTATTTTGCTCCGGCACGACCTAACCGTAGCTCCGCACCCAAAATTTTTTTTCAGGTAATATTAATTTCTCCGGAGCTACCTATTTTGAAAAAATTTTTTTTTCGTATATTTTGCTCCGGCACGACCTAACCGTAGCTCCCCACCCAAAAATTTTTTTTCAGGTAAGCACCGAAGCTACCTATTTTGAAAAAAATTTTTTTTTGTACATTTGTACATTTTTTGTGCCTGCCCAAAAATGTTTCGGCAGGTAATTTTAATTTCACCGGAGCTACCTATTTAAAAAAAAAAAATTTTTTCGTATATTTTGTTCCGGCACGACCTAACCGTAGCTCCCCACCCAAAATTTTTTTTTCAGGTAATATTGATTTCACCGAAGCTACCTATTTCGGGAAAAAAAAAATGTTTGTGTATTTTGCGCCGGCACGACCTAACCGTAGCTCCCTACCCAAAAATTTTTCTGCAGGTAATATTAATTTCATCGCAGCTACTATTTTTGAAAAAAAAAATTTTTTTTCTATATTTTGCTCTGGCACGACCTAACCGTAGCTCCTTGTCCAAAAATTTTTCGGCAGGTAATCTTAATTTCACCGAAGCTACCTATTTCGGAAAAAAAAATGTTTGTGTATTTTGCGCCGGCACGACCTAACCGTAGCTCCCTACTCAAAAATTTTTTTGCAGGTAATATTAATTTCACCGCAGCTACCTGTTTTGAAAAAAAAAAAAATTTTCTATATTTTGCTCCGGCACGACCTAACTGTAGCTCCTTGCCTAAAAATTTTTCGGCAGGTAATCTTAATTTCAACGGAGCTACCTATTTAAAAAAAAATTTTTTTGTATATTTTGCGCCGGCACGACCTAATCGTAGCTCCCTACCCAAAAATCTTTCGGCAGGTAATATTAATTTCACCGGAGCTACCTGTTTTGAAAAAAAAAAAAAAATTTTTTTAATATTTTGTTCCGCCACGACCTAATCGTAGCTCCTTGCCCAAAAAATTTTCGGCAGGTAATCTTAATTTCCCCGGAGCTACCTATTTTGAAAAAAAAATTTTTTTTTTGTATATTTTGTGCCGGCACGACCTAACCGTCGTGGGGAGCGCCCAAAAATTTTACGGCAGGTAATCTTTATTTTAACGGAGCTACCTGTTTTGGAAAAAAAAAATTTAGTTTTAAATAATTTGTAAACGAAAGATTTTTAAAATTAATTTGAATTTAAATTTTTCGCGCCAAATTATTTTGTTTTTATAAATAACAAATGATTATTGAACTACCTATTTTGAAAAAAAAAAAAAAAAATTTAGTTTTAAATAATTTGTAAACGAAAAATTTTTAAAAATTAATTTGAATTTAAATTTGTCGCGCCAAATTATTTTGTTTTTATAAATGACAAATGATTATTGAGTGGACCTGGACCACTAATTTTTTTGAGTATTGAAACGTCAAAAATCATCTCAGTTCGAATTCGATTTCGAATGTCGAATGAGTAGAATGAAAATGAATTTTTACCCGCTACAGAATTACTCAATTATATCATACAACGCGTCTAATGGCGAAAACACAATTGGGGCGACAACGACGGCGACAGCGATAGCGACTGTCAAAAACCATATATTTGTATGAGAATGAAACAATTGAGGCGATTTTTTTATATGAAAAATCGCTGTCGCCGTCGTCGTCGCCCCAATTGTGTTTTCACCTTAAAGAAGTATAAACTTCAAAAAAAAAAAGTATGTATAGTGTTGTAGTGTTGAGCTTAACTAAATTTAGATTAAGTACAAGATAAATTTATTTCAAGACCTTTTTGTTCTTTTTTTATAATTAATATTTGTATCTGAATTCATTTAAAATAGAAAGTTGTTGTGCCAGTAGGATTGTAAGGGATACAAAATGTATTTTTCCTAAAATAAGTAAACGTTGCATGGACAATTTGGAGGTACAAATTACTATTTCAATTTCACCCTTTTACATATTTTTTAATATGTATTACAAAATAATGTAATGTATGTATTTTATGTACTTCACATACGAAAACATCAAAGAATCCGTCCACGAAAATACTAAGATGACATAAAGTCAATTTATTTTATGTCGCTTTAGATAAAGTTTTCCTACTGAATTTTTGTCAGTTTTTAGAAAATATTAAAAATAATAGTGTAACCGTAATCGAAACCGTAACCGTAACCGGAACGAAAAAAAAAACAAACCGAAACGTAACCGGAACACAAAAAAAATTTAGGAACGAAACCATAACCGAACCGAAATAAATATCGGTTCAACTCTCTGCTTACAATACATTTTCTTTGTTTTCTGAATTTCTCATCTGTAATATGATTCTCAAAATTAAGATCCTTCATAGAACTTCTTACTATTAAATTCAATACTTCTATTTAAAATAAAATCATCAATCAAATTTTTTGTTTTATTTAAGTATAAAAGATATCCCACCTACTAGTGATGTGATAGCTATAATAAAGAAAAAAATATTTGTATTTGGTAAGAATTAAAAAAAGGACGGTTTTTTTACTTTATAAAAAACATCTTGTATTGTTTATATTTATAGTTTATTTTCATTAATAAATTAAGTAAAAACATACTCTCTATGATTAATGAAAATAAAATTGCAATTATGAATATTTATTTTTCACTTCAAGAAAAAAAATTATTATTTTTGTGAAAATTTGATTGCAAAATTGCGCGAGCAGACAAGGGACTGTTCACATATTACGTAACGCTTTTTTTGCCGTTTTTTAACCCCCCCCCCCCCATAGTAACAGATCGTAACAAATTCCGAAGACCCCCCCCCCCCCCCCCTCAGAAGAATAACGTAACAAAAGTTAAACACTTTTTAAATTACTTTTTGAACAATTTTTTTATTCGAATAATCAAAACAAAATTCATTATAACTTAAGTTTTTTTTTGCGTGCATTAATATTATATTTAGTGTAATTTTTTTATAAAAAGGAGGAAATTTGGTTACATAACATTTTTATAAACACCCCCCCCCCCCCCCCTGCCGTAACAAACCGTAACAAATTTTCAAACCCCCCCCCCCCCCTAGGCTGTTACGTAATTTGTGAACAGCCCCCAAACAGACAAGAAATTTTTCACATCATGATTAAAGTGTCAGAATATTGCATTGTCATCGGGTTCAGAGCTCTATTAAAAGTTTCGGAGCTGTCGGAAAATGGTCTAAAATTTGATTACAAAATTTCGTGGACAGACAAACAGACAAGAAAGTGACTTAATAAAAACGTTGATAAACTCAATCCTCCTAAAAAAAACTAAAAAAATAAAACTAAACTCTTAATGCAGAATTTATTGGAATTTTGGAATTATTGGAATTTATAAAAATAACAAATAGCAAACGAATGGCAAGCAGATAAGAAACTTCTCATTTCAAAAATTGGTAAAAGTGATAATTTAAATGCATCGTACAAATTTAAATTTCATAAAAGAGATTTCGGTCAATATAGATAAGTGTTCTAAAAGGAAATTATCAGCATAAAATGTATTGAGCTTCAATAAATTAGTTGTAGTTGGTTGGTTTACCAGAAGTCCTTGTTGAAAATGGGATTTGACATGAAATTGAAGACTATTAGTGATTATCGACTTAAAAACCTTGCTATTAAGCTGATAAACGAGCTATAGGTATATTTTTTCAAATTTACAGTATGGGAAAAAAAACTTCTAAAGTAAGAGACTTTTAAAATAGGTAACAAAGTGTTTAGTATTTATCTTAAAAACGATAGGAGGTACATCATCCGGGAGCAGTCGCGTAGTGAGGGGGGCAAGGGGGCATCATGCCCCGGGCGCTACTCAAAAAGGCGCCAAATGGTCCGCAAATTAAAAAATTGCTGGATAATTTTAATTTTTATTATAATTGATTTCTAAAAAATATATTTAAAATTTAGTGCCAGTGTAATATAATAAATGTTAATTCGTAAAGTAAGTAAGTAAGTAAATTTTTTTTATTTGAGTCTTTCTTTTTTTTGACATTTACATGAATGAGTATTACCTTAATATAATTATAATAAAGTACAAATACATGGGCTAAAATGTATTTCCCTTGTTTAATAATATTTTACGTTATAAAATTTTACCAACATGGTTTACATTTAATTTTAGTTTGACATATTAATTCATATTTTGACATTTTTATTATAATTTGGTTTTTAGTGTTTGCTCAATACACTATAATATTTAACAAGTATAGCGATGATACAATTTTATATACATAACAATCTTAAAACTAAACTAACTAACTACTCTAATCTAAAACTAAAATAAAACAACAAAGAATAGTTAACCTCGGTGAATATCTGGGCTAACTTTACGATAGAAGGATGGAGCCTGAGCAAAGTTTACATCCTCCATAGTTAGATGAAGGGTATTATCGTGAATAGCGTTTACTGCATGTAAATATTGATTGTCCGTTAACAAAAAGCGTTTTTGACTTTCCTATATATTTCTAATAAGTTCGTTGGGATGATATTCGAGTCTGTTTAAAAAATTTTTGAGTGAAATTTATTAAATAAGTCATATAGCCGGTATAATTTTAGAGTTTTTGTAAATTGTTTCGTTAGAAAATCTTTTTGTTCTATTTTGAAAATTTTTGTTAACGCATAATCTAAGGATTTTTCTTTCAAAAAGTTCTATTTCTTTACCCACTTGAGGTGAAATTGTAAACCAGGTCGGGAAAGCATATGTAAAAACTGGTTTAATCAACATTTTATATATAAGTAATTTAGTATTCGAAAATAGACATTTATTTCTGAGAAGGGGAAGCAAGATTTTATACGCGATATTTGCCTTATCAAGAGCTATTCTTCCGTGCTTGTTAAATTTAAGCAGGGTATTAAACGTTACTCCTAAGTACTTGACGTTTTCCTCAATTGATATTTCTGTTTCGTCCAGAATTATTTTGACATCTTTACTTTCTTTCATTATTCTCCTACCTCCTTTTCCCTAGGCGTTTCTGAAGCATTTTATTTTAGATTTAGAGGCGTTCAAATTTATGTCCCATTTAATGTAATAATTATTTATTATTTCCAGATGTGAAAAAACTTTGAAAGTAGCATCTTTAGGGGAGAAGGAGCTAGCAAAGGTGTTAGTGTCGTCGGCATACAGGAGCGTCTTCCCTACTGAGCCGTCTGAATTAACAAATTCATGGGGAAAGTCATATAAGAATAAATTATAAAGCTTTGGCCCAGGACAGAGCCTTGCGGCACCCCTGACCTAACGTTTACCAATTCAGAGATATTATTTTCGATACAAATATTTAAAGATCTGTCACTGAGGAATGAGTTAATTAATCTTATTAGATGAGTAGGAAAACTAAATTGAATAATGGAATTTTGATTATGATGGAATTTTGACAGCGCATGTAGTGTGGAGTGGGAACGTTTAAAACCAAACTGGTAGTCTGAAACTACCTCAAGATTATTTTCTTCAAGGTCTTATTCCAATTTGTTGTCAATAATTCTCTCAAGAATCTTACCTAGATTTGACAATAATGATATAGGTCTATAACAATTTACTTCGAATTTATTGGATTTTTTATGTATGGGTAGAAGCTTAGCTACTTTCCAATTTATCGAAAAATAACAATTATTTATGCAGTTATTAAACACAATGGTTAGAAATTCAATACTTTTAAGGGAGAGTTTCTTAATTATGAAATTTGAAATTTTGTCGAATCCACTCGATTTTTTGTTTTAAAGGTTTTTAATTATACTAGTTAATTGATTTCTGTCAATAAACACACTTTCATTCGCTGGCTCTAGAGAGTTATTTTCAGGAGAGAAGTTGGTTATATTCTGTGAGTGGAGAGTAAAGTAACTGTTCCCACCCTATAATTTTCTTTGGTAAAACAGGGGTGCTTTTCTTCGAATACTATTTCAAAGTGTTCTTTAAATGCTTTTAATTTGTCGGTGGTATTGTCTAGTTCTTTGTTGTCAACGGTGACCTTAGTTATGTTTGACTTTTTATTCCTCCCGACAATCCTATTTATTTCTTTAAATGCGTCCGGTCCAGGTAAAATGTTTTTTAATCTATTTTGGAATTTATTATTAAGGTGTAAGTTAATTTTCTATGATAAATTTTTTTTGAGTAAATTTATTTGCTGAACTAGAGCTCTATATTCTTAATTAGATTTATTATAATTTTTATGGAATATCCTTTTTAATTTGTTTTGCCATTTATATTTTGTTTTAAATAGCAAACGAATATCCATAGGTAAATTACTGTATTTTTGAAATTTATTTTCAATCAACCGAGAGTGAACACTTATTTTGGCGTTGATTAATTTTGAAAATTTTTCGATGAGATCATCTAGTTCAGCATTGCTATAGTTTCTTTCAGGATCTATATTTAAAGCTGACAGGCCAATGTCAATATCTTCTTTAAATTCATCCCAATTCGTGTCCCCGAACGATTGCTCTAAAACCGGTTCCTTAAGCAAAAATTCGAAATCCCTTAGTTTGATGTTTAATTTCACCGCAAAGTGATCTGAAGAGGAAGTGACAGTACTAATAACATAGTTGTTTGAATCCGAATTTATGACCGAGTTACTAACCAGGAAGTGAAGATTGGGAAGGTTGGGGTATTAGGTGTTATTCTGATAAGATCGAATAAAACACTATTGTCGTTAAGCCATCTAAAAAGGCCTGCGCCATTAAGGTTATTAATTGTGTCACCCCAACTAATATGCCTGGCATTTAAGTCGCCACCAATGACTGTATGATCGTATTTTTTACTTAAATCACTAATCGTTAATAGATCTTTGCTAAGAGATTGGAACTTGACATTTGATGGAATATAAACCGAACCGACTAGAACACTTTTAATAGTATTCGAAATTTTAATTTCGATAGCAGCAAAGCAGGAAGTAAAGGCACTAGATATATTAATTTTATTATATTTCACATTCTTTTTTAATATAATTGCTGTACCTTGTTTTAAATCATTTCTAATTATATTAAAGTTTGGGGAACCAACTCTGTGTTTATTACATAGTTTTGTTTCTTGAACAAAAACTATGACTGGTTTATGGAAATTAAGGAATTTATACAGAAAAAGACGTCTACTTTGTTCAACTAGTGAACCAACATTATAAGTTATAAAATTAAAATCTTCTTTACCCATTAGAGAGTAATTGATCTAAAAAATTCAGGTAATTGATTTTCTGATCGATAGGACTCATTTTTTTAATATTATTCAAATATTTACTGATTTCATAGATACGTGAATCGAAATCGGTATCAAAAAGTTGGTAAGATAACTCTTTAAATTTAGCGAATATACCTTGACTATTCGCCCGTAGGTTAATCTGGTTTTCAGATCTACTATTTTTGAGCTGGTTGCTACCATTGTAAGGTAGGGGGGGGAGCTTCAGAATATTTATTTATAATCACAGAGGCAGAATTAAATTCTATATTTTTATTTTTATCCCTAGGCACTGAACTCATACGTTTATCTTTATAATTTTTGTAAACTGGACGACCTCTATAGTTGGCTTGGCAGTATGCCCTTTAGAGTTTCAATTAACACAGAAAGGAACACTATCAGAATTTTTATTAATGGAACACTCCCCTGGATTATGAGAAGATGCGCATTTAACGCATCTGTATTTTCTGGCACAGTTTTTGGTCAAGTGTCCAAAAGATTGGCATCTTTTACACTGTATAGCCCCCTTTCTATGCGGTTTTTCCCACTTAATTCTTTGGAATAAAACGTATTTAATATTAATAAGCTCTTCAGTGGATTGGCCTGGTTCCAATTGAACGAGATATAGATTATGATCAATATTGAATTTTTTGGATCTATCAGTGTAAAATTTTGACACCTTTTTGAATTGCTTATTGGGAGCTAATTTGCTGAGTTCAGTTTGAACTTTACTTGCTTCAAAAGTGCTTTGAACGCCTCTCAATATTAAATTTACTACCTTATTACTTTTATCCGTAAAAGTGTGGGCCTCGATAGTATTAGATTCTTTAATTTTATCCATCAGATTTTGGTGCTGGACCGGGTTCGTTAAATAAATTTTTGATTTTTTCCTGTTTATATTAATGACTTTTATACCGTCGGCTTCTTTTATTCCGTTGTTATCTAATGATTTGACGGACGCGTTAAAAGTAATGATAGGGGAACAGAAGGTAATCTTGATCTGTGAGTTTACCCGCTCTTCACAGGCTCCATCCTTCTTTCTTGAATTGACATTTAATTTATTATATTTCGAATTTACATTTGAATTTTTCCCAATAGTATGAATATTATTTAAAAATTTATTTTGGGTTTTTTTTTCTTGAACAATATTTTTGGGGTTAACTGTATTTATACTGTCTAAAATTTGGAACCTATTCATATTTTTATTATTCCCTAATCTTTCGACCCTAGCTACACTATCTGTGTTTTTTTATTTAGTTTAATTGTAGAGTTTACCTCCTCTGTGCTTTTATGCTTGCCTTTGCCTTGAATAATCCAATCAGTGTCCATCGGTTCAATTTGCTCGTTCACATTCTGCATTTGCGTTAAAGAAACTGCTGCTGCCAATCTACTATCGGATTCCATGGTTGAATTCGCTGTTTTCTTTAGAGTTGCATAATCCATTTCTAATAATCTGTATTTTGATTCTAGTTGGTTGAAAGCGTCACGCCAACTTAGCATTTCGTTATCGATAAAATTATCATTTTTACCTTGACTGACTAGTACTGCGGGTTGTTCACTACTTGTAATGGCGCTGATAGAATTTTGGGACTCCATTTCGGAGTTCCACGAACCATTCAAATCAAAGTCATCGGCGTTACCTTCCGCCATTTTGTTTATGAGGTTTTCTCCTCTTTTATTTTTGAAGTCAGCAAATTTTCGCCGTTTCTTAGGGATAATTACTATATCAGTTTTTGCCTTTTTTATTGTTTTAATTTTAATTTTAAATAATATTTAATAGTATTTAAATAATATTTAATCCAAATTTACTTTTTTATTTTATTTTCTTTTCAGGATTTGAATTCAAATGCTTTTCCAAAAAAAAAAAAAAACAACCTGTTAATTCGTAAATAAAAAGGAAAAAAAAGAACACTAATAGTCTAAATCAAACTGTAATAATATATTCATAATAGAAATGGCACGTTTTCGGATTTGAGAAAAATTTGCAATCATCAACTTTGATGATATTATCAATATATTTGCTTCACCAAAAGCAAGGAAAATTTACACATAGTAATTAGTATTATATGGTATTATAATCACCAAAAGCAAGGAAAATTTACACAAAGTAATTAGTATTGTATGGTATTATAATCATATTATGTTTAAATATATGTATCTCCATAGAGATAATAAATATTTAATTTTTTATTGTTTTAAAACTGCGTGTTTTTAAAATATTTCGGCTATAAGAGCTCAAAATCTCCTCGAAACTATTTTTTATGTCATGTTAAAGTTAAATGTGTTTTTTAAATGTGTTTTTCCCGAAATTTTTTAAATAGTGCTTCGAGGCGGGATATGTGTAAATCCGCCCCTGCTGGCCGCTCTATTTGTGCTGTTGTGGATGGTTTATTTATTTCAAATGCTTAATGCAAGCGAATACAACTTAATGATATTAAAATTATATATATATATATATATATATATATATATATACATATATAATTAATTTAATAAGGGATGTAAGAATATATTATACAAAGCAGTAGTTTTTATTATTAAATAATGTACACTTAGCTCGAATTAATTAAAATATTATGATAAAATTTACTTTTAAAAGAAGGACTTTCGAAAACGTATAACTGAAGCAGGAAATGGTATCGGTTATAAATTTTGAATAGGGAGTTAAGTCGGCTATATTGACCATAATTGGTTCTGGAAAATTGAATACAAATGACATCAAAATTTCTAAGACTTCTTGAGGGCACATTGAAACATAAATTAGACATTAAACAGCTACTTATCGTGTTTCCTGATGACTTTATGGATAAAGCTGAACGACAAATAAGCTCTTCTACTCTCCAGACTTGGGAAATTTAGAATTTGAAGTCTGTTAGTGTATGAAGGTAAATTTAAATTATCCTGCCAATTGAGGCGCCTTAAAGCGAAACGAAGAGGATCCAGCACTATATTGAAAATCTAAAATGTTCTTCTTTCTAAAGAATGACATTGAGTGACACTTATTAACGTTTAATTGAAGATTATTTGAGGTACACCAATTGCAAAATGATTTGATATCATTTTGCAAGTCAAAGCAAACAGAATAACAAGTTATGGACTTGAAAATTTTTGCATCATCTGCGTAAATAAGAACTTCAGATGAATTTAATACATTTGGAAGATCATTTATAAATAAAATAAAGAAAATAAAACCAAGATGACTACCTTGTGGGACACCACAATTTACCAAAAACGGTGCTGATAAGAAGTTATTAAAAGAAATTTGATAATAACAATTAGATAAGTAATCATATATCCAATCGACAAAAGCTGAATGAAAACCCATCTTGTCCATTTTACAAATTAGGGTTTTGTGGCATAATTTGTCAAAAGCTTTCGAAAAATCCGTAAAAATACAGTCTACATAATTTCCGGAAAGAAATTTACTATTACAAAAAGATGCCACTGGTTACCAGTGACATCTTTTCAACATCAACTCCGGTGTACCCAATGGTGATATTCGAAAATTTTTAACAACTGGTACGCTTAAAAAAAATATTATTCAATATTTATTTATACATATAAAAAATATTTATTAACGTAAGAAAAAAATTTAATTAAATAATGTCCAAATAAAATTTTGGTTATGGCACGGCACAATTGGAGCAGAAAACCCGTTTGTCACTTGCCAGATGATGCCCTTGTTGCAACCAAAATTTAACATGTGGTCAAAATCTTCCATCGGTTTGCCCATTAAATTTAGCGTCATTAAATGAGTGATAGTTTTAATCATATATATATGAAACTATATATTTCTAGTTGGCTATGTATTTAATATTAAAAAACGACTAAAAGTAGAAATCAGATGTTTTCCCAATTGACATAATTTGATATAGTTAACCATGACTGAAAAAAAAGGCTGGTTACAAAGGCGCTTTAGGTAAAGGTATATTTTGGTTTAACAAGTTCCACATGAAATCGGGCAGTTTTTTTTAAACTATTTTCGTTAAAGCTTTTACCGTGAGTTGTTTTTAATTATTGAATTTTAAAAAATATAAGGAAAAGTGAACATTTTGATTTGATTTTCATTGATTGAGTGAGTGTAAAAATAATTTTAATTAAATTAAATCAGTTTTCTTACATAATTATAAAAGTGACATTTTAAAAAATATTTTTGAAATACTAGACAGATAAACATTTTTTTTTTATTGTCAAAAAATTAGAACAGTTATTTTTTAAAAAGTGGTTATTTAAAAAAAAAAAATTGTTGATTTAATATTTTTCATTATTTGTGTTTCAAAATATATATTTTTTTTAAAATGGCTCCTCGATGTTTAGTGAAAGATTGTGCATCAACTCATAAAAAAGGAAACAATATTAGTTTTCACAGGTAATACAATTTTTTTTAAATTAAATTGATTATAATTTTAAGATTTTCAGATTTCCGACTGACTCAATGAGAAAAAAACATTGGATTTTCAATTTGAAAGTTTTAAATAAACAGATAATTGAAGTCATTCCAAAAAATGCAACAATTTGCAGTAAACATTTCACAAATGATTGTTTAGAAAAGAAGTTTAGCTTCAGTTCAACATCTTTGAAACCAGAATCCCGACCGACTGTTTTCCCCAACTTGGATCCATCGGAAAGGTAAAGCGAAACATTTTAATTATCTTGATAAAACAATATTGTTATATTTTTTTAATTTGTAAATAGTGAAGATGTTGAAACTGTTTTCTACGAAACAGATAATGAAGATGAATATTGTGAAGATATCCGTGAAAAGTAAAGTTTTTTTTAAGAAATTTATTACATAAATTGTAAAAAACTAATTTTAAACATATATTTAGATGTCCAGCAAAACGAATGAAATATTTAAGAGATACGAAAAAAATTACATATTCTCCCCGAACAGCTACAAAAGCTATTTCAATTTTGAAAACAAGCTTAAAAATTAAAACCAAAGCATTAAATAAATTACGATGCAAGATTTTCCGTAAAACGAAAAAAATTGAATCACTAAATGATATCATTATCGGAATAAAAAGGCAAAATTTAATGTCTCAAAATGCTATTCAAGTTTTGAAGGTATGCTGTTAATTTATTTTACATAACTTTTACATAACAATTACTATATTGTAGGGATCAACGGAATCATCAACACTAATAAATGATTTAAAAAAAGGAAAAGTTAACGGCGAATTTCCACCAAATATTCGAGGTTTTGCCATGACATTAAATTTTTACTCTCCTCGCGCATATGAATACGTCAGAAGCAAATTTGTAAAACTACCAGCTGTAAGCACAATTCAGGCATGGTATCGATCTGTAGAAGCTAATCCAGGTTTTACTTCAGAATCATTGGAAGCAATAAAGTTGAAATTAAAAATAGATGGAATCACAAAAAAAGAATCTTTATGCTGTTTAATTATTGATGAGATGGCTATAAAAAAAAGTATAACCTACGATAAATTTAAGAAAACTTTTGTAGGACAGGTTGACTGCAACTTCAAAATGTCCAAAGATAAAAATTTTTTCCCTGTTGCCAGTGAAATGTTTGTGCTTTTAGTTACAGCAGTGAATGGCAATTGGAAAATTCCAATTGGATACTTTGCGGTAAATGGCCTAACTGGATCGGAAAAAGCTAATATTGTTAAAGAAGCCTTACATTTTTTGAGTCAGGCTGAAATAACAATTGTGTGTTTGACATTTGATGGTCCACCAAGCAATTTTTCTATGGCTGAAAAGTTAGGTGCATCACTAAATTCTGAAAATATGAAGCCATTCTTTTTAAATCCAATTACCAAGGAAAAAATATACATATTGATGGATGTATGTCATATGCTGAAATTGGTGAGAAATGTTTTAGCATCAAAGGGAGTTATGTTTGACGCAGAAAATGGAAAAATTAAGTGGGAGTTTATCGAAAAGTTACATCAATTGCAGGAGTCTGAAGGCTTAGTTCTCGCTAATAAATTAAGCACAAAGCACGTAAAATTTTTTGGACAAAAAATGAAAGTAAATTTGGCAGCTCAAACCTTAAGTAGAAGTGTTTCACTCGTATTACAATATTTGCGAGAAGAAAAAGTTGAACATTTTGCAGACTCTCGAGCTACGGAGCAGTTTTTATTAGTTTTTGACACACTTTTTGATATTTTCAATTCTCGTTGTAAATTCGGTAAAGGTTACAAAAGGCCTATGAAAGTAGAGTCAAAACATGATTTTTTTAATTTTTTTGATTTTGCTGAGAAATATATTTTTAGTCTCAAAACTAATACAGATTCTGAAAATGCCATAAAAATAATTAATTCACGTTCGAAAACTGGATTTATCGGGTTTTTACTAGCTATCAATACTTTTAAAGGAATGTTTGTTGATTTATGCGAAAGTAGCAAAATTTTAGACTACATTCTTACCTATAAATTTAGTCAAGATCATCTAGAAACTTTTTTCTCTGCAATAAGAAGTAGAGGTGGGTGGAATAACAATCCGTCTGTACCAGAATTTACATCGGCATATAAAAAACTAATAATAAGAAACGAAATAAAATCATCATTAAATAGTAATTGTAATGTAATCGATAGAACACAAATTTTATCCGTTTCATCTAGAGTTACCTCGGTAAAAGTTTTGAATTCAGATAATTATGATGTTTTGAATAATAGAGAAGTAGATGAAAATAGTTTTATTGATGATGATTGTGATGAGATCCCTTTAAACGCTATCAGTTCTGTGGTAAACGGTGCAGTGATATACATTGCTGGATATGTAGAAAATAAAATTTTAAAGACAGTTAAATGTTCTGGATGTATATCTGCTCTAAATACCTGCAATGTGTCAAATTCTAGGCTTATAAATTTAAGAAACTGGGGCGGACTTAAACAACCTCATAAAGATTTAGTCGAAATCTGTACTATATCAGAAAAACAAATATCTATGTTTAATTTGAATAAGAGACTGATGGAACCAAATTTCTATAAGAAACTTTTGAATTCTATAATGCGTCAAATAAGTACTAGCTTATTGGCAAATTCAGAAATGATTCGTCATATTTTCGACTCAACCGAGTTCGAAAATCATAGGTATCATTTAATTAAATGTATAATAGAAACATACCTAAAAGTGAAATTATTCCACATAGCGAAAACGATGACACGAAATTTACCTGTTAAAACCACACGCCAGCAATATAATAAATTAATGCTTTTCGCTGGTGTGTAAATATTTCATCTTAAACTCTTTTCTATATCTATATCTTTTATACTCTTCTCTAAATAACGACCATCTTACACTTTTTCGTAAAAAAATAAATTTAAACTTTTAACCATATTTAATTTTTGTTCTAAAAGTGTAAAAAAATAAAATGTGATAAAAATCTGTATGATAAGAATGGTAGCAATAAAAAAAAACAAAATGTGATAACGAAACTAATCACTCAAATCTAAAATATAATATTCAAATAATAGTTTAGTTATTTACATTATTTTTATAAATTTATAATTAATTATTTTTGGATTTTTAATTAATTAATATTAATCAAATTTCCACAAAATGTGATTGAATGTTTTGTACTACATTATAATGTTGAACACATTCATTAAATTTAAAATGTACTTTAAAATATATGTCTATTTAATAAAATTAGATGAACTTTATTAAAAAAATAAAATATAATAAATTTGAACTAAATTAATAAACTTTCATTTAAAATTTCATATCCACAGCTAAAAATACTAAAAACATTTCTTCATAATAAAACAAATTAACCATGTAAAGTTTTTCAGTAAGCTATTTTTCAGTATAAGTTTTGTCGGCCTATGTAACCTAATTAATCATATTTTACTTTATTTAAAAAATAAATCTATTATAAAGGCCCCTTGAATTTCATGTAAAATTACACAAAAACCTACACATTGATGCGTTCAACTTTTAGTCGCATGCTTTACAGGCAATACATATAAAGCTAGAAATATATAGTTTCTTATGTATATGGTTTTAATTAATAAAGAATTTCTCTTATCATAAATTATATTATTCATTGTGCTGAATCCTCTTTCAGCTTCGGCGGAATTAACAGCAATTACATTTAAAATTCTTTTAGCTCTCATAATAGTTTTATAATAAGTTTTATTTTCCTGTTATTTTTAACGTCTGTGTTATTTATTAATTTTGTGTAAATTTTTGACCAATTAAATCAGACAAACTATTAAATTTTTAAAAAAGAAATTTATTCTTTTTAAACATTAGTTTTTACACAGGATCTATAATAGAAATGGATGACTACTTGTCAAAATTTTGTATGAAAATTGTTGTTGTTGGCAAAAATTGAAAATTTGTAAACAACGACGCATTTTCTTATTGAAAAGGGAAAAAAGCAATTTTAATGAAATGTAAATTATTGAGAATGGATGCGGGCGAACATCGTATAGTAAGGCCTAAATATGCAAAAAAAAAGAACGCAGGTTGCTTACGATATTCGAAGAAAAGCCTTTCCGCACAGCCTTAAATTATTTGGAAAAGGCATAGCGTATAACATTAATTTATAATTTTTTGTTGTACGTACCGATGTTATTATGTATATTTTGATTGAAAATAAAAATATATGTTACTTTATTTTCGAATTCCAAGGTGAAATCTTGATTTCCGTTTTGAGATTTTTCGAGATTTTTTTTATATTTTTCGAGATTAATTTTTTCGAGGTTTTATTGTTTCGAGATTTTTTTTTCGAGATTTTTTTTTGGATATTTTTTTTTTCGAGATTTTTTTTTTTCGAGTTTTTTTTTTCGAGGTTTTTTTTTTCGAGATTCTAATACACTCCCATATTTTGAAGATTGATTTTACAATGCACTATTTTTCGTGTTTTTGTATAGACTTGAAAATGTTGGTAGATAGATACACCGAAATATTGCAATAATATCTAATGAAAATAAAATAAAAATAAAACAAAAATCATATGATTTGTTTTATCTAATTATTTTCGAAAACAGCTGAAAGTTCCCAATATATAAAAAAAGATCAAATAATTATTTCCACACCTGATATTAACAATAATTTATGGTCAGGTTAAATTTGAATCACCTGAACAACAATAAACTTTTAAAGTAAGCTGACCATTTATGTTAGAATTTTGTTAGTTTTTCGGAAATATCTCGAAAACGGTGTTTTACAGCATTTTTGAGGTTGTCCAATCTACAGTGACCGTGAATGCAATTACCTATTCAGAAAGCCCTAGAACTTGAAAAAACAATCAAAGGGTTACTTAAAAAAAATATAAGAATAATAAATTCTACCGAAGTATGATAATGTTTAATATTTTCAAAACTCAATATCTCAGTAACCCTTTGGTAGTTTTTCAAGTTCTAGGGCTTTTTGAATAGGTAATTAAAAGTTGGGTTCACGGTCACCAGGATGGACATCCTCAAAAAAGCTGTAAAACGAACCATTTTCGAGATATATGCGAAAAACTAAAATAATTCTGAATATGTCCTCCTTTTAGGAGGATAAAATTGGTCTGCTTATATAAAGACTTGTTTCTTTTATTTCGAAGAGACCTCAATTCTGCAGAATAGTATTGCGGTAATTTAGTTGGAGAACAAACAAATGTAAATGGAACAAACTCCGATAAATGTGGAGCAGACTTAAATTAATAGAATTTGTCAATAGAGCCATCCATATTAAGAGCACTCAAAAAGCTCCAAAACAAATGTTTCCTAAATTAGAGTTGCCAATGCATTTGAGTCAATATTATAGGAAATAATTAAGGAAAGATGAAAGTAAATGATTGCCGCATCTCGATACGTGCAGGGGAAATTAAAAGCAAAAATTAATTATCATTCTATATAAAGTTTATTTGTTCAAAACTGGTCAGTGAAGTTAGACTCCTATACAGAGTTTGAATAGAGGGTTATAAAAATAATAACCCAATTAAGTATAATTTTATAATTTAATAAATAATGTACTGATAGATATTTCTAATAATGGCAATGTTCAAATGTAATATTATTTATATTTATAACGGAAATAATAGTATAATAAATTTTCTTTTCAATTTAATATTTTCAACTGAACACAGTTTTTCATTTATTGTTCTCCGATAGCAATTCTTTTTGTCGAACTCCACGTATCATCTTATTAGGTTATGGGCCTATTCTACGACAGATAAAAAGACATTAATTTAACGAACAATATTTTGTTAAATATTTTTGAATTTTTGAAAGGATTGCGGAGATTTTTGAATATTTTTTTGTCACGTTAGCAATTTTTTTTTTGGGATAAATTCTCTACCTCAGATTCAAAAGTTGAAAGGCCGAGAGAATTACAATACAATGGAAATTTGCTGTCCAGACGTATATAGAACACGAAGAGTTATGGGAATTTGTGACAAAAGAAGTGCAGGCAACTGAAGCGAAGAAATGCTGTCTAGCTAAAGCTAAAATTATTCTACTTATTGACGAAATAAATTATGTACATATTAAATGATACTAAAACTTCAAAATCAGTTTGGTAAAATTTACAAAAAGCATTTGACGACCACAGATTAACGAAGAAAATTGGTTTATTAAGAATGCTGATAAACACAAATTTAAAGAATTGTGGATATCTGGAAGATTTCGTCAATAAAACAGCACACAAACTGGATGGTATTGGAATGAATATTTCTGACAAGTGGGTTGGAGCTCTACTTGTGACCGTGTTGAAGAGGTCAATGTTAACGGTATTTTACACGTTCCAAATTTATGTGCTAATTTATTATCAGTTAGCTAAATAATAAAAAATGGGAATTCTTTAAAAATTTTTGACAACGGCTGTACCATTTATAATTGTCATAAAAGGTTGATTGTTATTGCAACATTATTTGGCAATCTTTACAAATTGAATCGCCCCAAAGTAAATATGAATATGACGATTACTACAAAACCCAGTTATGATTTATGGAACCGCCACTCAGGCCACTTAAGTTATGAAAGTTTGGGCAAATTGAAGAATGGTCTTGTAGAAGGAGTTGACTTTAATGGTAAAGAAGAACATCCTTGTGAAAGGTAAACAAACCAGGTTTCCGTTTCAGCATATTGGAAGTCGAGCTACAGATATTCTAGAAATTATTCATACTGATTTATGCGGCTCTATAGAAGTTGATTCAATTGGTGGAAAAAAATATTTTTTGACATTTATAGATGACTTCACCAGAAAGATTTTCGTATATTTTCTTAAATATAAAAGTGAGGTTGTAGAAAAGTTTAAAGAGTTCAAAGCTTTAGTAGTGTTGAACAAATAATCTTATTACATCTAAAGCTTTATACAAGAAGCTGAGATGTCATTCAACTTGTGTCACTCAAATTTAACTCACTCATTATTATCTATTATCATTATTATTATATGTATTATCATTATTATGTTTTATTCATTATCATCTCATCATCCAAATTATCAATATCAACCATGCAAACATATTGAAGTATAAAATAAATTAATTAATAAAAGTATTAAATTAATTAATAAAAAGCAAAGTAATATTTTAAACATAAAGAAAAGCGTATTTCATTTGACTATAAAGGTATTATCATAAAAGGTAGTATTCAACAAGTAGAAAATCAAACTTGCAAAACAATTAAAATTATTCGTAGTGACAATGGCACTGAATACTGCAATCAGGAATTGTTAAATATTCTTATTAAATTTGGAATACGTCATCAAACTTCAGCTCCGTATACACCAGAACAGAATAGATTGGCTGAGCGTTACAATAGGTCAATTGTTGAAAAAGCAAGATGTATGCTTTTTGATGCACATTTAGGTTAAGAGTTTTGGGCAGAAGCTGTATCAACTGCTGTATTTATTATAAATCGTTGCCCAACAAGTGGTTTAGTTGATATTATTCCGGAAGTAGCTTGGTTTAAGAAAAAAACAGATTTGGGAAGTTTGCGAATTTTTGGTAGTAAAGCAATGGTACACTTGCCAAAACAAAAAAACGTAAAAAGTTTGATCCGAAGTCAATTGAGTGTATTTTCCTAGGTTATTATGATAATTCAAAGGCTTATCGATTATATGATACTGACAGGAAAAATTCACAAAAGCAGAGATGTTGTGTTTTTGTAAAATGACTTAATCAATAAGGTACCTAAAATTAGAGAAAACTGTTTTAATTATTTTTATTTATTCCTAGATGAAATGAATTCAGTGGGGGATATAGATGTTGTTGAAATTTAGATGTTGAAGATTTGGCAAATGATGTCGGACACAACACTGATAATATAAACAATATTTCCAATTCCTCTAATGATGATTTGTTAAATGATGACATTGTTGATCTTGAAGCCAATTCAACCACAAATTCTACTGTTATTTCACACACCGAGTACGAACCATCGATTACCGTACCAGAAAATATAGTTGATATAAGAAGATCATCAAGAGTACCGATTTCAACAAAAAGAGATGAATTCATTTATATGGTAAATACATCTGAATTAAATGACCCGATAACAGTTAAAAGCTCGACTAGTATTTAAAGGTTGTGCCCAGCGTAAGGGTATTGACTACGAGGAAACGTACTCGCCTGTGGTTCGTTTTACTTCTATAATATTTTTGTTAGCTATGGCAGCTAAGCTTGATTTAGACATAGACCAGATGGATGCAGTGACAGCATTTTTGCAAGGAGATTTAGATGATGAAATTTGCATGCTGCAACCGGAAGGTTTTTGTGTAAATGCTCAGAAAGTATGTCGTCTTAAAAAATCATTATACGGACTCAAACAGGCTAGTAGAATTTGGAATACAAAATTAGACACTGCACTCAAAAGTCTCGGTTTTTTAAGATCTGAAACTGATCCATGTATATATTACCGAAATGGAAATGGCAAAATTTTGATAATTGCAGTAAATGTGGATGATTTTTTAATTTTTTCGAATAATTCCGAACTTAAAAATTGTTTAAAAAAAGATTTTTTTTTTGTAAACAGTTCAAAAGAAAAATGGGTGTTACCCGAATCGCCGAAAGACATTTCGCAAAAAGACATTTTGCCTAATTCCATTTGGCAAAAAAGACACTTCGCAAAAGAACCATTTCGCAAAACGGATAGTTAACAAACGTTCGCTTTAGCCTAATGAGACAGTTAACAACTTTCCAGTTAGCATAAGGACATTTCGCAACTACTACTTTTGGCAAAATGTACATTTCGCAACTACCCTTTTTGGCGAAAAAGGGTAGTTGCGAAATGTATATTTAGCATTCACTAAAATATGTTGCATTATCATAAATGCATATTATTAAATTAAACAATTCCAATTATATGCATTTTAATTTTAAGAAATTTTATTGAATTTTTAATATCTGTTTTTTAAGTTAATACAAATCCAGTTTCTAAGAAATAATATTAAAAAATTAATACTTAATATATATTTTTTTAATATTCAATACGTACATAACCAGTATGGACATATTAGAAAATTAATATTTTTATTTAAAAAAATTATTTCAATTTTAAATTCTCGGCAATCAAAAATAATAGTTTGACTTCCCTATAATCGTCTTTTCTTTTCAAAATATTTTAAATTTTTTTATCTTTTAAGTAATATTTTGTTTTTTTTTACTGCTGGTGGCCCACCCATTTCAAATTTTTTTATTTCAGTCGTTACAATATTTCTTTTCGGATTTCATCCATGAGCCTATAAAATCCTACATGCTTTTTTTTTTACAGTTAAAAAAAACCTTTAATATTCTATTCATCATATTTGTGCAGTAAAAAAAAATTTGTTGAACTATACTTTTGCGAAGTGTCTCAATTAATATAATGTTGTGAATTGGTATTTTGAGAAATATCTTTTTGCGAAGTGTCGCATTAGGCCAAATGGAATTTTGTTAAAGAGTTTTTTTGCGAAATGGAGATTTGCGAAACATACAAATTTGATAAGTGGCTTTCGGCCAAATAGACTTTTGCAATATGGAATTTGCAAAGAGGCTCGCTCCCGAAAATTACATAAAAGAAATTTTAGTTCGTATCAATATAGCTAATTGTAATGAGTCGAATGAAAATGAATTTTTATTCCCTACAGAATTACTTAATAATATCATACAACGCGCCTAAAGAAGTATTAACTTCAAAAATTTGCGCCTTTTTTTTAATGTAGTGTTTTTTATTATTTTTTATTCAAATTTTATTTATTTTTTATTTAAATTATATTTGAAATATATACATGTAAACGTAAATAGACGACTAAAGACTATTATTATTGTTTTGAAAATCTTTAAAATATTATTTAGAAAATGCTGCTTTGCGAGCTTTTAATCTATCAAAATTTAATCTTAACTCTTCAATGTTTAATATCATGTTCAAACATCAAAATTTAAACTATAAAATTTTATAGTTTAAGCAAACCGTTCAAACATAAAATAAAATTAAACTAGTGTTATTTTGTAAACTAAAATTTTTTTTGTTATTATTTATATTTTTTATTATGATTTTTTTGTATGAGTAGAAATTTTTTTTTAGTTTTTCACCACATATTTTATTTTGCCCGACTTTATCTACATAAATTATGCTATAATTTATTACAAATAATTGATTTCACTTTTGCTTACTGCTTTCATTTTCTAGTTTTAATAAGTAGTTTTAGCTTAAACTGGTGTAACTAACTATAGAAATTTTGTATTGCAGAAACCAAAACTACACTAGTTTAAGCTTAAACTATATAATTTTGGGCCTGTTTGAACGCCGTATAACTTATTTGTTTCGTCGTAGAAATTGAATTGTAAGTTTTTCTCATGCAAAATTTTTTTTTTTCTGGGCAAATAAGATATTGCATTGTTTTTTTTAATTTTTTTTAGACTGAAATTATTGAATATTTTTCATTTACGCCTTCTCGCGCTATGCGCCTGTGTGTTTAACACGCGCTTAACACGCCTTGGGCCGGGCATGGGATTACGATTTATAAATTAAAATTGGTTCTAGTGAGGGTAAAACTAATAACCTAATTTAGTACTTTTATAATTTAATAAATAATGTACTGATAGATATTTCTAATAATGGTAATGTTCAAATGTACTATTATTTATATTTATAACAGAAATAACAGTATAATAAATTGTCTTTTCAATTTAATATTTTCAACTGAACACACGTTTTTCATTTATTGTTCTCCGATAGTTATTCTTTTTGTCGAACTCCACGTATTATCTTATTATGTTAAAATATGTATTTCTTGCCATGAGGTTTTACAGGTTATGCTTCTTTTGAAACATTTATGCCTTGTTTATAGCTAATTTACCTATCTGAAAAAATGGTACCGTAAAAACCGATTTTCTATGTTATTATTCTATTTATATTTAAGCAAATTTACTGAAAATGAAGATATTAATTTTATCTATTTTTCGTAAAAAGAATTTTTTAAAAATATTTTCAATTAAGAAAATTGAATTTATTTTTTTTTGATATCTGAAAAATTTCATTACTTCACGAAATTATTTTTTTGTTTCTTTTTCATTACGTTTCCTACCTATCATAATATTTTTTTACGATACCTTTCCTGTCAAAAAATTTTTTTTGTTTTTTTTTTTATATTTTTTGCAGTTGATTTTTTACTTTCAGATAAAATTAGCTGTGAATAGGTTTCCGGAACATTCCTCTAAAAATTACTTTACTGTGTTAGCTATAAACAATGCATTATACGGCGTTCAAACAGGCCCAAAATTATATAGTTTAAGCTTAAACTAGTGTAGTTTTGGTTTCTGCAATACAAAATTTCTATAGTTAGTTACACCAGTTTAAGCTAAAACTACTTATTAAAACTAGAAAATGAAAGCAGTAAGCAAAAGTGAAATCAATTATTTGTAATAAATTATAGCATAATTTATGTAGATAAAGTCGGGCAAAATAAAATATGTGGTGAAAAACTAAAAAAAAATTTCTACTCATACAAAAAAATCATAATAAAAAATATAAATAATAACAAAAAAAATTTTAGTTTACAAAATAACACTAGTTTAATTTTATTTTATGTTTGAACGGTTTGCTTAAACTATAAAATTTTATAGTTTAAATTTTGATGTTTGAACATGATATTAGTCTTTAAGGAGTAAACACAATTGGGGCGACAACGACGGCGACAACGACGGCGACAACGACGACTACAACGACAACGACAGCGATATCACTCGAGTGAACACAATTACGGCGACGGCGACGAAATAAATATACAGGAAAAAAGTAAACAAATAGAAAAATAAATAAAAAAAATATATGGTTGTCGTTGTCGCCTGGCGACAAAATAGAAAAATTTCTAATTTGTCGCCAGGCGACAATGTCGTTTGTCGCCAGTCGTCTCAATTGTGTTCATTCTCATACAAATATATGGTTTCTATTTTTTTTTGATAGTCGCTATCGCTGTCGTTGTCGCTGTCGCCCCAATTGTGTTTAGTACTTTAATATAAGTAATAAATTTTATTTTAGAATTAGGAATGAGTAAATTATAAATTAAATGTAACTCACTTTTATCGGCTGGTAACGAATTGAACTTCAAACGAATATTGGTATCTTCATCATAAGTTATATAATGCAATTTCTAATAATATATCTTCATTAACCCAGTTTTTATACTAGATTGTTTCGAACTAAAATTATTTTTGAATGTATTTTTGTAGAAAAATTCGAAATAATCTTCGAAATCTAGATTAAAAATCTAGACTAAAAAAAGTTAAAGTACATTTTTTGACTTTATCTTTTTTTTTTTTTTGTTTTTTTTTCCTTTTTTGACAAAATCAATTAATTAACCAAGATTTTTAGTCCGGATTAAAACGAAAATTATTTTGTTTTACACAACTTTCACGCACACATTCAAAAACCATCTTCATTTTAATCTTTGAAAACAGCCTGTGTAAATAAGGAGTAAACTAACAAGCAACGAAAAAAAATAATTCATTAAAATCAATCAACCACTTGTTTATAGTTTTAAAGCGATATCGATTTTTAGAATCTTCAGATCATATGCGAGTTACATATCCACCCTTATCTCTATATTCAATAGTTTAAATTTTAATTTCATTGTCAGCAACTTAATATCAAAAGATAAAAATTATAATAAAATTTTCTTATGTGAGGAATTTATCAAGACCTCACACGAATAAAATTAATATAAGATAAACAAAATCCGAACAAAGAAAATGTTCGATTTAAAAAAAGATATTTCATATTTTAGTTTTTAGTTCATAATTAAAATTCAAACCATTAAGATCAAAAGAAAAATTATAAAAATAAAAATATTAAATAAAAATAAAGAAATCTGAGTTTATAAAATAGTGATTTTTATTTTTTTTCAGAGGAATTAGAAAACTAAATAAAACTGGCGCAGTCGGTAGGATACCGACTTTGTGATAAATAATTTATGAAAATTTGATAAATACAAAAATATATCACAAAGACCTTTTATTAAAAAGGATTTAATCGGTATTTGAAAAAAAAAAAAAA
Organism: Hybos culiciformis; assembly: GCA_964007475.1. Classification (NCBI taxonomy): domain Eukaryota; kingdom Metazoa; phylum Arthropoda; class Insecta; order Diptera; family Hybotidae; genus Hybos; species Hybos culiciformis. The sequence continues at coordinate 21,209,953 of OZ023274.1, forward strand.
AAAAAAAAAAAAATTAATTTTGGTTTTTTTTTATTTGTTGAATGGACGAAGAGGAGACAGTAGACTTCGAATTTTTTAAAAAATATAAAATAAAGTTGACAAGAACAGAAGTAAAAAATTTAAAGAAACAACAGAAAAAACTAATAAAAAATTTTTAAAAAATAATTCCAAAATCACCGAAAACTATAAGAGTATAAAAATAATATAAAAATATCAACTATGGCTCAACCTATGATAACTTTCAGAGACCTCATAACTGAGGCTCGAGCAGTCCCAAATTTTACCGGATCTGATGCCTACAGCCTTAAATAATTTATTTCCGAAGTAGAAACAACATTTGCTATAGTGAATGAGGCACCAGCAAGAGATTACCTATATCGTATCTTCTTATCAAAAATTCAAGGACCAGCTGCCGTTGCAATTCGAAGATTACCAAACAACAACTGGGACGAGGTGAAAAAGCAACTAAAAATATCATTCGGGGTCAACAATAGCTATCTCAGCCTAAAAGAAGAAGGTGATAGGGTTAATGAAAAAGATGTAAGTCAATTATATACTATTTTAAGTAAATTACTAGATAAACTCAATTTAAAATATGATTTAGATGATGAAAAACCGATCGAATTTTCTCCTCAAAATAATGAGAAATCAATGTTAAATAAATTTTTAAATAAAATAAATAGAGTAGATTCAATGTATTTTCGTACCAAAGGTGCAAGCTCTTTAGAAGAAGCGTACCAGGCTTTACTTGAAACTGGTATTGGGAACTCATTTAAATTCGAAAATCGCGATCTTAACTCAAATAGAAATTATTCGCCACGAAATAATTTTTCCCGAAACAATAGTAACTTTAACCAATCAAACCAAAATCGCAATAGTTATTATAATAATGATTTTATCCCATTCTACGTTATCCTGATTTCAAGAAAAAATTCGTGTTGACCACAGACGCGTCGAATTTCGCTATAGGAGCCGTACTCTCTCGAGACGGCCACCCAATTAGTTTCGCAAGTAGGACTTTGAATAGTCACGAATGCAACTACTCGACTATAGAAAAAGAACTCTTAGCTATTATATGGGCCACAAAATATTTTCGCCCCTATCTTTATGGCACAAAATTCCTAATCAAGACTGACCATCGTCCGTTAGTATGGTTAAATTCCTTAAAAGAGCCAAACGCGAAGTTGCAAAGATGGAGAATTCGTCTTAATGAATACGAATTCGACATCAAATATGTTAAGGGCAAGGAAAATAACGTAGCAGATTTCTTAAGTCGAATTAATGATTTAAATAACCCAGAATCTCCTGAACAAAATGAAAATAACGCGATTGACCACCAAACCGAAAATTCTTCTTTAATAACAATTCATAGCGGCGTAGAAAATCAATGCGATCATATTTTGATATCAAATACCATTATAAACAAATATTTTACTCAAATATATTTAGTAAAAAATAAAATTGAAGAAATTATAGTTAAATATGATAAATTTAGGCAGATCTTCATAGAAGAAAATGATTTAAATAACACCAATTACCTAAATGACATTCTTAGACGCTACATTAAAAATGGTATCACAGGAATATACTCTGAATTAGATGATTTAAAATTTAACATATTACAAAATAAAATAATCCAACTTTTTGCTAACAATAACAAAATTAAATTTATTAAATGCGAAAAAAAAGATTTTGATGTAGAGAATGAAGATGAAGCGATAAAAATTATAACAAAAATTCACTGTCAATCAAATCACAGAGGAATAATTGAAAATTATTTCGAAATTAGAGATCAATATTTTTTTCCAAAATTAAAAGAGCTTATTCATAAATTTATGAAGCAAAACATGATCGAAATCCTAATAAATATAAATTCGAAATATCTGAAACACCCACCGAACCTAACGAAATTATTCACGGTGATACATTTTACTGTTATAAGCAAGTCTTCCTTACGTTAATTGATAAATTTACAATGGTTCAGAGATTAAATGATCGCAATGCAATTACAATAATTGAAGCATTAAGAAATAGATTTTCGATTTTTGGAAAACCAAAAAAAATGGTTTTCGACAATCAATTCGATAATATTAATATAAAAGATTTTCTCAGAACAGAAACAATTGAAGTTCATTTTACGTCTCTCCGTAGTCACACAGGAAATTCCCCAATTGAAAGAGTCCACGGTACTTTAATCGAACACCTTAGAATCCTTGATGCTCAAAAATCAAATTTATCCCCGGTAGACAAAATTTTATTTGCAACGGAGAAATATAATAGCTCAATTCATTCTACAACCGAAATAAAGCCAATTGAATTCATTTTAAATCGGGTGCCAAATATTCAAATTATCAGGGAAAAACTGGAGAAGAAAAAACAACATATTATAGAAAAGTTAAATAAAAATCGCAAAAACTTTATTCTCCAAAATAAAAATGAGATATTAATAGAAAACCCTGAAGCAGTGCGATACAAGCACAAGAAAAAGTACGTTAAAATTAAAACTAAAGTTTCAGAAAATAGGTTACAAGATAATAAAGGCAAATTTATTCACCCGAGTAGAACTAAACGAAATTTTAAATTTTCCTCAGGTCCGGGTCAAACAAACAGCATATAAAATTCCTTCAATGATACAAAAAATAAAATATTGCAATCAATTGCTAAAAGCCGTTCTGTTAATAGTTTTCATAAGTATTGCCAACCCTACATTAGGCTCAATTGTTATTGAAAAATCAGAAAACCAAGGAGGATTCCAGGTCATCAAACAAAACGAGGTACCTATTATAAAAAATAATTCGAAAATTTATCACGTAATCAATACTGATGAAATAAATTTAACCTTGAATCAAATAGAAGAAAATATTAATAAAACCTTTAACCCGTCTCTTGATCTCTTGATAGTAAAACAGTTAAAAGTTCAGATCAATAAAACACGTCACAACATTAAAACTCTAATACCACACAGCCATAAGCGAGGTCTTATGAATGTTGGAGGTAGCATTATGAAGTTTCTTTTTGGGAATTTAGATGAAGACGATAGAAACGAAATCGAATCACATTTTAAAGAAATTGATTTTAATAATAAAAATTTAATTAGAAATTTAAATGAACAAATAAAAATTAATGACCCTTCAACAAAATATGGAATTATTACAAAAACGAATGACCGAAAACCAAGCTTTACTTAATTTAGCACCAAATATTTTATCCCGAAATATCAAAAATTTGCAATTTCTGACCATTTTAAATGACATTAACCTTTTGAATTCTGAAATAGACAAGATCCAACAAAACATTTTATTTGCGAAACAAGGTATTATGACTCATTCAATTTTGTCAAATGAAGAAATCGACGAATTTGAAATTGATGCTTATAAATATAAGGAAATTAAAAGTTCACTTTTTTCTATCAACTCTCAAATAATTTTCGTGATTCTCATTCCTAATTTCTGTAAAGAGCTTGCTGTAAAATATCAAATAATACCAATACCAAACGATAACTACGAAGAGATTGACATTGAGCCTACCACTATTTTAAAGTTACAAGAAAAAATTTATAATTATAATGATCAAAATCATATATCAAAATTAAAAGAATCGTATGGTTGTATAAAAAATTTAATATTTAATAAATACCAAAATTGTAGTAAAAGAAAAAATAATAATTTTGAAATTATAGAAATTTCCACCAATATGATTTTAATTAAAAACGCAAAAATTGTAAAACTTTCTAATGATTGTAATAATATCGAATACAGCTTGACAGGAAATAATTTTGTAACATTTAATAATTGTACTGTAAAATTGAATAGTTTTGTTTTAAAAAATAGAGAAAGAATTGTTTATAATCAGATTGTAATCCCTAATTATCTTAAATTGGAAAACTTAAATTTCACACTTAACATTAAAGATATTCATTTAAAACAAATAGAAAATTTAGATAAAATAGAATATTTTAATAAAAAATTAACAATCCATTCAATTTCGATATTTTCTGTAGTACCTATCATAATTATTATTATAACAATTTTTTATATTTATAAATTCATTAAGAATAAATTAGAACAAAAAAAATTTTAAAGTTTTGTAAAATCCAATAAAGAGGAAAAGGTAAAAACAGAGGAAACTCAGGAGAGTTCCCAACTTAATGTGGGGGGAGTTACATATCCACCCTTATCTCTATATTCAATAGTTTAAATTTTAATTTCATTGTCAGCAACTTAATATCAAAAGATAAAAATTATAATAAAATTTTCTTATGTGAGGAATTTATCAAGACCTCACACGAATAAAATTAATATAAGATAAACAAAATCCGAACAAAGAAAATGTTCGATTTAAAAAAAGATATTTCATATTTTAGTTTTTAGTTCATAATTAAAATTCAAACCATAAAGATCAAAAGAAAAATTATAAAAATAAAAATATTAAATAAAAATAAAGAAATCTGAGTTTATAAAATAGTGATTTTTATTTTTTTTCAGAGGAATTAGAAAACTAAATAAAACTTGCGTTCCGTAAATTTCAAAATAATAATGATTTAAGCAAAGCTTGATATTCGAATGTCAATAGTCAACCCAATAAGGAAATCATTTTTGAACGTTCAGTGACAGACATTTACAAGTTTTTATATTGAAGTATCTCTTATATCCTTTTGCGTCAGTTGTGCCCGTCCAGATCAAAATTTTCGAATGGTAAAATTAGGTAATTTTAACTCTTTGTCATTGCAGTAGGCATTGGTTTTAATTTTTATCGATTACTCCTTGAAATTTATTTTATTTAAAAATTTTATTTAATAAATTTTATAAATTCTAGTAAAAACAATAAATTTTTGTATATAAAAAAAAAAAAAAAAAAATGTGTTGCGGTTCAAAGTCAAAGCGGAAACGTGGTTCAAAGCCTAAACAATCAAAGCATAAATGTGCAAAGCCTAAATGTGCAAAGCCTAAATGTGCAAATCCTGGTAGATTAACGAGAAATCCTTGGTTAAATTTTATGAGAGATTATAGGAAAACACAATGCGACGGATGTATGAATATGTATGAAATGATAAAATGTGGAGCACAAGTTTGGAAATGCATGCCACGAGAACTAAAATGTAAATACATGGAACAAGCAAGAAGAGCTCCGAAAAAAAACTCGCAAAAGAAACGCAAAGCATGTTAAAAAATTATAATAAGTTAATAAATTGTTGGATACCTTTTCGTTATTTTTGATTGTTTTCACGAATTAAATAATAAAAATATATTTTGTAGTAATTTAAATTTAAAAAATAAAGATGAATGATATTAACATAATTTTAATGAATATATTTTATTTCAAAAAATTCATTTAGTGAAAACACTATCCGTTGCATAGAGGAAAATATTAACAAGATAATGGTGTCACTATGAACTGGACTATTTTTATACACTTAAACGATTGAACTTATCATTGCTAAAACATTTTGACTGGTAATAGCCATATATAACAAATTAGAGTTCTAATATATAAAAAAATAAAAAGTATAAATCTTCGCTTCTACTATTAGAATTCATACGAGATTGAGAAGTACAATAGTAAACTACATGTAGGTACATATTACGCAATTTTTATCGCAATTCAAAAAAGTATGCAAGTAGGTAAAGCTTCTCGTGGATGAAACATTTTCAAACTAAATTGACCATTTAGTTTGAGTTGAATGGTTTGAAAATGATTTGAGCTTTCTGTATTAAAAAATCAAATAGTTTGAAAAAGTTCAAACCAAAAAATCAAACAAGTTAAAAGTGTTCAAACTTTTTGAAACTTGATCAAACAAAAAGTTAAAATTTTGAAACTTTGAATATAAATAATATTTACCAATTTTAATTCAATTTTATGGTAAAAATATACAGTCAATATTTTCAATTATTGCAAAAGTCGAATTTGTGAAAAAATTATTATTTTACTTCAAAAAAAATAATCAATATGTCTAAGGTTACATAATATTAAGAAGCCTCTACAAATGTCTGCAGAATATGACCATAAATAACGGTCATAAATTACATTTTTTTTAAACAATCTTTATATCAATTTTTTAGTTAAATCATCGTTTTGGTTAAAATCGAAAAATTAGGTCAGTTTAATCGAGGCTTTTCTCAGAACCACGTTTACGTTTTTTCAGCCGTAAATATTTATAGTCCCTAATTATTGATATTAAATATAAAATTAAATTTTTCGAATTTTTCATAATGTGTTAATTAAACTTATATATTAATATAAACAATATAAAAATATTTTAGATTTTGTTTTTCTATTTTTTTATTTTTAAAAAATCTTTATTTTTGTTCCCACTCCCACCACCAACGAAATTTTTTTTTGACATGTTTTGAAGGCTCCATGAATTTTGACCGCATGACTTATGACCGCGACTGGCGGTCAAAATTCATTTTCAAAATGAATTGTGACCGCCCCTCAATTTAGAAAAAAAATGAATTTTGACTGCTACAAAATGTGCGAACAAAATTCATTTTAAAATGAATTTTGGCCGCAACTCAATTTAGAAAAAAAATTAATTTTGACCGCGGCAAAATGTGCGAGCAAAATTCATTTTCAAAATGCTTTTTGGTCGCGACTCTATTTAGAAAAAAAATGAATTTTATCCGCGACAAAATTTGCGGCTGTATTATGCAGAAATAGTTTCATCAAAAATATTACTTAACAAATATTGAAAATAAAAACACCTTTTTCATACACTTTGTACGGCATACTTTTGGCCTAAAATCGGGCACTACGAAATAATTTATACGTTCATAATTTATACGAGAAAAACGACATTATTCATACGATAAATAATGTAGTTTTAAAAGCGACATTATTTCTTCGGAAAAAACGACATTATTCATACGATAAATAATGTAGTTAATAATACGATAAATAATAAACGTTGGTCAGTGGGATTAGCGGCGCCCTACTGCCCCCTTCCTCTTTTGCTTAGAACACAATATTTTATCGGAGGGCTTGTTTCAATTTTAAAAATGATCGACAATATTTTATCGATGGGCTTATTTTATTTTTCAAAATGATCGACTTTTTGAGTTTCGCGGTTATAACAAAATTTTTTGTAACGGCGAAATGATAAAAATCCAATTTTTGTGTTTCGCGGTTATGTCAGTTCACCTACATTTTGTACGGCCATCATTCGTATTTACTGACATACGATAAATAGTGTCGTTTTAAAAATGACATTATTCATACGATCAAAAAACGACTTTATTCATGTAGAAATAATGTCGTTTAGCAGCGAAATTATTCATACAAAAAAAAAACGACATAGATCATATGATAAATAATGTCGCTTTAAAAGCGATATTATTTACACAAAAAAAAACGACTTTATTCATATATAAATTATGACGCTCCTGAAAGCAACATTACTCATTTGTATGATAGGAATAATGTCGTTTTTTCGTATAAATTATGTCTGTATAAATTATTTCGGGACCTCCTAAAATGGCCCCGAACCCCCTAGGCACATTTTTTTCATTTCTATTTTCTTGGCGCGCTTCGCGCGAAGCGAATGAGACGGCGAAGTGCAATAAATCATCGGTACTTAACTTATCGGTCGATTTTGGATAAGTTATATCCGTTTTAACTCATCCGAAAATTGGCCAATGGTTTATATCCTTTTTAAAACACATAACTCATCCGCAAAATTATGAGCGAACATTGCCGCCGCAGCTCCGTATTTTTTTTTCGGTCGCTGGTCGAACTGGTGGTTGGTCAGTGGGATTTGCGGCACTGGGATTACACCTCAATGCTTATTTTTTGGAAAAGGATAAAGGGGGTATCCCAGAATGAGAGAAGAGGGGGGAAGGTTGGCGCCGCAAATCCCACTGACCAACCACCAGTTAAACTTACCAAATCACTAGGTGGGATACCTTTTATACTATGAGTCGTATGGATTTGGTAATGAGGACAGGAAGTTTATACGGAAATTAAAGTGGGACAGTTAGTAGGTTATCATTTACACTCTTCTTAAAGCGACGCAAGTCGTAAATCAAGCGTCCACCAGTTGTCGGGAACAATTTTGATGGGAAAGCATTCCACATTCACGAGGTGCGACTCGAAAACGAATCTCCGAAGCTCGTTCTATCACATCTGGGAATTTTGACGAAATATGGGTGTGAAGTTGAGGCGGTACGTGTTTGACGTGAAAAAACTTGAAGTAGGGGAAGTAGGGCCTTTACTTCCAGGGAACACGTATCCGTTCCAACAAGGTATTTATAGAAAATGGAAAGTGAACCTACATTACGACGGTGATTAAGTGATGTTAATGAGCTGGTGGTTTGGTGATTATTGATCAATCTAATAGCCCTTCTCTGAACTTTGTCCAGGTACTCAAGATGGGTTTTAGGGGCACCAGCCCATATATTCTAATTTCGGTCGTATGTAGGATTTGTAAATATTTAAGAGATCAGTGGGGGAAAAGAATTGTTTACATCTTTTTAGAAAGCCAAGACATTTTGCTGCGTTTTTTGCACTTTCGAAAATATAGACTTTCCAACTTAGATCGGAAGTTATTTTCGAGCCTAAAATGTCAAGGCTACCAGATTTACCAATACTTTCTCCTTGAAAAGAAAATTGGGGATCAAAAGTTGACAGCTTTCTAGAAATTAGGCAGCATTGAGTTTTAGATGCGTTAAACTCAACTCTGTTGAGAAGACGCCATTGTGAAATTTTGGAAAGGTCGTGATTTATGCTACTTTGCAAAAAATTGCGTTTAGTCGCAACAGCATTTGAAGATGCTGATTTCTTATTAATAAAATCGTAGCATGCTACCAAGTAACTGTCATCGGCGAAGCTGTGGATGGGGTTTAGAGTTGATTTCAAAAGATCATTAATGAAAATTAGAAAAAGGGTTGGGGAGAGAACACACCCTTGGGGTGCACCGGAGATGATATTAAAAATATGTGACTGGTACCCATCCACACCAGCACGAATAGAACGACCAGACAAAAAGTTACTGATCCAGTTGACAAAGGCTGATCCTTGACCCATTGATTTAACTTTAGAAATCAAAGCCGGGTGCCAGACTCAATCAAAATCCTTAGCTATATCCAAAGCAACAATACAAGCCTCACCGGAGTTGTGAAGACTGGCGTTGAGCTTGTGGGATAAATATGTCATCAGGTCACCACTCGATCTATTCGTACGAAAACCATATGGCTGGTTACTTAGCAATTTGTTGCATTCTAGGTATTTTTTAACTTTATTATTAATGAGGGATTCCCTTGCTTTGGAAAGAATATAACTTAACGCAATGGGCCTGTAGTTAGAGGGATCCCATTTATCGCCTTTTTTTGGAATAGGCTGAACATGCACAACTTTCCGCTTGGTGGGGTAAATTCCAAGTGAATATGAAAGGTAGAAAAGGTTGTGCAGAGGTTTAGCTAGAACAGAGGCAGTATGTTTTAGGACCACAGCCGGAATACCATCGCGGCCAGTTGACTTTTTCACATTCAGATTTTTTAGAGCTTTCCAAACAGCACGTTGCCTAAAGTAAACTCTTTCAAAAGTATCAAGAGTTTTGACTAAAAAGTTTAGCAAACAAATTAGCCTTCCCAACCGAATGATTTGATCCGGTCACCATCTACAAGGGGAGGAAAAGATGAAGGCGAACAGAAGTTCTGTTGTACACTTTTACCGAAACTCCAAAAGCTTCCTCTGGGTCAACAAAGCCTTCTGCTGACAACAAATTTTACTGCATCTGTTCCTTACCTCTCGCCAGTGCTTCAGTGAACTTAAAGAATTGTTTTGTTTATACTCACGAAAAGCATTATCTCTATCGGCTATGGCCTTTGCACAGGTGTCATTGAACCACGGATTTTTAGTATTCGTTTTATTTTGTAATTTTTTATGGGGTATGAATAGTTACATCCCTAACAGAATACTTTCAGTAATGACAGCCGTGCAAAGGTCAACATCCCTCTCCAAGAAAAAGCGAGCCAGATCCATCCGTCCAAGAAAACTGGCGAGCCCATCGATGTCAGAAACAGATCCAAGAGATGATGACCCTGATGGTTTATATCTGGAATGTTGGTGGGTTCAGAAATAATTTGAATCAGATTATTAAGACTTGAAAAAAACTCTACATATCTGCCTTCGGGACTGTTGCAATTAGAATAACAAGCAACTTTATTCCTTATGTAAACAGCGACTCCTCTGTGGGCAACAAATAACGAGTGGGATTGAAAAACAGTTGGGGTCACCGTTGTCCAATACTTGGGTCTCACTTAAAGCCAGAATATTTGGCTTAGCAGAGGCCAAATGGATTTGAACAAATTAAAAAATTAATAAATTAATTATTGATATTATTATTATTATTATTTATTTATATTTTTTTCTTTTTTTTCTTCAACACAAAAAAAAAGAAAAAGGTCAAAAATAAACACAATTAAAATAAAATTAAAAAAAATTTTTGTTTTCCTTTTTTTTCTCTTCTTTTTTTTAAAAAAACAAAAACAATTTCAAAATTTAAAGACAGAGAAACGCGTGCACAATTAAACGCAATCAGAAAACAACAAACTTTTTTTTCAAAATGAATTATGGCTGCGACTCCTTTTATAAAAAAAATGAATTTTGACCGCGGTAAAATGTGTGGGCAAAATCATTTTCAAAATGAATTTTGACCGCGCCTCAATTTATAAAAATAATGAATTTTGACCGCGCGATCAAAAGACATTTTGTTGGAAAATCGACCGTTCACACGATGTTTTAACAATTTTTTATACCTACCTATTTTCAAAGTCAACGTCAAAAATGTTGGGAAACAATGTTTCTGTCATGGTTCAATTGTTAAGAAACAATGTTTCTGTCATTGTCATGTTTCAATTCATTAATTTTGTTCTTTGAATGTCAAATTCAAATATTTCAACTCCACTAACTGAAATCATATTTGTGCTTCACCCTTAAAAAAATATATGAATTTCAACTTCTGAATTTCAAATTCCTAATGTATTTTGTTTATAGCCTTTCCAAACTATATTCTAAGTTAAGTTTTCTATCCTACATTAAAGAAATACGTCCACACTTTATTTTTTTGAAAGCTAGAAAAAATAATTCTAAACGAACTAAAATATTTAAAATTTTATGAAAAAATATTTCTAAAATAATAACAACAATAATAATAATAAATAATAATAGTGCTTCACCCTTAAAAAAATTTAAAAATTTCAAATTCTGAATTTCAAATTCCTAATGTATTTTGTTAGTGTAAAATTTCAAATTTTTTTTTGTTGTTGTGAATTTCAAATACACGCCTCAGAGCGTGTATTTGAAATTAACAACAACAAAAAAAAATTTGAAATTCAAGTTCTGTCATTCTAATTGTCAAATCAAAAAAAAAAGACATGCCAGATGAAAAAATTCCGCAAATTACCTGAGATTTTTTTTGCACAATAATTTTTTGTTCATAATTTTTCCCCAGTATAATAAAATTCTCTAAATTTAGTGAAAGAAAATCCTACTCTGGCAGCTTTGTTATTAATATTTGAAATTTATGAAAAAAAGTGAAAAAAAGTGTTCACCCGAAAACTTTTTTTTGACATTAAATTACACTAACAAAATACATTAGGAATTTGAAATTCAGAATTTGAAATTTTTAAATTTTTTTAAGGGTGAAGCACTAATAACAGTGACAACATTCGAAATAAGGAGAAGTTGCGGAAACTTGTGCTAAAAAAGCAAAAAAGTTGGCAACTTGATTTTTTTGAAACTTGCATAACAGCATATGCAAGTTCTTTTTTTATTTATTTTTTTATATGGAAAAAAATGAGCTTGTTCTTAATATAGAATAAGCATTATGCAAGTTCTAAAGATATAATGCGAATCCCATATTAGTGTGATTTAATGTCAAAAAAAAGTTTTCGGGTGAACACTTTTTTTCACTTTTTTCATAAATTTCAAATGGGAGTGGCTACAGTTACGGCAACCGTAACTTATTTTTTTTTTTAACAGTTACGGTTAACGTAACTTATTTTTTTTTTTAACAGTTACGGTTAACGTAACTTTTTTTTTTTTTTAAAGTTACGGCAACCGTAACTTTTAGGTAATGCTTAAAGTTACGTCAATTTTTTTTTTTTTTTTCGAAAAAAAAAAAAAATTAATTTAATTTTCTTTTTTTTTCCTTTTTTTTTCTTTTTTTCTTTTTTTTTGTCTTAACCCTTTCTTTGGGATTCGAACCTCGTTCTTTAGCATTTCATTCTACCACTCTACCTCTCGGCTACAGTATTAAAATTATAAACGTGTACAAAATAGAAAATATAAATTATGTGTACATGTGAAAGTTATTGACAAGTAAAAACCTTACATTGTCATACAAAAAATGCAAGAATAGTAAAACCTTACATAGTTGTACAAAAATACAAAAAAAAGAATTAAAAGCGCGAAGCGCCAAGGCAAAATAAAAAAAAAAAAAAGAAGCCCTAGGGGGTTTGGGGGAGGCGGCGGCCGTCCCCCATTCAGCATAACAACTTTTTATTTAAAAAAAAAGTCATAATGCTCAAAAAAAACTTTGCCGTAATCACTAAAAAAAAAAAAAGTTACGTCCGCCGTAACTTTAGACAATTTTCTACAGGATTACGGTTGCCGTAACTCTCAAAAAAAAAAAGAGTTACGTTTGCCGTAACTTTAAACAATTTTCAACAGGATTACGGTTGCCGTAACTCAAAAAATAAAAAAAGAGTTACGTTTGCCGTAACTTTAGTCAATTTTGAACAGGATTACGGTTGCCGTAACTCTAAAAATCAAAAAAGAGTTACGTTTGCCGTAACTTTAGTCAATTTTGAACAGGATTACGGTTGCCGTAACTCTCAAAAAAAAAAAGGGTTACGTTTGCCGTAACTGTAGACGCTCCCATTTCAAATATTAATAACAAAGCTGCCAGAGTAGGATTTTCTTTCCCTAAATTTAAAGGATTCTATTATATCGGGGCAAAAATTATGAACAAAAAATTATTGTACAAGGAAAATTCAGGAAATTTGCGGAATTTTTTTTATGTGGCATGTTAGTGCGATAAATTGTTATTTTTTTTAAATTTATTTAAATTTTGAGTAAACAAAAATTTAAAATAAAAAAAATTCGAAATGTTTATTTGTTTTAACGTTGGTTCCTCTTTTTTTTTTGTTTGATTTGACAATTTGAATGACAGAACTTAAATTTGAAATTTATTTTGTTGCGTGTATTTGCGTGTATTTGACCAGATACCGACGCGATCACAATTTTAGTGGCTGCGCCTTATCAGCGATATTTTCAATTTTTTGGGGCTGCTGCTAAAAAAAAATCATTGCTCGCTGCTGCGTCGCTGATAATCGCTAACAAAAAAAACCGTTAAAAAAAAAAAAAACAAAAAGATTTTGTTTATGAATTTAATATTCTGCTTGTTATTATTTTTTTGACAGAATAAGTGTAACCACCATGAAGTAATTAATTTAAGACAGAAAAACAACAAAAAATACAAGCTGCAAACCAACAAAGTATTTACTTTGCTGAGTCTTTCTTACGGCTCTTGCGATTTTTTTGTACATGGCAAAAGACGAAAGAGAGTAGAAAGAAAGACGTCTTTCGCAGGAGCCGATATTAAGACCTCCAATGTAGAAACGCTATTAGGAATTTGAAATTCAGGATTTGAAATTCTTAAAATTTTTTAAGGGTGAAGCACAATTGTGAAGAAAATCATGGAACAAAATAAAATTGAATTGAATTGAAAGTATTTCAACTGAAATAAATTGTCTTTTATGTTTTTGCTTTTGAACTAAGAACACGTTTTTTATTTCTATAAGAGGCACTAAATTTGATATTAATTACGAGTTTCGTTATATAATTTTGACTCGTGTCTATGTGTTTGTGTGTATACACAACGAGTTGTTATAACAAATTTTGTTAACATATCTTATATACTCCTTTAATGTGTATGGGAGAGGTAGTTGCAGAGAATTTAGAGATAATTTAAAATAAAAAATAAAAGAACAAGACAAAATAAAACATAAAAATTCCCTTCTCTTTTGAGAAGAAAATATAAAGAAGAAAATACAAAAGAGAAAAAAATACGTTTGTTATTATTTTTATATTCAAATACGAAGTTATGGCAGTGATGCCAGACGTAGGGAATATTCCCTACATGTAGGGAAATTATGTCATAAAAAGACACTGTAGGGAAAAAGGGACAGATTTTTCAAATGTTAAAAAATGTAGGGATTTTTTATCATGTTGGTTGGCCAATATTTTTTTTCTTAAATTCATTGCAAATATTAATAATTACAAATGCAATATTTATTTTTTTATATAATTAATACTATAAAGTATATATCGTCTGCTGAGAAATGAAACGCTGTATAATGAAAAGTATAGTTTCGAGTAATTGAGTTTAAAGATTTGAAAATTAAAAAAAATGTATGGAAAAATATCAAGTAACGTAAAATTTTCATCTAAAAAACACATTTTAATCAACATTAAGAATATTGCAAAATAGTTGTACTTATAAAATCAAGTACGAGGAATCGAATGGTGCTATTATCTAATAATGACGTATAAATATCATACGTTGTTTCATTTCTGAGGAGAGTATATGTTCCTAACTTTTTTAATGATTTTTTTTTTGTTTAGTAAAATTTATAAAATTTATAATAATGATTATTTTTTTTATACAATTAATGCTAAATCTAAATGTTACTGAAAATAAATTTGTAAATTTTTGATATATAAAAATAAAAAAGATATCATAAAAAAACATGAAAAATCAATTTTTTATTTAAAAAATTTGAAAAAAAAAACTAAATATCAGTATTTTTTTAAAAAAAAATGTAGGGTAAAATGTAGGGAAAATTATCTATATAACATAGGGAAAAATAGGGAAATTTTTTGCTTGCTGTAGGGATTTTTAAATTTTCAATCTGGCATCACTGAGTTATGGAAGAAGAGGTAGAAGGCGTAAGAAATATTGCTTGAAAAAAATAAATTATCTTCCCTTTAATTTGTTTATTTTTCTTATATTATCTTCTCCTTTATTTAAATTTTATTTTAATTTCTCTTTCTCTTAGAGATAAAAGAAATAAAAGGGAAATATTATCGGCGCTAGCCGCAAATCCCACTGACCAACCGCCCGCCCGCCGCCCTGCTGCCCCCTGCCCTGTGTGCTCACCTCACAAGATTACGCGGCCTTATTTCGTTTTTAAAAATGAAATAAGGCCGCGAAAAAATCCTCGCGGCCTTATTTCATTTTTCAAAATGAAATTAGCCCTCCGATTAATTTTTTTTTTTTGTCGCGGTCTTATTTCATTTTTCAAAACGAAATAAGGCCGCGAGGAATTTTATGCGGTCTTATTTCATTTTTCAAAATGAAATAAGACCGCGAGGATTTTTTCGCAGCCTTATTTCATTTTTCAAAATGAAATAAGACCGCAACAAAAAACCTTTCGCGGCCTTATTTCACTGGGCCGAACAAGTTCATCTTTTTTTATAGTTTACGTCTTTTTTTTTTAAGGCGTGTAAAATAAGATTTATGGCATAATTTGAAAATTGTAAACAATTTTATTTTATTGGTGACAGAAAAAAATTAATGGTGACAGAAAAAAATCAAGATTAAAATCAAAGCCAGTATGATTTTTGACTCATAAAAATTTCACACTACATTAAAAAAAATCATAATCATGATTTTTTTTGCAGCAAGTGTAACCCGCACGTAAATTTGCTATAAAATTTGTTTATGTTTTGTGCTCCATTTTAGGAAAAAAATAATAAAATTTCTGTTTGGTTTTTTCACGTGTTTGTTGTTGTTGTTTATTTATCGCTTTCACGTTCTAGTTTGACTAAAAAAAATTAAAAAATTACTAATTTTTAGCCATTGTGTAAAGCTCGTTTTAAACATCTTTAGTAAATCGACCGTTCACACGATGTAAATCATATGTTAACATGTTTAGCTCTGTCAGATAAATAATTTCTAATAATACTGGAGATACTGGAGAAGGAACTTACGCGCTCAAAAAAGTTAAAATATAACTCCAGCTTCATAAAATTATCAACATCAAAAATAACTTGTGCAGTATAACGCCTTCTGAATATTGTTTAACAAAATATTATAGAAAAATTACTCATCCATCCATGAAAAATAACATCAAACTATGAAAAAACAACATCAAAAACACCAAGGGAACATGTTTGTCGTCGGAACATGTTAGAATAGCAAAGTGGAAATGGAAACAAGGTATAATATGGGATTCGGATTATAGCTTTTAGAACTTGCATAATACAAGATATAATCAAGGCTCACCTGACGAATAGAGCCGAATACTTTTTATAATAAGTTGCAAAGTATATTCGGTGTAGCTAATTGAATTGTGAAGGCATCATAGGCTAGCCATATATTATCATCAGCAATATAAGAAATGCTTGAGAATAATTCTAGCTCCAACGAGTGAGCTCTAAGTTGGAAATTTTTTTAGATTTTTTACTTTTGTTGCGTTTTTAAGGGTTGCCATTAGCGACTCATATAATTTCATTTAAATACAAAAATATAATGTTAAGATGAATTTTATAGTTATTTCATAAATTTCAATTTGTCAATGCTTTGTGATCTTATTGTCCATTAAATAGAAGAAAAATATAAAATTAACAAACGAAAATAAAAAAATTATGGCATAAACATATTTTGATAGTACACATATTCAGAAGTAGAAATTTTTATCTATTTTATATTTTATGTCAACTTCATTTCATGTTAGCAATAGTGTTGTTACCAGAAAATTTGTTGTTTTTGCTATTAATAAACTTTGGATATTAATAACTACTTTAACAAAATATAAGTGGCGAAAAATGAATTTAAGAAAAAATAAACACGGAGAAAAATTTCACAAACAAATAGGATTACGATCAATTGTGCTTAATTACCACCAAAAGTTTTACGAATAAAAAAGCCACGAATAAATCTTGCGGTCAAATCAGCACGAACAAATAATAGTATTTAAAAGATATGTGATACAATAAAAATAAATGTACTGTACATAAGTACCCAATTTTCAACTACATACTTCTTAAATTAATCAGATACGGCAACAGTTGTAGAATTTTTTTTTAATAAGAAAATTCATGGAAATAAAGTTATTTTTTTAGTTAAAAAATAATTTAAAAATAATTTTATTAGCAAAAAGAAAAGAAAAATATTTTAAAAAGTTAATTTGAAAAAAAATTAAAAAATAATAAAAATTACATATTAAAACGACACATAATTAAAAATCAAAATAATAAAATAAAAAGAAAAAAAAAAACTTTATTTTCTAATTAAATTATTTGATATTTTTTTTTTATTTAGTTTGATTTTTTTTTTAAAATTTTGAAAATTCAAAATTGATAGGGATAATAAAAAGATAGGTGGTACCTCTCTTTGTGAGGAGGTAAGTACCAAGAGTGTAGTTTTTAGGTACAAAAAGTTATTACGTATTTTTTTTTTTGATTGTGAAAATATAGGTTGGTGGGGGGAGTGAAGAACAATAAAAAAAGGGGGATCAGCTCTACATACAATTTTTACTTTTTTTTTTTTTGTTACAAAATAAAAAAATATATTCCCTTTTTCACTTTCTTTAAGCTGCAGAACAAAATTCTTATTTTTTTTTATTTTTGATGAATTCCATTTTTTTTTTTTTATTTTTCCTCCAAACAAAGAAAACTTTCTTTGGATGTAAAGAAAAGAAAAATTAACTTATTTTTATTTTTTTTTATTATTTTTGCATCCAACCAACTCGACATGACGGAAAAAAAATAAAAGAAAATATCTTCTTTTTATTTTTGTTTTAGGACCAGCCGCCGCGCAAAAAGGGACGAAGATCCACAAATTCAGAGACAAATTCAGGTGAAAAAAATATAAAATTAAATTTTAATAAAATTGAATTAAAAAAATAGAAAGAAAAAAAAATTACCATAAAAATTTAAGGTACCTATATTTAAATTTAATTGAACCAAAAATGGTCAAAAAATTATTTTTCTTGTCAAATTTATTTTTGTATTTATTTTTATTTTTTTTTTTTTGTGTTGTCATCACGTACCTACTGGAAAAAAAATTGATTTTATTTTCTTTGTGCATTTTATTATTATTTTTTCTTAATTCATTTTTGTTGTCGTCCTTACGTACATTTTATGACCCTCCCCCCCCGCCCAATATTCCCCTTTCGTTCCATTTGGGTCCATCGTCAATTTTTTTAATCAGCAGCAATGTAGATAAAAATTAAAAAAAAAAAACTATTGTATTCTATCTAGTGCTGCTGTTCTGCTCTGCTGTTATCATTGATGTCCTTTGTTTATTTACATTTTGAAATTTATAATAAAAACAAAAAATAAAAACATCAACAACAACAACATCACACATCACATCTCATGCCCATCTCTCTTCATCATAAACAGCAGTTTTCTTTCATAATGATTTTTCTTCTTCCCTTTGTTTTTTTTTTTGTTTATGAAGAAAGGAGTTCGCAGCAGCAACAACAGCAGTAGTAGTAGTGTGTAGTTTATTGTTTATATAGGAGATGTTTTGTGGATATATGGTGGTGGGTTGATAGTGTGCAATATTGTATTATATAGGTATAGATAGATAGCATCAGAAAAACTTTTTAGCTACCAACTTACCTAGATATAAAATAAGAAGAATTTTTTTAAAAATAATTATCGAATTATTTGAAATCATGAAAACTCTATCCTATCTACATCTCCACCTCTAGAACCTAGATATTATTATTACTACTCATATTCTTCAATGTATTATTACTACTCATATTCTTCAATGCTGAGACAGGACACAGGGCCGAGGGTTCTTACTTCTTAAAATATAATTAGTATTAGAAGAGAAAATAATTAGAAGGTTAAATTTACAAACAACATGTGAAGCACTTGATATGATTTATTTTCCCTATGTTTTTAATGAACATACAATTGAATGTGACTACGAGGCTAATACTCTTGTATCCTTTTAATTTTCATGATCTCAGTTCAAAGATTTTTGGTTATTTACGTATTCACTTAATCTAGAAATACAGATAACAATAATTAATTAAATATTACTTGAAAGGTGAATGTCATAAAAATTTGTTTGAAATATTTAATTCAATTATTTTTATTCTTTAAACAGAAATTAAAATTTGTTCAATAATTCTTTTCTTTGAGATTGCAGATGAATCAAATTACATTTATTATTCACACAAGAGCTTGCAGAAGCGAAAAATTAAGAAATCTGAATGAATATTTAATGTTTTTTTTTGTCTGATTCAATGCATTTAATGATGTTTCTGATGACATTTCAATGCATACTTAACGATTTCAAATGATATAAAAAATTTCTTTTTGAAAGTCTACCAGTTCAATCATTAAGTAGCCATCACACTGTTGAAGTAAATAATTTTCTATAGAACTATCTCTTTTATTAGTAAATAACTTTTAATTCCATTTCTAATGGAGCACAATATCATTTATAAACAAAATTAATGATACAATTTCTAAATATTGGTAAACACCAAATCCAATGTAAACTGGAAAGATAAATGAAAATTTATCAATTTTCAGAAACTTTTTTGTTTCAGTTTTAGTTAACGATATGATTCAATCCAAGAAAAAATTTTCGTTTATATTGAATCTGTCAAACGCCTAAGAAAATTCAACTAAACGCAATCAACCTGTGATATCACCTCCAAAGATAGCATTTACGACATAATCATTAAAAATAGCTAAATTCTGCATAAATAGAATTTCATAAAAAGTCAGTTTTCTCTTATTTAAAAAAGATACCTTTACTCAGGTAGTTGCTTTAGTGATATTTGTTTTTTATTTTTATTGTCCCTGAATATGAACAATTACTAAAATCTTATATATTGTTTATTTAATTAATATTAAAAATCCTTTTTAGACGAAACTACTTATTCTTCTACTTCAGCAGCAGCAGCAGCAGTATCTACAATTGATAATATAAAAGAAACCGCAAGTTCAGAAAACGAATTAAATAAAATGCAACAAAATCACCAGTCAGGTTCATCATCATCATCATCTGGATCGGGTTCAGCCGCAAATAATAATAATGCTCAGCAACAAAATTCTTCATCAATAAATAATGATGTCAGTGGTGGTGGCGGTGGATCTACCGCAAGCGAATCAAATGGACATTTTAATAATGATATTGGAGTTGATAGTGATAAAAATGGTAGCAATGATAATGGTGATGGTAGTAAAAATGGTTTTACATTACACAAAGTTAATTTGGATAAAACAAATCAAGATATTGTTCGCTTAATTGGTCAATATTTAAAAAATGTTGGTTTAGATAAAACAGCTGATTATTTAATGCAAGAATCTGGATGTTATTTGGAACATCCATCAGCAACAAAATTTCGACAACATGTATTATCTGGGGATTGGGCTAAAGCTGATAATGATTTAAAGGTAAAAATTTGGTTAAGTCATATAATCCTGTTTACGATGTAGGTACTTAAATAAGTAAAAAAAAATATATAATTATGCCCTCGCTTGTACTTTAACAATAATAGTTCTTTTTTAAGCATCAAAGTTGATGATATTTTCACTTTATCTCCCACCATAAAAAATACTGAACAACACTTATCTGTAAGAACCTACATATCAATAAAAAAAAATATTTACATTGCTAAAATTATGTATATGAAAGTATATTTTACTTATATGGTTTTCTTTTGTTCAAAAATGTTATTATCTACTCACTTCTTGTTTAATTTTTTGATTAAAAAATATTCAAACAAGGTCAATCACACATTACGACTTTTAAATGTCGTTTTCCGTTATCAATATTTTAAAAGCAACTAAGTAATTTCTAATAATATTATAATAATTTCTAATAATATCTTAATATCAATCTCATAGTGAATATGTTCAAGTTATTTTGAAAATATCTATCCTAACAAACTTCAGGTTCTGGCTAACGAATGAGATGCAGAAAAACAAACAAAGTCTAGTATGAATCATTACATGCGATTCTAAAATCAATATCAAAATTAATACTAATAAGTTTAGTTCTCCCTCCAATTCAAGTTCATATCTTTGATGAAATCGATAATTTCGAGTTCTCCATCAAGAAAAATTAAGTAAAGGGCTTCAACAAGCCCTGCAGAACAACGCGATAAGCCTTAGATTGAAGAAAAAAGTTTTTTTTTCATTGCCTGTATGGCCTTCTTCCAGTTAAATAAATGCCTTGCCTGGGTTTTAGTTTTCAAGATTTTGAATTCGGGATTTTTTGATTTCGAGATTTTGATTTCGGGATTTTGATTCTGGATTTTGAGCCCGGAATTTTGGAAACATGCCTACATTTATGTAAGTTGAATAAATAAAACTTAATGAGAACAACTGAAGAATAATTGTTTTTTAGGAATTACAGCCCATTATTGAAAAAAAGAATTCGAATTTCATTGAAATGAAGTTCTTAATATTGGAACAAAAATATTTAGAATTTTTGGAAGACGGGAGACCATACGATGCTTTACATGTTCTTCGAAATGAGTTAACTCCCTTACAGCATAATATTAATCGTGTTCACCAATTATCATCATATATGATGTGCTCAAATAATCAAGACCTATATCAACGAGCCAACTGGGAAGGTAAAGGTGTTGTTTCTCGATCACAATTAATGGAACGTTTGCAATCATATTTACCATCATCAGTTATGTTACCGCCTAGACGTTTGCGTTCGCTTTTAAATCAAGCTGTTGAGTTACAAACTGAACGATGCATTTGTCATGGAATGGCATGGGAAACAAATTTGGAACATATATCTTTGTTATCTGATCATAGTTGCAACATGGAAGGGTTTCCAATGCAAACCTTGCAAATATTAACAGATCATTGCGATGAAGTATGGTTTTGTAAATTTTCACCTGATGGCCTAAAACTGGCAACCGGTAGTAAAGATTCAACAGTTAAAATTTGGGATGTAGATCCAATTAAATTAACATTAAACAATAGACGTACAATAGATATTGAAACACAATATGGAGTATCATTTGTTGACTGGAGTCCAGATTCAAAATTACTTTTGGTAGGTGGTACTGAAGAATGTTCCGAAATATGCATTTGGAATATTGATGAGGGCAAATTAGTAACAAAATTTAATCATGCTATGGATGAAAGTTTAACATGTGGTGCATTTAATAAAGACGGTACGCGTTTTGCTACAGGAGGTGTTCGAGGTCAATTTTATTTATGCGATATTAGTGGCAATTTATTAGAAAGCTGGGAAGGAGTTCGAGTAAATGCACTCGCCTTCCGTTCAGATAATAAAACTGTTTTAGCTGCAGATACTCATCATCGCATCAGAGGGTAAGATATTTTTTAAACAAATTAACACATTTTTCCACCAAGAAATTTAAAAGACGTTTATGTTGGATACAGATGTAAAGGAGGTACTAAAGGATTATATCACAAAATATGTGCACAGTAATATATAGTTAGTTGAGTTAATATAATTATTTGTGTATTATAGGAAAAAAATTTAAGCATGTTATAGAGACCAAATTTTTACATCATTGAATCTTTAATAAAATATCTACTCCATTGAAAATCTTCAGCATTATTAATTTGTAATATTTATTTTCTAATTAATCTTTAGATATGTTTTTGGAAGTCCCAGATCAGATTCCAAAATAGTACAAGAACAGCATCCAATAATGACATTTAGTATAAATTCAACAGATCGTTTAGCATTACTGAATATTGCCACACAAGGCTTGCATTTATGGGATCTTGAAGATAAATGTTTAGTTCGAAGATTTCAAGGTGTTAGTCAAGGTAATTTTACAATATTTTCATGTTTTGGTGGTGTACATGAAAATTATATTGCAAGCGGGAGCGAAGATTTCAAAGTATATATATGGCATATTAAAAATGAAAAACCCTTAGCCAAATTAGTAGGACACACTAAAACTGTTAATTGTGTTTCATGGAATCCTATTTATCCATCGTTATTAGCATCTGCATCTGATGATGGAACAATACGAATTTGGGGCCCAAAATCAATACAACAAGGTAGTAATACCGAAAGTGATGAGACCTCATCTTGTTCATCTTCTTCATGGAATATGACTTCATAAAGTTGAAAATAAAAAAAAAAATCATAAGAAAAATAATTTTGCAATTGAGTTTTTTTTTACTAGAGTATTGTCTGTGGAGGGAAGCTATATTAAAATATTGACTATTTAAGAATTTCGTAATAATTTTTAAGATACGACATTATTTACCACGATAAATAAACTGATGTAGGCAGGAAATAAATTTTTTGCTTATTTTATTTTTTAATAATTAATAGTTTTTATATTTACTTAATAAAAGTAAATAAATTTTCTAATTGTTATTTTTATTTAAAATTCTGTTTTCCTCCAACATATTTATGAACATGCGATGGAATAAACATTTTTAATGTTCGAGTGTTTCAAATTTAAGATTTTTTTTTTACGAAAATGAGCTACATGTACTATGCCTATGCATTAAGACTGGCATGATTATAATAAACGCAATCAATTTAAAATATTCACATTAAAACATATTGAAGTTATGTTTTTTTTTACAAATTATTTTAAATATGATAATTTTAATTATTACGTTTTTAACATTGTATCGCCTTAAGAAAATTAATTTTCTTATATAATCAGAAGCAATAAAACATGTTTCATTATTTTATTTTAAAAGTCTGAAATTAAATAATTTTTGTGATCTCTAACTTTTCTTATTGGGTAATGAGTTTAATTATTTAACGTAGGTAGTCGTTTTTTTATTATATTTTACATTTTCATTTATAGTATTCTATTCAACTGACAATCCACAGTTTTAAATTAGAAAAT
The DNA here is from genome assembly GCA_964007475.1 of Hybos culiciformis. Classification (NCBI taxonomy): domain Eukaryota; kingdom Metazoa; phylum Arthropoda; class Insecta; order Diptera; family Hybotidae; genus Hybos; species Hybos culiciformis. The sequence continues at coordinate 21,233,805 of OZ023274.1, forward strand.
CTTCAAAAAAAAAACTCAAATAAAATTTATTTTATACCCAAAGAAAATGTTCGATTTATCCTATACATTTTATTTATAAAACAATTTTGTCTCTGTATTTTCCTCAATTTTTGCAACTTAAAAAAAAAATAGACAAATTCTTCATAATTTTGAACAAAAATTAGTTCATGCAAGTGCTTATTATACTTTGATAATAATTCACATAATATTCAATTAATATTCGTGTTCCTTAAAATATTAAAGAGAGAAAGATTAATTGAAATTTATAAAACAGTTTTATAGAACAAATGTTTATGATAAATCCCATCTCCCTTTTCAATTCACTCCGATTAATATAAAATACATAGGTACTCACGTTTGCTTTCTTCCTAACTTTTGAACGATAAATATAAAAACAAAAAATTATCCTGAATAAGTTGAAAATTTTCTTAAGTTTATTCTACAACCATGACTTTGAAATGAGGTTTTTAGTAAAAATAAATCGAAAATTAATTAAAAAAAAAACTTCTACATTGAAACAAAGCATAAAATTAAAATTTTATTATGGATTTTGTAGAGTAGTGCGAATTAAAAAATAATGATTAACTGAAAGGACTTTAAACGCCAAATACGTCCCAATTTTCGTAATTCGTAATAATATGTTTTAAAAAAAATATTTTCCAATAACAGAAAGAATATTGAGAAAAAATCTAAACGAAATTTTAGAAAAATGAATTTACAGCTCAAAAATACTAAGTAATTAAAAATAATTATTCTCGTTTGCAAGCTTAAAGTAGAGAGAGAGTGGGTCCTACAGAGTTCATAATTCTAGAATTTTAATCTCGTATTTCTTTAATTCAAGTAAATCGGAAATTATTAATATTAATATTCTTATCATTTAAACTAATTCAAATTCAAAGATTTTAATAAACAACTTTGTATTTATATACATCAATTTGAAAATTTTCAATCAAAATATTTCTTTATCATATCCAGTTGATTGTGCATTACCGAAGTGGCGTACTTAGGCCGATTTCTAATGTTCTAGCTTTTACTGCCATGCGATACAATATTTCGTAATATCTTTTTTCGCTCATTATTCTTTCTATTATATAGCTTATATTCACGAACTATGCAAAATTACGAAAAATGTTTTTTTTATTATTTTTATTTTTAATATAAATATTTGGGTAAGTTCATTTTTAATATTTTAATAATGAAACTAGTTTAAAATTAATTTATAAGAATAATAAAGGAAATCAATATAAATATTATCTATTTGCAATTCGTAATAAACAAAAAAATATTTTATAGTTTTTAAATTGAGCCCTTGTTTTAAAAATAATATATAAATAAAAAAAAAAAAGTAAATAATTATTAATATATGTATGTTGTGACACTTTATAATGATTATTATAAATAAGGTCTTATTTACATGCTACGAAAATGATAACTACAAAAACGTAAAATACTGAACGAAAAAAAAGCTTCAAATTATTTGAGCCTAAGCTTAGTAAGTAATTTAAATTTAAATTAATAAAAATGTTTATACATTTATTGTATGAGACAAGGCTTAATTGTAGTAGACAAAAAAAATCAAATAAGCTGTAAACAAGGCTAATTTTTATTTTTTATTGAACTTAGAATAAAAAAATATATATAAATTATATACAATTAATTTAAGAAAATAAGAATTAAACCATTATATTTACTTATTTAACTAAAAATTGCAAGTTTTTTTTATCCAAATAAAAAGTTAGTAAATGATTTAATTTTTGATTGTTTTAATAAAATACGTTTTCCATAGATTTCAAAAAATGGATAATATTTGTTCAGTAACTTGATTAAATCAAAAAATTAATTTTTGAAAGTTGAAGGCAGATTTAAAAAAATATTATATTAAGACTACTGACATGATTATTTTATGAAGTATTGACTACAACATCTATAACTAGTAATCGCACCGAGTAAAAATAGTTTTTATTTATGCCGTTATGCTGAACGAAGCTCTCTTTAATTTATAATTTTCGCGATGAGATATGATGCAACAACTATTATGCCACGCCCGTACTCGAAAGCCTTTACATAATAAAAACATTCAATTTGGTTTTTTCGCGGAATTTTATAAGTTAGTAACAATCAGATTTGAAGGTGGTGAATTTTATTTTTAAATTATAATTTTCACAGGTTAGTCACGATCGAATATGATGGAGGGATGGTTTATATCTAAAACACGGCTGTACCTGAAGATGTTCGCATAAAAAAAATCAACAGATTTGGTTTCGAAACAAAATCGAAATTGATATGAATCTTCGATTATCATTTTAACTACGAAGACCACTTTTTTTAATTTCCTTCTTTGATAACTTTTCTAGTAATGGTAAAATTTTCATTAAAAAAAGTATTTAATTTGGTTCAGAAATAAAGTCGTAATCGGTACCAAAAGAAATATATAAAAATTTCTTCACGTATTAAAATATTTATATAAATACATATACTTGAATAATTTTTTTTTTTTTATTAAAAGTTACCAAATCACTAGGTGGGATACCTTTTATACTTAAAGAAGTATGGATTTGGTAATGGGGACAGGAAGTTTAGACGGGATTAAAAAGTGGGACAGTTAGTAGGTAATCATTTACATTCTTCTTAAAGCGGCGCAAGTCGTAAATCAAACGTCTGCCAAATGTTGGGAACAATTTTCAAGGGAGAGCATTCCACATTCTCGAGGTGCGAGCTGAAAACGAATCTCCGAAGCTCGATATATCACATCTGGGAGTTTTGACGAAATATGGTTGTGACGTTGAAGCAGTACGTGTTTGGCTAGAAAATACTTGAAGTGGAGGAAGTAGTGCCTTTACTTCCAGGGAACACGTATCCGTTCCAACAAGGTATTTATTTGATTAGGTCTTTTCTACAACAATAAGATGAGATTGTTAATATAAAACAATATGTGACCCTAAACAAATGAGATAGCCTGGGGAGTTATAATGAGCTACGATTGATCTTAAAAATATAACGACAACCTATTCCGTTTCCATTTGAGTTAAAATAGAAATTAATTTTCTTTGAATTTTATGAAAATAATGTTTGATTTGTACAATCGATCTTAATTCATGATAATCCCCCCTTTTTTTATTTTTGAAATAAGAATTTTTTATTCCAGAAACTAATTAGGATACTTTATTAACAAAAAAGAAGAAAAATAATATTAACATTCTTAATTTTGATTCTTACTAATTATATATATATTTTTTTTAATAATTACAATATAATAAGGTTTATGTATAATCTAATTTTTTATTTATATTTTTTTTTTCAGATCAAGTTTTTTTTACAATTTATCTTATCTTTCCTTTTTCAATTCTTATAAATTTTTTTTTATTTATTTCTCATTAAAATAATCTTAAAATTCTTTTAAAAAATTACTCAAAATATTTCCTTTCTTTTATGAAATTTCTTCAACCATAATTCATATTTGTATTATGAGTTGACTGATAAGGGCTAGTCGTAAGATTTTTCGGTTTAACTAAATTATTTTCGTGACACCATTCAACAAAATCGTCAATGAGTACTGGCCAGGCCCCTTCAGAATCATAATTAGACATATTATCATCAATGTGCGAAGCAAAATCTAGTAACAGATTCCAAGTATCTTTTGGGATCGATCTTCTATGCTTATCCTAAAAAAAAATTTAATATTTTATGTTATTTTCTAATAATTTTAAATACAAATAATTTCTTCAATGATTTCTTTACAATGCAAAACAATATTTTTGTTATACGACCTAATAATTAAAATTGAACAAACTTAATTTAACATAAAAAATAACAAATTACCGTCAAAAATTTGCACCAGATATCTAAGAACTTAAAGCGACCTTCAAGAACAATTTTCCAGTATTCAATCGCCATTTCCAAATCTAGACCCTTTTGACCAGGATCTTTAGCATAATTGAAAGTGAATTGATAAAAATCTTTAAATTTTGTCGCATCTATTAATTCATTTTCTAGTATGGGTAATTTTGTTTTTAGTTTATCTAAACTATCTACTCCTAAATTACTTAACCCATTTATAAATTCTTCTTTTGAAAATTCACATTGAGTACTTGCACGAAATTTCCACGCAATTATTAGAACTAATTTTGAATCTGGACTCAATTGTAAATCTTCTAAAAAACGTATGACACCTTCAAAATTTATTTTCGAATCACTTGAATCTCTGTAGCGATTGTAAAGTGCTTCAATCTTTTTTCTGTCTAATTCACGATAATAATAATCAGAATTTTGAAAATAATTATCCAAGCTGTTTTCTATAAATAAATAACAAATAAATTAAATTTAAAATAATTTTTTCCATTTAATAATTCAATTCGTTTTTTATAATGTTCACTGATTGTTCTCAAATTTTTTTTAAAATAAAATTACCTACCTAATTAATTTTTTTAAATTAAATTAGGTAGGTAGGTATAACAATAATTTTAAAATATAAATTTACCCAATTTCCAATCATTGTTAGATAAGCAAAAAACAGCTGTTTGCTCACCTGAAAATAATAAAAAAAAATATAATAGAATAGGTAGGTAGGTACCTATTGCTAATGTTTATTAACCTTTTTTTTTTCAATTACATAGGTGTCTACCTATCTATTCAATTACAATCAGTAAAAGCAAGTACCTAATTACCGAATAATAACATTTATTGTCTTAAATATTTTCTTCATCTCAATATTTATCAAAAGCCAAGGCATAATAAGATCGAAATTGAAAATCAAAAATAACTTAATACCAACTTAGTAACTAAATAGTAAATACTAAGTCCACAATAATTGGGTTTATATCAAAATATAAATTATCTTTAAATCTGAAGACGTAATTTCTTTTCAAATGGTTGTTGGACTACCTCGAAGCTTCTCAATTTACCATTATCTTTTGTAAAGTACACTGCATTCGAAAAAAATTTACTGTTTGCATTAAAAAAAATTTGTTTTAATTTTCTTCCGCAGCTCAATTCGATTCGAAGAATTATAATAATTTAATAAAAATTTCATAGTTGTTGCAGTACGAACACTACTGATTTACTGAGTAAACGAAGTAAACATCTTTAAGAAGGGTTTCCCTAACTACCTACCTAAGTTACCTACCTTTTCCGAATTAAAAAAAATAAATAATTTTAACATTTTTTCTAGGTACAACTACTACATGGCAAAAAAACAATTAATTTTTTTTTGAATAAAAATAAAAATAAAATTAAATTTGTTTTTTTTTAATAAAATAAAAATAAAAATATTTTTTTTACCAGTCTGAGTTAATGAAATAAATTTCCTAATTTTGTCTTTCTGTGATTTATTCTGAAAATAAATATAAATCTATAAAAAGAAATATTAAAATAATTTAATTTTAAAAAAATTTTATACCATTTTATCTTTTTTATATCCAAAATTCCAATTTTAGTTTTTTTTTTTTCTTAAAAAAAATGTAAAAAAAATTCAATTTATATTTTTAGGATTTTTTTATTTGACAGTTAGATCAAATCATAGCTTTCTTTATTGAACCGTTGAACCGAAAAAAATAAATTTACCAAAATTGTCAATTTCAAATTTTCTTTTCTTATTATAATTTTGTCCTGGACAGTACAGGTGGCTATTCTCTAAATTTTTATTAATTTTAAAATTTAAAAATACAAACAACACGCATTAGAATTTTGAAAAAAAAAAAATAAAATTTTTGACAAAAGTAAAAAAAATCCCTAGATAACTTAATAATCCTGATAAATTTCAGTGATTATTCCAAATAATTGTGTTTAAAAACAAAAAAAATATAACTTTTGAAAAGGTTTATTTATTAAAAATATTTCATAATCACCTACATACAAAGTTTGACCTTAATAAAAATAATTGTTTTTGTTACTTCTTTGCACTACAGTTTTTCTTATGACAAATTAATTCAGTTATTTTATTAAATTAAGATTGAAGACCAATATTGCTGCCTTTTATATAAAACGACCGACAATCCTTAACAATACATCAAGATGGCATTTTAATATTAATTTTTTTTAATAATCATTTTTTTAATAATGATTTTTTAAAATTTAAATTCATTTTTTTATTTTATTTTCACAAACTTAAAAACTTTAAACACTACCGAAAATTACTTAAATTTCAAAGCCAACTTCATTTAGAATTTTTGCAGTCATGGTAAACTACATAAAAAATACACATAATACATAAAAAAGAAAAACATCTGATTTTCCTATGCACTGAAATTTTATAAACCAACACATAAGCAAGCACCAGTATTTACATTTATAAGGTATTTGGATTATTCTAATATCCTTAGATAAAAATGTTTTGTATTCGCGACGTGGCGCTGCATTATGTTTCATAGTAAATTTCTAAACTTATTGTTAAACATGTACATGATATTATCGAACTCAATGTGAAGTGATAGATCATCATAAGATTCACAAATTTGAAAATCCATTTTATTCGAGTTGGGCGTACCTACCTATCTTTTCTTACACATCTACAAGATTATAAAATACAATTCATCAACCGAAACAGAATTTGAAAATAAGATCCTGTGACTAGTTATTTCTTTTTTTTAACATTACCTTAAAATTTTCTATTAAAACCCCAAATAATTTTTTAACCGCCTATCAAATAAATTTTTTTCAATCAAAACAAAAGTCTGAAACAGAGAAAATGATTCTTTTAAGGGTTCGTGAAGTTGAATTATTAATTTACATTAAAAATTAGGGAAAGAATTTTTTCGATTTTATTAGGATGTTGTTAGAAATTTTTTTTTCCTAGACAAAATTTATGTTTTAAGCTGATCTTAAGTTCTGGTTGGTGTTTGCTTGGAATATTAAACTCTTAACTAATTGAAACCCTCGGTGTAATTATATCCCTAATTTAAAGCAAAGGAAAGTTTTATAACTTTTTAAATTAAGAATTTTATACGAAGGATTAAGATAATTTTGAACAATTCAAAAGAGAAATAACTTTACATATGAAAATTATAATTATGCCACCAAATTATATAAATTTGAATTATATTGATATCATTATCAAATTTAATTTACAATATGTATTTAATAATATTATTTATATCAAAACAACTGAAAATATAATTAAAAAAAAATAAAATAAAATACCTATTTCTTTAATATTGATAATTGCTATATTATTAAAAAATTACAAAATGCAATATGAGAATGTTAAACGAAAACTAAATTAAAAATTAATATATTTATAATGATTAAATGAATAATAATGTGGAATTAATTTAAAAAAATTTGTTCAAATAAAAATTATAAAAAAACTTTTTTTCTAATTTGAAAAAATAGTAAATTAAATTAAGAAAGTTTTTCAATTAGTTTTTTCAATTTTTCATGTGCATAACGAATTTTCTGATATAAATCCTTTGAACAACCATGTTGAGCAATTGTAGAAAACTTATAAGTTCTGAAATGTTTTTCACTGTCCATATAAGTGACGGCACACATCCTGGGACATAAAATTATTTTCATATGATCCGAAAAGTTTAGCTAAAATTTTTAATTACAAAAAATATATATATAATAAATAAAATGAATAAATATTTATATGTCCTATGAGTGAACTTTATAAAATAAATTTATTTACCTGAACAGTTCCATTTGTTAAATGCATTACAACTGCACATGTAGTTCTAAACCAAGAATGTAAATGTGGTATTCTTGAGACTGAATCAAATTCATTCATAACTGCTCCAGCACCAGCTTTAACTAAATGCTCACTCATGTATCGTTTAAAATAAGATAATAACTTCATTTTCTTTTCTAATGCTTGGGAATATTCTTTAACTGTTAAATAAGTTTCCTTACCGTCCTTATCAATAAAATGAACATTCCTAAAAAAAAATTAATTAAATTATTAATGAAAAAGTAATTTAAAGCGTGATTCATTATTTTTTTTCTTGTCTTTAAAGTTATTAAAAATTTCCAAATAATGATAAAGTCTGAAAAATTATATTAGAAAAGAGGTGCATTTAAACAAGGTCAAGTATATGATTAAATAAAAAATTTACAAAAAATTGCAATTATTGTATCTTTAATTAAAATATATATAGATAAATGAGTGAAATATACTTTTTGAGCATTTTTTTTATTTCGAAAATTTAAATACAATGTGATCTTTACAATTATGTATTTATTGACAATTAATTAAGTTTGAAACAATATTTACTAGCATAAAGGAATAATTTAATGGAGTTTGCATCTTGAAGAAAAAATCAAATAAAATAGACAAAAAATAGATACTGAATTACGTTGAATTTTCTTAATAATTATAATTAATTGTGAACCGCTTTCAATAGAGAAATTATTTATTAAAATCAATCTTGAAAAAAAAAAGTTAAACACTCAAATTCAATAACAAAGATCGTTGTGAGTAAAATAGATTTTTTACTTACAACTCATTTGATAACATAATCAATTTTGTTGTATCATTGAACATAACTCCCATTCCTTCATCACATAGCTGATATCCAAATCCATATTTATCACTATAATCTACCCATTTTGAAATCCAGAATAATGGTTGAGATGCCGGGTCAGTATTTTCATCACCAAGATTCGCCCCATAACGCGGGGGCTACAAATTACATACAAGATTAAAAATTATAAAAAATAATCAAAATAAAATATACTTTGGCGGAAATCAAGCTTGACAATTGAGCTTGCAAGTTTTCAATATCAGCTCTATATTCATCGTTATGGCGGGAAATTTGTCCAGATGCTGTTATTGGATCATGCAAATTATTTTTTAAAAACGTCGACTCCATTCTGCTTTCATCTACTGAAAATTTAATGAAAAATTATAGTTTACATTTAAATAGAATATAAAGCAAAGCGAGCTCAAGTCGTAATCGTAACCTGTCGAAAAAAAAAAATTAAATTGAGATCGACCCAAAACAGGAAATTTTTATGTGTGTTGTGTAATAGTTTTTTTGATACTATTTGATAGCACCTTCATATTTAGAATCAAAATTTTCTCGAATTTAATATAATTATTTAAAAAAATGTATATTTTTAGTTCATTTTTTGCTTTTTTTTTTTAATACATAAAAATTTTTTTAATTCAGTCCCACATTTATTATTGCCCATTAGAAATTTTCTTTATTAAAATTCACAACAAAAAAAATAAAATAAAAAAAATAAAATTAATTAAACTTACTATAACCATTCATTTCAATTAATGGTGTTCTACGTATAATGTTTCTTTCCATACTATCTAATAAATCTTGTCTGGGTGCCATTGTTAAGCAAGAGCTTGGCAAAGACAAGGGCACCGGTTTTAAGTTGATAAACTCAAAATTAAATAATTGTCCAACTGTTGGACGTTTTTCAGGATTTGACTGAAGCATTGCTATGATCATATCAGCTGCGCATTTAAGTAAACATGTGGGAACTCTGTATTCACATTTCTTTATTTTTGAATAAGTATCTTTCAGACTTTTAGTTTCAAATGGTGGTTGTCCAACCAATAGTGTATACATAACACAGCCAATTGACCAAATATCAACTTCATATGAATGGCCTTTTTTATTTAAAATTTCTGGTGCAATATAATTTGGAGTACCGCATAAAGTTTTTTTTCTTTCACCTGCAAGAGAATTTTTTGAAGGTCCTTGTTATTGATTCCCTTTTTTCATAAATATAATTTACCTTCGTATTCAACTCGTGTTGCCAAACCAAAATCACCTATTTTAACATTTAATTCATCATTTAAAAATAAATTTCCCAATTTCAAATCACGATGAATTATTTTATTATCATGTAAATATTTTACTCCTTGCAAAATTTGAAAAATATAAAAACGACATTCATAATCAGTTATGATTTTCCTCCGCTTATGAAGTTCCATCATAGACTAAAATAGAGACATTTTTTTTTAATCTAGATAACTAAATTGGTAAATTTAATATTTGATTTTATGTTTCTAACAGAAACGTGAATCGATTCGAGGTCTGCGAGTTTTAAGTTGATGTATCCATGTAAAAATCATTTTCTACTATCCATTTGAGTAAAGCGCCAAAACATGTTCATTGAAATTTATCGAAATATATCTATCATTTCTTATTGATGAGATTATTTCTTAAACAGAACTTTAAAAAAAAAAATCATATTTCTAAAATATATTGGCTACGATCTACTATAATTTCCATGGAACTGATTGTTATTGTTTGAGTTAGTTAAAAAATGAATTAATTGATTTTATTAATTTGGAAAAAAAAAACATACATTGGAGTGATGAATGAATACTTACTCGCTTTTTGCATAATTCCAACACAATATAAACATTAAAATTATCATCGAAGAAACTAAAAAATTTAACAATATTTTTATGGTTTAAACTTTTGTGAATTGTTATCTCCTGGGTCATTTTTTCTTTTTGATTATGTTTCATCATTAACTTTTTTGAAACAATTTTTCCAGCATAAATTTCATTATTGATAATATCCACAATTTCGTAGCATTTAGCGAAACCACCCTAAAAATAATGTACATTTAAAAAACCATTTTATTTTTTAAATTATGTAGTTATACCTTAAAAGAATGCCTAGGTAAACAAAATTTTAAAAATTAAAATATCTCCAATTAATATAATGGAATGGAATGTGAAACTATGAAATGAAGAAAGAAATTTACGTTTCTAACAATTTATTCTTTCTTTCTACAATGTCATACTCATATTGCATGTTGGAAAATTAAAGGCAGTTTAATAAACTACCAAGCAGATAAATAACCTACTTTTAAAAATTGACAATCACTTTTTGCTACAACGTATTTGTGAAAGATTAGGCTTTAATCACGTGCACATATAAAAACAAAAGCGTCCAGGTTTTCAGGCATAATTGAACAAAAGCAAAAAAGGCATTAACTATAAATTTATAATTGAATATCAATATTTAAAATAAAAATTAAGATTTCCTATAAACAACTGTAAATATAAATTAAAAGAGAAATGTGTTATGTGCATAAATAAAAAATATCTTTAATATAATTTAGCAATTTTGGGTAAGGGGTGCGAGAATATTGTTTTAAAATTTTAGGGGTAGGTAGGTATCTAAAAAGATTTATCGTATTGCAATAGAACTCTATACAAAATTTTAAAAACAAAATTTTCGTTATTTTGTTGTCTGATAATAAAAACTTTCAGTTGACTAAATTTTTTCCAAGTTGCAGAAAAATTACTAAAATTCTATTTGATGTAAAAAAATTTAATAGGTTTTTAGACACTTGTTTTTTGCATTTACCGAAAGCTTTAGTTTGTTGCTTGCTTAAATAATAATTAATAAATAAAAACTGAAAGAATTAAACAAACTAAAATTGATTTTGTCAACATTAAATTTTTTTAGTTTTTTTAACTTCTATCATAGATTAAGAATACAGAAAGATGGGAAGCTTCATACAACATTATTTTTGGTATTTTTAAGTCAATGTGTTAGTAAAACAAAATAAAATACGTGATAATTATCAATGTATGAAAAGAATTTTATTTAGTTTTACTAACACCTTCACAATAAAATACCAAAAAAGACTGAAAAAATGTTGTATGAAGCTTCCCATCTTTCTATATTCTTAATCTATGCTTCTATCTAAAAAAAAAAAAAAGTTTTGTATACCGTAAGTTTGATTGTTAAATACATTATCGAATGTAAATGCTTATTTTAGGAAACTTCCAATTATAAAAACTTTAATATTTTTTTGCAGAAAACATTTTTTAACCTCTTTCAAACTTAATTATAACTCGAACTAGCATTTCATGTTTCAAATGTGTCCTCTATTTTAGGAACTAAAAAAATGAATTTAGTCTCTTTAGAAACGTGATATAGAAAAAGTCGCATAAGTAGGACCTAGTTTTGTCATTAATATAATTCTAGTTTGCTTTAAGAAGAAAAAAATAATGTACCTACCTTATTAATGAAAATAAAGCTTGGTTTATTAATTGTTTTTTTTTAGATCTGCATTTCTTTTATTATCGATGATTCAAGATGAAAATTAGGTAGGTACAGCAAAAAAGAAATATAATACTCTTCTCTTTTATTTGGATGACGCAAGTTCTATATATTTTAGTATATTACATATTTAAATATGTACTATTATTTATTATAATAATGAAATAGGTAGTAGAATATAACAGAATTAATGATCTTCTTCGTAAGTTAAAACAAATTATATAAATTAATCTCTAAAAATTATAAAATAACTATTATACGGTCACCTTTTGTTTTCAAAATTAAAACATCCTCTCACGCTATATCGACAAACTAATAAATATACGCAAAATCAGCAACTTTCTGGATATTCATTTTCAAAAAAAGTTTGTAATGATTTTTTCTCGGATTTTTAATTAAATTACCTAATAATTTTTATTTAATTTTTAAAAAACCAAATAAACATTTTAATTTCAGAAAAAAAAAAAATAATAATTAAAATTAATTCTATTATTTCCTTTTAACCACTCAAAATTCAAAAAATTTTTAATAATGTCGTATTTTGTGTGGAAGATCTCAAAAAATTATTTTTTGTTGTTTCATAGAAAATTTAAACGAAAGTTCACGTCAAACACGTACCACCACAACGTCACACCCATATTCCGTCAAAATTCCCATATGTGATAGAACGAGCTTCGGAGATTCGTTTTCAATTCGCACCTCGAGAATGTGGAATGCTGTCCCATTAAAGTTGTTCCCGACAGCTGGTGGACGCTTAATCTACGACTTGCGCCGTTTTAAGAAAAGTGTAAATGATTACCTACTAACTGTCCCACTTTTTAATCCCGTCTAAATTTCCTGTCCTCATTACCAAATCCATACTTCTTTAGTATAAAAGGTATCCCACCTAGTGATTTGGTAACTTTAATAAAAAAAAAAAAAAAGTGTAGTGTTTATTTTGATACGTTTACTTTGATAGTGAAATAAAACAATTGTTTTCACAAAAAATCTTTTAGCTTTTATGTTTTAACATTTTTTTTATTTAATCTATAATTTATTATTTTAAAAATAATATTGGGTTTAAAAGTTTGATAAAAACAACTGCTTTCGTTATTTGAATTTTACTAATTTGGAATTTTATGGCGATAGTACTAAACAGGCGACATATATACATACATTTTAATTGAATGTTTATTACGAAAATGTTGTACCAGTAAGATCTACGTTCGTGATCCCTACTTGTCATAAATTTGCTTTTGAGCAATCAAGCTTTTTTCTCCTAGATTTAGATTTAGTACAACCAGCACACTCTTTAACACACACATTTCCATTTCTTTTTAAGATAAGAATTAATTTTACAAAATCGGAAAAATTATCACATTTGTAATTTTATCAACCTTGAAAAGATTTTTAAAATCCACAAAAATAAAATTGAAATTTTTGAAACGTAGTTCTTTATTTATTCTCTTGAAATTTCCAAAAACTAATCGCTGGTTTCGTTCATCCGTCAACCTATCTGAACTCATCACCGTGTTTTCTTCTTCTTCTTCAATGGCGCAGCGACCCAATTCGAGTCTTGGCCTCCTCCGTGTTTTCTTATACATTATGAATTATCAGCTTCAAGAACTGATGGTAATTCAACGTAAGGAAATAAAAAAACACGAAAATCAAAAAGATATATAGAAAATAATTTTATAATTTTTTCTACAAGTATGCAATGAGTAAGTAATGGAATTGTTTGATTTAATAATGTCAACCCAAAACTGATCTAAGCTATCTTCATTTTTATTAAAAGCTTTCAGCTTTTCTCGAACATTAGGCATATTATAAATATCTTTAAATTTTTTTCTAAGCGATCTGCTTTAATATCTAAAATTCTTCTTTTCTCGAACGAAAATCTCCGAACTCGAATTGAGCCTTTTTCAGGTACGCATTCACTAAAAGCAGGCTCAAGACAATAAATTTCCGCTCTAATTTTTTTTTCAATTATTTTCACAATACCTAATTGAATATCTTGTTTAAGTATGTAGTTCAAGTAGGTATTTCTGTCAGTTTTACTTAGAATATTTTTTAGCGCATCTATGATACAATAACTTTTCATAAATTTTTTTTGAAATTTCTTTAAGGTTTGCACTTATGTTATTTTTTAAAACGAAACTCAAAATCTTGAAGTTATATTTTTTTCAACTTTTTATTGCCTACCTACAGTAAATAATAGCTTATGGCTTTATCCTTAGTTTGAAAATCCTTAAATAAATTTCTTTTTTTTTTTTTTAAATTCCTTACTTACAAAATCTTGTTTGTACAAGAACCTTAATTCTAAAATCTGTAAATTCATAATCATTAAATGCAAATATCTTTAATTTTGAAAATTATAAAATTTGATATGCGAACTAAATTACTTTTACATACCTATCTACAATTTAATTAGAAGTTTCTTGATTATTATTTTTTTTAAATACCTACTACTTACGAATGAATTTATGCTTCGTAAGTAATTGTACGAAGATACAATTTAAGGAATTCAGGATACTACCTAGATTAGAGTTCAAAGATGCAATAAAACTTAGATACAGAATGCTATATTGTACAGGGTTTTTCAAATTTTTAATTCATTGCCAAAATTGTTGAAAACTTACATCAATTTTATCAAGTGCCTTAATAAAACTTATAGAAAATTATTAAATTGAAAAATCATAAAAATTTTGCATTAATCAAAAGGATTAATTATTAATAAATAAATAAATATTAGATTTTAATTTAGCACTCTTCCTAACCTCTATTAAATTTTGTGCTTCAAGAATTTTGTTAAAAAGATTTTGTAAGAAATAAGATTTTGAAACTAAATTTGTAAAAAAAAAAAAAAACCAAGATCAAAAGGACAAAGAATAGGTAGGTACCTACCACCAAATAATCTCACAATGAAAGGGTAATCGTTCAAAATGGTAGTTGTTAACATTTATTTCTGTGTGCTAAACCATCAAGAAGGCATCAACAGTTTTTTTTTTTTTTTATGCGGTCTTTTGAAATTTTATTAAAAATCACATTCTAAATCTCAATTGACATTTGTACTCAGGCTTTGGAATTAAAAAAAATTTAAAGAAAATAAAAATTAAGGCAGAAAATTTAGTTATTAATGAAATTTAAAATTAAATTTAACTGTTATTTTAAGAATTAAAAAAAAAAAAAGTAAAAAAATAGAATAGAATAGGATTTCAACGATAATGCCGTGCCGCTATTTTCCAATCTTGTTTCTTACATCCAATAAAACTTGAATTTTAAAATAAATTTTTTTTTTTTTTTTACTAAAATTAATAAATTACCTTTCCAAAAAATCTTAATCTTTTGTAGGTTTTACTGGTGGAGGCGTCGTACAATCGTTCAGGAATATCATTTTTCTCTTCAGTTCGCGTTGAAGACATTTTCAGTTTTTTTTTTTTTTTAGTAGGTTTTTATTTAATTTTTAAGAATTTTTTCTTTTAGTAGGTTTTTATTTAATTTTTAAGAATTTTTTCTTTTAAAACAGAT
Source organism: Hybos culiciformis (assembly GCA_964007475.1). Lineage (NCBI taxonomy): Eukaryota > Metazoa > Arthropoda > Insecta > Diptera > Hybotidae > Hybos > Hybos culiciformis. The sequence goes on from OZ023274.1 coordinate 21,249,293, forward strand.
ATTTTAATATTTAATTACAATAAAAAAAATTAATAATGATAAATAATCAAAAACAAAAAAAAAAAAAACACAGCAGAACAAATAGATTTTTCTTTTTATAGGTATTTTAATTAAATTCAATTCAATCCAACGCGATATTATTTTCTTTTGCCCATTCAAATTCTTTGCAGTTTGCACCAACTGAAATTTTTATTTAAATAAAAAACTCGAAAAAACTCTAAACTGAAAAATTAAATTAAAACCGGCGCTCTTTTGAGTTTTGACATTTTAATATTGAGTGTGAGCGATAATTATTTTGTAAATTATAAGAATTCCATGTTAACGCAGTGGTAGACGAGAGTAAAAACTAGTCTTAACTATTTACAATTATATGAGTTTTTAATTTGGATTTGTGATGTAATTATTCCCACTGGCTTAACTAGTTAAAGCTCTTTATAGCCTTTCCAAAATTCGGGTTTAAATAAGGTTTCGCAAATGTTTATGAATAGTTGTTGAGTTAAAAGAGGTTTTTCATACAAAAAATTTAGTTGTTTTAAAGTTGAGTTAAATGTGAGTTAAATCATGATAAATTAAATGAATATATGTCCTGATATGTTATGATTATGTCAAAAAATTATCGGTTGGGCATGTACGTTTGAATAATTAAAAAAAGAAAAAACAAAATGGCTAAAAAAAACTCAAAAATAAAATAATTTTTTTTTTTTTAATTTTTATTTTTCGAATTTTAATTTTAAATTAATTAATTCACTTAAGCCCGGGTGTCGTTAAAACAGAATTTAGCAAGAGAACAGAATCAGCGACAAAAAATGTATTCTTTATTCAATTAAATTCAATTGACATTCTGGCAACAGAAACAGAAAATAACCTCGTATGAGGTTCAAATTCTGTGAACAGAATGAATTTTTCTGTCGCTAAATTCTGTTGTAAAATTCTGTCGCAAAATAAATTCTGTTCAAATGTATGGGATTCTGTTTCTGTTGCTAAATTCTGTTTTAACGACATCCCGGCTTTATAGAATTTTTTTATATAATTTTTTTATTATTCTTGATTAAATTTTATTCACTAATTTTTATTTAGAAAATTAAGAAAAAAAATAAAAATAAAAAAACAACAAAATTAACCCGGGTTAAAAAAAATCATGGTGTGAACAGCAATTTTCAATTGAGGGATAACCTGATTTAATTCATGAATAAAATTCTTAATTTGGAAAGCCTATTACAAACTATTTTATTTTTGGGAGTGGCTACAGTTACAGTAACCGTAACTTTTTTTTTTTGAAGTTTATACTTCTTAAGGCGCGTTGTACGATATAATTGAGTAATTCTGTAGGGGGTAAATTTTTTTTCAAAATAGGTAGCTCCGGTGAAATAAAGATTACCTGCCGAAAAATTTTTGGGAAGGCAGCTAAGGTTAGTTCGTGCCGGGTCAAAATATATAAAAAAAAAATTTTTTTTGAAAATAGGTAGCTCCGGTGAAATAAAGATTACCTGCCGAAAAATTTTGGGAAGGGAGCTACGGTTAGTTCGTGCCGGCTCAAAATATGTTAAAATTTTTTTTCCAAAATAGGTAGCTCCGGTGAAATAATTAGATTACTTGACCAAAAATTTTGGGTACGGAGCTACAGTTAGGGTCTTCCCCGCGCAAAATATACCGAAAATTTTGTTTTTCAAAATAGGTAGCTCGGGTGAAATAAAGATTACCTGCCGAAAAATTTTGGGTACGGAGCTACAGTTAGGGTCTTCCCGGCTCAAAATATACCAAAAAATTTTTTTTTCAAAATAGGTAGCTCGGGTGAAATAAAGATTACCTGCCCAAAAAAAGGAAGGAAGTGAGGGCTGAAGAGAGGTCGGAAGGGAGGGCGGAAGGGAGGACGGAAGTTAGGGCGGAAGTTAGGGCGGAAGTGAGGGCGTAAGTGAGGGCGTAAGTGAGGGCGGAAGTGAGAGTGGAAGTGAGGGCGGATGTGAGGGTGGAAGAGAAGTTGGAAGAGAGTTGGAAGAGAGGCGGAAGTGAGGGCGGAAGAGAGGGCGGATAAGAGGTTGGAAGAGAGTTGGAAGAGAGGCGGAAGTGAGGGCGGAAGTGAGGGCGGAAGTGAGGGCGGAAGTGAGGGCGGAAGTGAGGACGGAAGTGAGAGTGGAAGTGAGGGCGGATGTGAGGGTGGAAGTGAGTGTGGAATTACGTGACCAAAAATTTTGGAAAGGTTAGGGTCTTCCCTGCTTAAAATATGCAAAAAAAACACACGAAGCAGTCATAGGAACTGCCGAAGCTATTGTAGCCATTGTTATTTCATAGTTTAAAGCTTTTAAGTATAAACTTCTTTCGGCAGTTCCTATGACTGCTTCTTGTGTTTTTTTTAACAGTTACGGTTAACGTAACTTATTTTTTTTTTAACAGTTACGGTTAACGTAACTTATTTTTTTTTTAAGTTACGGCAACCGTAACTTTTAGGTAATGCTTAAAGTTACGGCAATTTTTTTTTTTTTGTCGAAAAAAAAAATGTATCCAATTTTTTTTTTCTTCTTTTTTCTTTTTTTTCTTTTTTTTCTTATTTTTTTGTCTTAACCCTTTCTTCGGGATTCGAACCTCGTTCTTCAGCATTTCATTCTACCACTCTACCTCTCGGCTACAGTATTAAAATTATAAACGTGTACAAAATAGAAAATATAAATTATGTGTATATGTGAAAGTTATTGACAAGTAAAAACCTTACATCGTCATACAAAAAATGCAAGAATAGTAAAACCTTACATCGTTATAAAAAAATACAAAAATAGTTTCAAAAGCGCGAAGCGCCAAACCAAAATAAAAAAAAAAGAAGCCCTAGGGGGTTTGGGGGAGGCGGCGGCCGTCCCCCATTCAGCATAACAACTTTTTATTTAAAAAAAGTCATAATGCTCAAAAAAAACTTTGCCGTAATCACTAAAAAAAAAAAAAAAGTTACGTCCGCCGTAACTTTAGACGATTTTCTACAGGATTACGGTTGCCGTAACTCTAAAAAAAAAAAGAGTTACGTTTGCCGTAACTTTAAACAATTTTCAACAGGATTACGGTTGCCGTAACTCTAAAAATAAAAAAAGAGTTACGTTTGCCGTAACTTTAGTCAATTTTCAACAGGATTACGGTTGCCGTAACTCTAAAAATAAAAAAAGAGTTACGTTTGCCGTAACTTTAGTCAATTTACAACAGGATTACGGTTGCCGTAACTCTAAAAAATAAAAAAAGAGTTACGTTTGCCGTAACTGTAGACGCTCCGTTTATTAATAGTTGTTGATTTAAAGGTTATACAAAAAAATTTGGTGTTTTAAAGTAGAGTTAAATGTGAGTTAAATCAGGTTCACCTGATGAAACCCAGTATTGTTTATTAAGGTTACATGAATATGTTATGATTACGTCAAAAATTATCGGTTAGGCATGTACGTTTGAATAATTAAAAAAAGAAAAAACAAAATGGCTAAATAAAAACTTAAATAAAATATTTTGTTTTTTTTGTAATTTTTATTTTTCGAATTTTAATTTTAAATTAATTAATTCACTTATAGAATTCTTTTATATAATTTTTTAATTATTTTTGATTAAATTTTATTCACTAATTTTTATTTAGAAAATTACAAAAAAAAAATAAAAATAAAAAAACAACAAAATTAACCCGGGTTAAAAAAAATCATGGTGTGAACAGCTAATTTTCAATTGAGGGATAACCTGATTTAATTCATGAATAAAATTCTTATTTGGAAAGCCTATTAGTTATAACTAGTTTTTAGTCTCGTCTAACCCCCAAGTAAGATTTATAAGCTGCACAAACTTTTGGGTTTAAATAAGGTTTCGCAAATATTTATAAATAGTTGTTAAGTTGTAAACTGTACAAAATTCGGTTTTAAATAACGTTTCACAAATATTTATAAAAAATTGTTAAGCTAACCTTGTTTACACTTCAGATTAGAAAGAGGTGTTCGTTTTGTGTTGGTTCATATAAAAAATTATCAAAATTGACCTAGTTGAACAACTAGGTTCTTTAAAACTTATACCTTGTTTACACTTCAGGTTAGAAAGAGGTTTTTTCTCCAACCTATGTTCGTTCTGTGCTGGTTCATATGAAAAATTATCAAAATTAACCTAGTTGAACAACTAGGTTCTTTAAAACCTAGTTAAATTTACGCCCCTGGTATAATCAAAATTTTGGGGTTTGTTAGGGAAATATAGCATCCTGTATCCGTAGCAAATGAATATTGACAAAAAATGTCAATAAAAATGTTATTAATTGTGTCAAATTCCAAATAAAAAAAAAATAAATAAATAACAATCAAATTTGAAATAGGAAATTGGAAATTTATATTACGATTTCTTCTTTTCTCATTTGCAGGTTTTTGTTATATTATCACATTCTTTTATGGCTAAAATTGCCTCTAATATTGTCTGTTCATTCATTTTTATTTTTTTACTTTTTTTTTACTTTATTTTTTTTTTAAACGTCAAATCTAACACCAATTAGGTGTAAACGCCTGTTTTCTAACATAGGTTAAATGTAGGTTTAACTTATTTCTAACCTGACGTAGAAACAAGGCATTATAGGAGGTTAATCATATAAAAAATTTAGTTCTTTTAAGGCTTTCCAAACTAAGCATTTTATTCATAAATTAAATCAGGTTATCCCTCAATTGAAAATTGTTGTTCACACCATGATTTTTTTTAACCCGGGTTAATTTTGTTGTTTTTTTATTTTTATTTTTTTTGTTAATTTTCTAAATAAAAATTAGTGAATAAAATTTAATCAAAAATAATTAAAAAGTTATATAAAAAAATTCTATAAGTTAATTAATTAATTTAAAATTAAAATTCGAAAAATAAAAATTGCAAAAAAAAAAATTATTTTATTTTTAATTTTTTTTCAGCCATTTTGTTTTTTCTGTTTTTAATTATTCAAACGTACATGCCCAACCGATAATTTTTTGACGTGATCATAACATAACAGGACATATATTCATTTAATTTATCATGATTTAACTCACATTTAACTCAACTTTAAAACAACTAAATTTTTTGTATGATTAACCTCCTTCAACTCAACAACTATTTATAAACATTTGCGAAACCTTATTTAAACTCAAATTTTGGAAAGGCTATTAAAGTTGAGTTAAATGTGAGTGAAATGTGAGTGAAATCAGGTTCACCTGATAAATTAAATGAATATGTTCTGATTACGTAAAAAAAAATTATCGGTTGGGCATGTACGTTTGAATAATTAAACAAAGAAAACAGAAAATGGCTAAAAAAAGCATAAAAATAAAATAATTTTTTTTTTTGTAATTTTTATTTTTCGATTTAAATTTTAAATTAATTAATTCACTTATAGAATTTTTTTGTATAATTTTTAAATTATTTTTGATTAAATTTTATTCACTAATTTTTATTTAAGAATTTAACAAAAAAAAAACAAAATTAACCCTGGTTTGAAAAATTCATAGTGTGCACAGAAATTTCCAATTGAGGGATAACCTGATTTAATTTATGAATAAAATTCGTTATTATTTTTATTAACATTTATTTAAATTAATTTTTTGATTTTCATAAATAAAAATGTTTACCTACCTTTAGATTATTTTTTTTTTATAAATATTAAAATAAGCTTTATTTTAATTATTCTATTTTTACATAATACAAAAAAAAAAAATTTTTGTTTATTAAAAATTGATTTTTATAAATAATTTTGAATAATTTTTAATAATTTAGAATAATTTTGTCATAACATACTGCCATTCGATCGAATGTCGAATATCGAATTATTCGAATCTTAACATCCCACCACATAGTGCTTCTCTTGGCCAAATAGTTTGATTTCAAACTATTTGTACTCAATCCAAATGTTTTTTTTTGAGCCATCAAACATATAGTTTGAACGAAAATAAAGTGTTCAAAAAAATTGTTTGAAAAACAACCGAGTTTGGTTGTTTTTCAAACAATTTTTTTTAAACATTTTTTTTTCGTTCAAACTATTTGTTCAAAACAAGTCAAACATAAAATTTCTTCAAGAAAAAAAAAAACACAAAAATTTGATTTATAATTCTAAGTACCCAGGTTCGAATCCCGAAGAGAGCAAAAAAATATATTTTTTTTAAGCGACATAACAGAAGTTCTTCTTTAAGTTTACGTCAAATATTCTTATACAATATGTTTAAGGTAAAAATAATCAAAATTTACGGATAGTTCATAGTAAAAATTTAAAATCTTGTTATTAAATGGTATGCTGAATAATTTTAACACGAACTTCCTTAATATTTACCAAAATAATTGTTCAAAACTTAAGAAAATTTCCAGAAAAAATAAATCTACAAAATACAAATTAAATTTTTTTTTTTTGTATATCATATAAAATAAAAAGTTCAAATAGTTTGACTTTTTTTTGATCAAGCTTCAAATAATTTGACGTTTGTTTGATCAACCTTGAAATAGTTTGAACACTTACAACTTGTTTGATTTTTAGGTTTGAACTTTTTCAAACTATTTGATTCTTTAATACAGAAAGCTCAAATCATTTTCAAACCATTCAACTCAAACTAAATGGTCAACTTAGTTTGAAAATGTTTGATCCACGAGAAGCTTTACCACCACAGTTTTAGCTTTGTTGTTTTTTATTACAAAAAAAAAATATTTTATGCTTTTTTTTATTTTATTTTTTTTAATTATTCAATTCAAACGCACTTGCCATATTCATTTAATATAAAACTAAATAAACAATGTTGGGTTTTATCAGGTGAACCTGATTCAACTCAACTTTAAAACACCTATAGTAGATTACAACACATGTTAAGAAAATTTGTTATTACAAAGAGTTGTGTATACACAAAAACACATGGACACGAGTCAATACTTATATCACGAGACCGTTAGGTCGAGTGATATAATATTGACAAGTGTCCATGTGTTTTTGTGTATATACACAACGAGCTGTATAACAAATTTTATTAACATGTTTTGTATACTGTTTTAATGTGCATGTGAGAGATAGTTGCAATCTATACATTTGCAATGCAAAAAATAAACAAAAGTTCAAAATGAAGTAAGTAAATAAAATTTACTTAATACGGAGAATGTAAATAAAATTTACTTAATTAAATAATTGCATGTGTATTGACGCATGTAATATACCATTTACCGAGCTAAATTTGCGATTGTAAATACAACTTACCGATCACATGCACATTAAATTTTTTTGTATGATCAACCTCCTTTAACTCAACAGCTATTTATGAATATTTGCGAACCCTTATTTAAACTCGAAGTTGTACAGCTTAAACTTTATTTACATGCATCGAGCAAACACAATTTGCTGTAGAACTAGCAAAATTTTTACGTCAAAAAATGTGAAATGAATTTATAGCAAAATTAAAAACAAATAGAAAATTTTATGAAATTTTAAATGAAAACAAAATTTACATCTACCTAATATCGCATTAATTCAGTAACTTACTTATAATTTGATTGTTATCAAAAAAGAATTTGTTAAAAATTCAAAAAAAAAAAACAAATTTTTTATAGTTCAAAAAAAAATATACTTGAGAAAGTATATTTTTATAGCAACATTTTTATTATTGTAAACAATTTTCGAAAATGCTATAATGCTGCCATAAAAACACGTTATCTACTTTCTCTTTCGGCCATATGAAACTTTTATATGAAAATTGTCTGACTCTTTCTATTTTTCCAGCAAAATTTATTTGCTCGATGCATGTAAATCCAGCTTTATTATGAACATTTTCTTTTTTTATTATTTCTATATTATAACCATATGGCATGTGAACGATATTACTTTGTTTAGAAACAGAGCTTGCTTATTACAGCCAACTTTATTATTTATTCACTTGATGATGCTGTGATACAAATCCTGGAAAACCTGTCGTTTGACGTTTTGGATACAATATGTATGCAATGTAAACTGTAAACTAAAATATGATAAATATTTTTAATAATTTCGAAAGAAATTAAGAAAATAATAAAAATAGAAATCAATAAATATATTTTCAGAATTGATTTTTACAATTATTTAAAATTCAAATAATAAAATTGTATACATTTAATTTAATAGAAAATTAGAAAAGAAAAGGATTTAAAAATTTTTCAATTTTAATTTCAATATCAAAACTCCAATAGTCCAATTCTCTCTAGTAAAAATGTAAATAAACATTAAATACCTATTTATCATGCCTACCTACATAAGTTTTTTTTTTTTAATTTTTTTTAATCAATTTTTCAAACAAATAACAATAGAATAATTAACTAGTATAAACTCTATTATACACAGAAAATCAAAAATAATGGAAGATCGAATTTATGGTCCAATGCTACCACAAAATTTAGAACAAACCGACCAAATAAAAGAACAAAATGATAAAATAGTAAAGGACGAATATGATGACAATATTGCTTTTGGACCAGCTTTGCCTCCACATTTACTGAAAAATTTAAAAGAAAAACCGTATGATAACGATAATAATTCAGACGATTGTGTGGGGGATTTCATAGGACCATCTGCAACAGCAACAACATTGAAAGATATTCAATTAGAAAAACGAGCTCTAGATATAAAAATAAAAAATTACAATTCTACTAATGTAAGTCAACCAAAAGTTAGAGAAGAATGGATGACTGAATTACCTGCAATCATCAAGAAGAGTAGTCTCGGTTTAACAGCTAGAACTTTTAAAACAAAAGATGGACCTGATTTTAGTGATAGGTTCGAAAGTTCTTTCGTCATATCTATGACCGTCTCTAAATATAAATAAATATATCTTTTAGATCAATATGGACAAAAAATCCAAAGGATAGCGGTACAGACCAAAAAAAGAAAGATGAATTTAAAATTGTAGATGATTTTCAAAAGGAACGTGATCGAGAGCAAGAAAAAATAGCAAAAAAATTAAAGAAAAAACATAAAAGAGAAAAATCCTTACTTGAAATGCATCAAAAAAAGAAGACCAAAGAGAAGAAGAAGAAAAAGGTAAAATCACTAAATAAAATACCAAATTTACGATTAAGGACATACGCTTTTGAGAATAAAAAGTTTTAGTCATTTTCTATAATTCACAGAGAAAAGATTCCTGTTTTTTTGAAAACCTTGTTCTTGCTAGTTTGACCAAATTTATCGATCTTCCTTAGTTACTAATGTTCTGAGGTTCCTCAAGAGGTCATGACGCACTTTGCATTTTGGTTTGGATTTCTATGGGTTCTTATAGTCACTGGTTCAAATTTCGTAGATAGTGAATGAAGAGAAATAATGTTTTATATTATAATATAAGCATTTCATTGCGTTAGGATTAATGTGTTTCGCTAGCTGCTATTACTTTGCTATGAAATAAAATGTTTCGAATTTCCTTCTTCAAGAAATTAAATATTAACATATTTGTTTTTTTATTTTATTTTATTTAAATTAGTATTTTCTGATTTTTATACATTAGGTATTTTATTAGGTTTAAATTTTATTGTATCTATCAATGCAAGAGCTCCCGCCTGATTATACAATGATTAAATAAATAATCTAAATAACTGAAATAAATTTGTTACAAGAAATTTAACCCACAAGCATACAAACAAAAAGGTCATATAATGACATACCCCTATTATTATAATTCGCATACTAGATATAACTCAATCCCTAATTTTAATAAGCAATTGACCTCTTTATCTATTTTTTTTGTAATTTCTTATATATTATTAATCAGTACATATTAACATTATTATTATTACAGGAACGAAGCGAAAAAGCAGAAAGACGTCCATTTAGCCGAGACACTGATTTACAGGCAAATAGATTTGATCAAGCCAAAAAGAATGCATTAATAAAGAAAGCTCAATTATTGGATACAAGATTTTCTAGCGGAAAAGATGCTAAATATCTTTAGTTTTAATCTTAAGGCTGAAATTAATAATAAATTTCTTATTAAACAAAATGTATGATTTTTTTCAATTGAACAAAAATTAGATTCGAGAGCATTAGAACTTTTCCAAAAATATTTCTGATTTAATAACTTAAACAAAGTTCATAATGGTTTTCAGAAAGTTTTTTTTACAAAATATTTCTAATGTCAGAAAAAACAAATTTTATTCTTATTTGAAATAAATTAGAAGAAAAAAATCAACGCACTATTGTGTTTTTATCGAAATTTACATAGTATTATTATATTAAGTTTTTTTTAATACAATTTAATTTTATCTTTGAGGTGTTGGTTTTGGTTTTGGCATTTTAGCTAATAATCCCTGTATTTCATCTTTATCCCTCCAATCACGCCATAATTCATATAAATTAATAACAGCTCTGGCTATTTCTTGAATTTTCTCCATATCAACATTAAGTTCGGCAAACCATGTTTTCAGGAATTCTTTTTGTAATACTACACAAGCAATTTGTAAACATCCAATTGCAATCTGAAAAATTGATTAAAAATTAGTTGAGCCGACTTGAAAAAAAAAAACTCTTTGTTATACACAAATTCAAGTTAAAGGACAACGTAGTGTTAGATGTAGCAATTTTTCGGCTTGTTTTTAGTATTAATGCTTAACGGTTATGTTGAGGCTACATATTAAAAATTATTCTTTTCATTATACCTGATACGGTGGATATAATAAACAGACATCTGTCCGTAATGAATCATTAATTATTCGCCATGTTAATGTTAATAATTGTTCTTCTTGTCCCATATCCTGAACTAATTGCAAAAGCGGTCTATATGGTTGATACACAATCAGGCAGCAGTCCAAATTTTCAAGCAAATAAAATTCACATTCTAAAATATGGTTTGTTCGATATGGAAATTCTTGGGTAAAAGCGTAGCTAAACTTATTTTTAATGACAGTTTGACAAGTTGATATAAGTCTAGAATTTGAAATAACACCAAATTCTTCAACTTTTGACGCTAACAGAATACAAGTTGGTGCCAACAACAATGGATCAATATTTTTCAATGAATTTTGTGCATAAAAACGTTTAAAATAAACCGTAGCGGTCGCTATCACTTGTTGCCGAAGTTTCAACTGTTCACCCAAAACTTGAATCACATTAGCGAAAAAAATCATTATTTTTTGATACTCTTCTTCGGTGAGGACCTAGAATAAAACAATTAGTGTTAAATCGTCATATTTAGTTTTTACAGGAATGGAGACAAAATATAAAACTATGAGAAAGCTCACATTGTAGTCCTGTTGGCGTTCCCTTATCAAATCCTGTGGATCTAAAATCCATTGCTGAGCGTGTGAACTTTGCCAAAAATTTCCAGCCATATTGAGATTATCGCAAAATTTATTTATTCCTCACTTTGTTGTTTAATTAATAAAAAACAAAACTAATAGGTATTTTCTGCGTTAAAATTATAAAATTTTCTTTAATTAAAAGATAAACAAATATTAAAATTTCAAAAAAATTATTTTTTCTAAATTTGCAAAACAAATATTTTTTTAAATTATTCGAAGAAGCGCATAGGTAAAGTGAAACAGAAAAAATAACAAAATTTGACAGTTCGCGGCGAAAAGTGATCATAGAAAAAAAAAATGAGTAGAAAAAGAGCAAATTAAAGTTACGGTTTCTGCTAACCGGAAAAATTTATTTATTATTGATTTTTGCTGCCAATTCTCCAAAAAGAGCCTCCTATGGCAAAAATTTGTACCAATACAGGCATATAGGTCATATACAATTTTAATTTTCATTGATTTTTACATGAATTATTGATAAATTTAAATTTTATTTGAGCTATAAATATTAATTAATTAACAAAAATGTATAGAAAATAAATAAATAAATAAAAAAAAAATTTTAAAAACAACGTTTTTATAACGGAATAAAATAAGTAAAAAGTAAAAAATTTAATCAGATAATAATTGATAACCTCATACCGATTTCCCTGAAAATTAATTCTCACAAAAAACGTGGGGCGCGTGTGATAAACGATATTGATAAAAATGTTCAATTTTAGGCGCCCCACGTTTTTCGTGAGAATTAATTTTCAGGGAAATCGGTATGAGGTTATCAATTATTATCTGATTAAATTTTTTACTTTTTAGTTATTTTATTCCGTTATAAAAACGTTGTTTTTAAAATTTTTTTTTTATTTATTTATTTATTTTTTCTTTTTTAATCTTATTTGAATCGAATTAAGCCATAAATAAAAACATAAAATTTTTATATCTATTTTACGTATGCTAAAGCTATGAAATCCTAAATTTCTAAATTTGCTTTTTAGCCCCCTCCCCAGAGTCCTGGGACCTTAGATGGGGGCCCTGCGATATCCAGTCTTTAATCCAGCGCTATAACATTTTATCGGAATATACGTAAATTCCAAAACGGGCTTCTAAGGTAGCCCCCCGTCGGGGCCTCGGATCAAAATTTCTAATATTCCATAACCATCTAGGATCACAATGCTACTTAAGTACAAAATTTCAGCCAAATCGGTACAGTGGCGTGATTTCGGAATCAGTGGAACCATGGATGGAACCCTGGAACCACAAAACTTTTTACATTATGTTGCATTGTCATCCATTTCTGACCTATGCTTCAATTTTCAAGCCTCTATCTCATCTAGAATGGCCTGAAAAAATGATTACAAAATTTGCACCGGACAACAAAGTGAACTAATAAAAACGTTTTAAAATGTCCACATATTCCCTACATTATTTTTTCATCAGATTATATTTGAAATTAAAAAAATGTATAATGTCCGCAGAGCTTCGAACCGGAACCGAACCGAAAACCGAATACCGGAAAAAACCGTAATTTATGACGAAACCGTAAACGTAACCGAACCCAAATATTCTAAATACAAAAAACCGCAACCTTAACCGGAACGAAATTTCATTTCGGTTTTTTTTTTTCTTTTTCGTTTCTTTATCGTTCCTTAAACAAGATAAAAAATAAAAAAATTTAATACAAAATTTATATTTTTTTTATGTTCAAAATTCAATTTGAAAGAAAAATTTATATTTTGTATTTGTGTTACATATATGTATGTGTGTTTTTATTTTCAATATCGGAAATATTTTTATTACACAAAAGTTTCAACTCCATTTCTTTTTGCAATTAACTGACAAGCACAAAAATTGCTACTCAAAAAAAAATTTTAACCGAAAAAAAACCGGTTTTGAACCGAAAAAAAAAATTGAACCGTAACCGGAACGAAATTTAAATTTTTCAAAACCGAAACGTAATCCGAAACGATAAAATTATAAGAACGAAACCGAAAACCGGAACAAAATAAATTGCGGTTCGAAGCTCTGAATGTCCGCCATATATTTTTACACTTAACATTTTAGCGTTCAAAGAATTGAAACGTATTACCAAGCATGTCAAACTTGCGGCCCACAACGTAAAACTTTGCTGCTCACTCGATATAACAGTACAAAAAAAAATGCATTTTCAGACATGCAACATGTATAAATCCAATTTAGGTGAAACTGCATCATATGAAAAATACGCGGAAAAAATTTTTAGTTTAAGAACTGAATTTGAAACAAGATTTGCTGATTTCAAATCGTTAGAAGACAAGTTTTCTTTGTTTTCTTCAATTTTCTCAATAAATATAGAATCAGTACCTAATCATATGCAAATGGAGGTTATCGATATCCAGTGTGATTCTAATTTGAAAGCAAAACTCATTGAAGTAGGAGTGTCTGAATTTTACAAATATTTGCCAGCCAGATTTGAAAACACTCGAAGATTCGCCTATGAAATTATGTCCATGTTTGGAAGTACTTATCGGTGCGAACAGTTATTTTCTCATGAAAGGAAATAAATCGCCAATAAGATCAAGAATTACTGACAGTCATCTCGGGTCAGTTTTAAAATTAATCACTGCAAACAAGATTGCCCCCGAAGTAGGAAATATGGTCGCGGAAAAAAGTTGCTGGGAAAAAATATTAATTTTATATATTTTTTTTTTACTTTTCAAAATAAACCTAGATTACTATAAATATTTAAGTCTTTTATTTTTTTTTGTGGCCCAAATAAACTTTAAAATTTTTTATTTGGCCCGTGTTAGGATTTGAGTTTGACACGCTTGTAGACAGTTCATTAGTTAAGTACCTATAATGTATAAGCATTTTAGTGGAGGATGAACGCAAGGAAAAACGGACATATAAAGAAAACATATTTAATGGAAAAAGGGCTAAAAAACTGAAATGAAATTACAGCTGAATTTTAAATTTTAGATACTTTGTAAAAGGAAAAGCGTTGAATTGTTATTGTTAAATCGTTATTTTAAATTTCAAGTTTTATGTTGGAATCACTCTGTGTACTTTTATTTCAAACCATAAAACCTAAGGGATTTTTAAAAAACACCGTAAGAAAAAATAATACCACTTTAGATTCCGAATGAAAACATTATCTTGCGCAGTAACAAGTAAATATTGATTTCTGTAAACGATTTTTTTATCTACATAAAGTTTTCATCATTCATTGGAGTGTGTATACACAAAAATTGTAAGAAAAATATTGAAATATTGATAAAAATTTTGATAAAATTTCAAAAAGTGTGAAATTTGAGAGAAAAATGAAAACAACTTTTGCACCAGAACCTGAATTTCAGGAATTAGAGCTGGAAAAACGTATCAGCGATTTTAAACAAGACTCAAGTAAAATGGAATTACTATTGAGTATAATAAATGAAATTTTGAAAAATGCTGAAGTAGAAGCACATAAGAAGTTAATGGCTCGAAAAGTATATACCTATATTTTATTTATATATAAAAATTACTAAAAATGTTAGTTAAAAACTACTTTCTTACTGTTTAATTTCAGAGTGAACATGGAAAAACAACTAGATCAAGTACGTACATTTTGATATTATATTCATTATTTTCTTATGTCATGTTAACATACTAAAGAATCAAAATTTTAAAGATTTTAACAATAAGAACTTAAATCCAATTTAAGAAACCAATTTGTAATACATATGTTCTTTTATTAGTCCAGAGCATTATGCGTTAAAAAATTATTAGAATTACTTTTTTTTTGCTTCTAGATTCAATGGTTTCTTCCATCAAAAATGCGAAAATTGCATTCCGGGCAAGAACATTTATGAATCGAACATTTGACTTTTTATCAAATTGTGCAAATACGACTGGAAGAATAATAAAATCTCAGAAAAAACAATAAATTTTAATAAAAACAAAAATTAAGACTTCAAGTTTTATGAAATTTATAATTTTTGTTTTTTTTTTTTTTTGGAAAAATTTATCTTTACAATTTTATTTATAAATGTATTTATTTTTTGAATAGCCATTTACTATATTTATAATTAATCTATATAATATATTAATGTAATGTAATGTATTTATAATCTAATCAATATATATATATATATATAAGTATTATATTTGTTAGATTTATAATAAACTGTTTGCTTTTTTTAAATTTAAATTTTAAGTTTTTATGTAAAAACTAAAATGTTTAGTTTAGAATAGAAAGTTAAAGTACCTTTATTATAATAAGTATTATTTTATATAATTAAAATTTATAAAAGAATCATATTACATAAGTTAACTTTTTCCGACATGCTAATATCTCCTTCAAATGTTCAGGATAAAATTTTAGCAATTTTATTAAAATCTCGAAATAATTTAAACGTATTATATTTTATTTATCGAAATTATGATTCCAATCATCTGAATCAACACTTTGCAATGTTTATTTTTTAACTTCATTATTATTATTATTTAATACTTACTCGTCAGTAATTTTTTTTTTTTATCTTTCGTGTAATAGTTCGAAATTTTTAAACTGTCAAAAACTTTTCGAGAAAATATTGATGAGGACTATATATTTTGTGTTCTGAGATTTATTTCTGTGCTAATTTTGAGATTATGGATATTTTTGTATAAATTTACTTGTTATTCAATATTTTGTAATTCAATAGTTAAAAAAAACATATGGGTAAACTGAATCTATTAAGAGGATGGTATTACCTTAGTATTTGGTTATGAGATGACACGTACGTTATCCTTGAGAAAATAGAGAAACTTAAGAAATAAAAAATTTGTAAGTACTTAATTCCTTCCAATTTTTAAAAATTTAAGTTTTATGTACGAAATTTTTTTTTTGTTAATTTGCTAATATGTTTTGTTACCTTTATTTAAGTATTTTCTATTTATTTTTTCTTCAAAGAAAAATCAAATTTAGGTATATTTCAATTTCATATTTCATTTGCATTTTGTTATTTTTTTTTTTTTGTTAAATGAGAAAGAATAAATTAAATTGACTTTTAACGGAATTGTAATTTGAGACTAATTTTTGATAGGTTTTTGGCTATAAGTTGAATGAAAGTTTAGTTTTAATATTACATGTACAATCTTTTTGAAAATAAATGTTTACCCTTCTAAACTTATTATTAATTTTAATAATTTTAAGTACATCTAAATTTGTAAACACGCAATAAAGTCATTACAATCAATATATCAAGATAATGCATCTTAACTTAATTTGATTATTACTATTATAACAAATATGTATTTATTAAGTCAAATATGTACCCATATTCGTGGAAGTTTGCGGAAAAATTATGAAGAAATTTTGAAACCACTTAAACTAAGCATTTGAAACAATTGTTTATATTATAGGTTATAATATGTGTTAGTTTTTCAAGTTTTATTAAAATTTTTCAAACTTAAATGAAATAAAACCAGTACCAAATACTTAAGATTTCAGGTGTATTTTCGAACCTTCCTACAATTAGAAAGCTTTTAATATCTAGAAAAAATTATAAAAAAATTCATTACACTTTTTTTATTAAACATTTTTCTACTATATTTCTTTTAAAAGATAATGCAACAAGTGTTTCTTTTTTCTACTTCTAAATGGCCTATTTTAATAAATTTCAAGTTCAAAATATATTGAAAATCTGAATATGCGTTTACGTGGGATGTTAAAGAATAT
Organism: Hybos culiciformis; assembly: GCA_964007475.1. Lineage (NCBI taxonomy): Eukaryota > Metazoa > Arthropoda > Insecta > Diptera > Hybotidae > Hybos > Hybos culiciformis. Next base: position 21,266,196 of record OZ023274.1, read on the forward strand.
CATAAAATTTATTGACATTAATCCTAAACTATTAGAAGACAAAACTTATTAAATATCAGAAAAAAACTATGTAGGTATATAAAATTCATTGATTCATAATGTCAAAACGCATTAACTTAATTTATAAAACACATAAAATAAATAACATTAAGCAGCTAATGTGTTGCAATTTTATGCTGAATGCAAAATATGCTATTTTCGTACCTACATTACATTATATTATACGTATGAATGTATGTAGGTATAGGTACCTTTTCCATTATGAATGCAATTAATAAAATAAGTGAAGTTCTTTCTATTTCAGCATTGTTGTTTCAAAAAAAAAAGAATGAAAATTATGATTTGTTTTGTTTTGAATTTAAATTTACACTGTATATTATTTTTATGATTTTTATATAAATTTTGAGAACTAGCACTAATATTTTTATTTTATATACAAATAATTAGGGTATGTTCAGGGGTAATTATTTCACCAAATCGATATTTCAGTAAATTACGACCTATTGTGAGTAAACCACAATGATTATCAACAATAAATTAGTTTATATTTATGCAATATGGTTCATCTGCCTTTATTTTACAACGTTTTTATTAAGTCACTTTCTTGTCTGTTTGTCTGTCCACGAAATTTTGTTATCAAATTTTAGACCGTTTTTTTTATATTTTATTTTTGAATATCACGTAAGTTAAAATTAACACACAAAAATAAAATACAGTAGTTATTTATAATAGAGACTTGGTTCCCAATTATTTTTTAATTTAAATCCTACAAAGTGTAATACATATTCATGGATATATCTTAACACAAATTCAAATTTGAATTAAATCCTGTAAGAGAAATTTATAAGAGAAATTTATAAGAGAAATTTATAAGAGAAAGGTTAATATATGTATTTCGTTTCATGAACTACAGCCAGGGCCTGTGAGAGACACTAGGAGGCCCAGGTCAAACAACATATGTGGCCCCCTATTTAATGAAAAAAAAAATTGCCGTAGTTTTAATGGAGTTCAAAAACTAAGTTGTAGAGGTTCATTCAATTCTAGAGTAAAAAACTAAAACAATTTCAGTTTAAACTTTTGAAAACGTAAAATACTACTAAGTACTAACCAAGTAGTAACTACTGCTTAATAAACTTTTATATAATAACTAGTCGAAATACCCGGCTTCGTACGGTAGTATCGAACTTATATTAATATCAACACTTTAATCCAGATTTTGTGCTCTAAAAAAACGGCATTTTAAAATTTACTACATCGGAAACCCAAAACCTCAGATGGGTGCCTTAACAAATCCAGTCTTCTAAATAGTCGATTAGAGTCCAACGCTATAACATTTTATCGGAATATACCTAAATTGAAAAACCGAAATCTAAGATAGCCCCCCGGGACTCAGAACAAAATTTCTAATACTAATACTACTTAATTTCTAATACTACTTAAATTCAAATTTTCAGTCAAATCGGTCCATCGGTTTAGCCGTGATTGAGGACAGAGAAATAAAAAATTTTATTTTTTATATACATTAGATTTCAACTTATGTTAATAAATATTTCACTAAAAACCACAAGATCGAAATCATAATATCGAACAGTTAGTTGTTACTTGCGTACATAAAAGTGCCAAGTCAATTTTTTAAACGTTTTGTATTATATTGTTTGGAGGCCCCCTAAATTAAGAGGCCCATGCCAAAAGACCTCCTGACCCCCCCCTATTCCTGGGCCTGACTACAGCAGTTTGTTATCAGATACTAACATTATTTTTTGATGGGCTTTTTGCTGGCAAAATAGTTAATTGGCATCACTTTTGTTTTTGATTAGTCGTATTTATAAGAGAAGAAATAAATTTAATTATTATAACGAGAAAAGATTTTAAATCTGATAAACACGTAATGAAAGCTAATTTTATGAGCATAAAAATAATAATCATATTTATTTCTATAGAAATAAATTCTAAACATTTAAACATAAATTATATGTATATTATTTAATGAAAGAGTTCTTATTATAACCTTATACCATTGACTATATGTAAACATTTATCAAATTTTGTAACAATTCAGGTACAATGTTATGTAATCATCTTTGAAATTATTTAATAATAACAATCACATTTAAAGTTTGCTAAAATGCTAATAAATGTTGTACGAATTGTTTACTGGTCGATAAGTTTCACGATTTGGATTCTAATATTTCATAATTGAATTTAGCAGTATTCATCTTTATTTAACGTTTAGATGTACGATATGTATGATTAATATCATTTACATTTTAGAATTTAATACATATATGCAGATTTATTTTTGACACTACACTTTGTTTTACCTCCGAGAGTTTATTGTTTTAATTTGTATACAAATTTGAAGTATTAAAACAAAAGTATTAAATATTGAACTATATAATCACTTTTTCTTTTCAATTTAATTCTTGGGATGTGAGGAATTATTTTATTCAATAAGTTTGAATTTTAAAAATAAACACAACATAGTGCGAGTGATAACATATTCTTATATGGTTTTAGAAGGGATTTGCCACAAGTGTACGAAAAAACGACATAAAGTCTACCGTACTAATATCTTTAGTCATTTTTAAAACGATTTAATTTCCGTAGGCATTACGTTGTTTTTTCGTATACAATAATAATACTTATCTCGTTTTAAAACTGATAAAGTCTGTAGACAATATGTCGTTATTTTTTCCAACATTTACATTATCGTCATTATGCCAAGGTAAAGCAACGATCTTCTCATATACAATTTTTTTTAATCAAAATACCTTATAAAATTGATCATAAGAAGCTAATCTGAATAGTTGATAAAATATTTTCATCAATTATTTGTCTCTGATTTTAGTGTTTAACCAAATTTAATAGTTTACAAGGTGTACCTACAATATTTGTTAAACTCATGTAATTTTTTTTAAGAGCCAAAAATCTATTTATACAAATTTTTAATTGCTCGAACTAATGAGATTTTTGCATTCTCTTTTTTATTGCAAAAAAAACATTTTACCATTTGCATTAAATTATTATCGGTTTAATTTGCAAATTTGCAATTTTTGCAATTAAAGTTTTACAATCTATTTAAAAACAAAAAAATTGTATGATGTTATCAAAAAAATCATATAATAACGCTAATTATAAACATGATTATGGTATAAAATGCAGAAAATATTTTTTCAAATCTATTTGCCAGGTATAAAAAGGATATAATTTGGTTACAAATATAACTCATTTTTATGTTAATTTTATTTTTGTTATAGTAGAAATGCCGAAAACAGCTTAAATTTAATGAAATTTTACCATGCCCACGATGTAAAATGACTTATTACTGTTCGAAAAAATGCTTCCAACAGGATATTGAACATCAAGAAATTTGTTTTCCATTGAAAGAAATCGCGATTTCCAGGGGTAATATAACATTTTATATGTAGGTACTTTTATAAGCATGATACATTTATATAATGTAGGTACAAGGAATAGAAACCAAAACAATACAATCGGTTTGAGTCCTACCTTTATATCGTTGCCTTACAATACAAGGAGAACCCTCTAAGTACATTATTTAAGTTTTTTTTGTTTTTTATGCTAAGTTAATTCATTAATTCATTGAAATTGTGCAAATTATAAAGCTCGGTTTAATTTCATTGAGTCAATTGTATATTTGTATATAGTATTATAATATAAATATAATGTTATAAATAATATAAATACAATATAAATAATTTTGGCAATCATTTACTAAACTAAACATTAAGTCCTAAAGAACAATATTTTGATATAACATCGATATTTAATGAAATTACATAACTTTGACAGACTGAAACTTCTTAAATATATCGATTTAAAAAAATTATTTTTTTTTACTTAGTGAACTCTTCTTGTAAACCAACGATGTGTTAGTTGTAATCACTGTAAAATGTTGTTCTATAAATATTAATTTGAAGCATTTTGAAATTTGAAACTTATTATTATTTTTATAGGAGGTGAACTATATCCAAATATAAAAATAATAAGCCCGGATGAATATCGTGTTTTGAGAATTCTAACGTTAAATGCATTAACAAGTGCATTAGTAAGGCAATTAGAACCATTTGAACAGGAAATTATTTTATTTCCCAAAATATGTTCAACATGCAAAGAGATAAATGAAGATAAATTAAAAATTTGCCAAAATTGTGGAGAGGTAACAGAAACATAAATAACGATATAAATTATATTATTAAAATTATGAAAATATTAATTTTATTTAAACATCTTATTAATATTTTTTGCCGAATGATATGATTTGGCGTGCTTGAAATGCCAAAAAGAAAAATTTATTTATAAATGTAGCATAAAATTCAATAAATTTGAATACATATTATTTTATGTATAATTTTATTAATTTAGATGAAATCTGTGAAATTTATAGATTATCATTTTTAAATTTTAAATTCAAATTTAATTCGAATTACAGACACACTGGTACATAATTTACTAACTACATAATACCTACTTGTAATTACACATATAGTATTTAATATATTGTATTATTAAAAGTTTTAAAAGTTTAAAAATGTATTAAGTAATTGTAGAAATGAAAATTCATTGTTTTTTTTTTAATTTTTATGGTAAATAGATTAAAAACAAGCATATCACACGTACTAAGTTAATATAAAATAAAAATAAAAAATTGATTTTATTAATTTTATATTTAGGAAGCTTACTGCAAAAATGATTTGCTGGGACACTTAAAAAGTAATCATAAAATATGGTGTAACGTTTATTCAAAATTCATAAAATTGCATTTGTACCAAGAAAAATATGGTAAAATTTTACCAGAATTTCCCAACAAATGCTTGAAGCATGATATTAAGAATAATTTAACAATGAGCAGTATTTTCAATCAATTAAATGCAGGTAAAAATAAATCTGTACAAGTTTTACAAAAAAAAACTTATTCAAACATTGAAGTGTCACTTTTCAGTTTATCGTGATGAATTGCAATATATGATGTTGACCCAAGCAGCAAGTGGTCCCTTAACAGCTTGGTACGGTTTACAATTGACTAAAGAAGCAAATTATTCTAATTTAACTATTCATATTATTGGTTTGTAAATAATTCAAAAAACACGATAATTTTATTTAGGATTTTAATCACCCAAGTTATTTGAAGAGTTAAATTTAATAAATATTTTATTTATTTTTCATTTTAAATATCTTGTTCTATTAAAAGTGAAACAAAATTTTATTATCAAATACTTGATTCTTTTCGTTTTAATAAAAAATCATTATTTTCAGGTGCTGAACCCCAGTTCGAGCTAGATGATTTTCATCAAAAATGGGAATCGTTTTTTTTTCATTTATTACCCAATTTAAAATTTTTAAATATTACGTTTGTGGGTCCTGAATTAGAATTGTATTTGAATGAGGATGAATTCATTGAATTTCAAAATCCAGATCTTTGTAATATTTGTAAAAATGAAAAAAGAAATATGTCTTTTTTATTTAAAAAAACATTATATCACGAATATTGCAACGATGCCACTTTTCGAAAACCAGATTTAAGTAAGCTTACGAACTATAAATTTTTGGTTGATTTTGTCGGCAATTCATAACACTTAAGGTGGTAATATTGTCGATAAGCCACATTGTGATGATTTATCATTCCTGTCCTACTCATTACACTCACGTATTTTTCTTACATATTTGAAACTTGAAAGACTAATGAGTTAGTTCTACAACTTCTAACTATCTACCTACAAATAATATACGTTTATGTGTGTACATATGACAGATATTAAAAATAGTTTTAAACGTTATATTTCAGAAGTGTTAAAACCAAAGTTTTCAAATAATTTTTTTTTTATTTGATTTACTTAATTCAACACATTATTTTTTCAGTATGTTTTTTTAATCCAGGACTACATAGATCTACTGGATTTAATGAACAAGACACTTGGCCATTTACTATTCAGGAGGTTTTTATTTTCATGATTTTAATTGTTTTTTTATTTATACTTTCATTAAGTTAAATTAATATTTTAATTTGCCTATTTTAGGTTTCTAAGAATCAAAATGTTCCAATCATCATAACTCAGTACACCGAATTTGAATCAACAAAGGATTTGCAAAGATTTTTAAAGTTTGCAGAACATACAGTTGAAATTATTTTACCGCCAACAATTAATCCGTATCGATCAATGAAACCCGAGAGGAACTTCATCTCGGATGACAGAGTTCCTTTCATTTTTAAGAATTTTTATTGTTTCATTATAAATGTTATGGGAAACATTTCTTTTTGAAAATTGATGCCAATGATGTATAAATATGATGAAAAAGTAAAAATAATCAATTTCGTATTTAAAACAAAGTTTTTTATTTATATTACATATACACTAAGTAAGCCGTCGTATTTGGAAACAACGAGTCTACAAATTCATTACTTGCGCCGAAACAGAATTTCAATTTCTTCAAAAGTTTTTTACCCTGACATGGTCAGAAAAGTGCAAAATTTTAGCTCGGTCGCATAATGGAAACACGTAGCTCAGCATCAATTTTAAATTCAGCAAGCAAAATAATATTAAAATACAAATTCTGTTCAAAGAATTAAGTTTTATTATTTTATATAACCCACATTTTCTTCAAGTAGTAATTTTAAGAAGTTTCAAGTAGAGATCATCCATATTAACAAATTCGACTCCGGAATTAAAAAAAACGACCTCTAGGAAACTATTACAAAAGCATTAACATCTAAAACTAAATCAACTAAACCAGGCAATTTTTATTGATAAAATAAGCTCATTTTAAATGCTAATAGGTTTCCTCTATTAAATTATTAATTATATTTTTCCTGATATAAAAATCAACTCACATATTTTTAAATGTAAATATTTATTTTTTTCAACAATAACAAAACCTCATTAACTTACTTAACTCTTTAACAGAATGTGTCGTGTGATTCTCGGATTCAATTTATTTAAAGTCTTAAATGTCCGAACTAGTAAAAAATAACATCAACATTTTTATTCAAATGCCAATTTGTAAACATCATCGTAATATGAAACAAAATGAATTTCTATATCTTCGATAATATATTTAGGCAGTTCAGTGTAATCACGACGATTTTCTTCTGGCAGTATAATTTTGTTAACTCCGCTACGTTTAGCCTAAAAGAAATAAGTGACATGTTGCAAAAAAATAAACCATTAACTTTACGAATGAAAATAAAAATCATTCTACTAAAAAATTAAGAGCCCAAGAATTTAATTTTAATTGTAATTAAACAGCAGAACTTCTACAACCCGATTCAGTTTATAACAGATTTCAATAAAAATACTTACCGCAATAATTTTTTCTTTAATTCCACCAACTGGCAGAACTTTTCCTTTTAAAGAAACTTCTCCTGTCATTGCAATGTCCTGCCTCAAAGGTTTACGTTGGGCTAATGATAATAAGGCTGTAACAATTGTAATACCAGCGCTTGGACCATCTTTTGGAGTTGCACCCTCCGGGACATGTAAATGAAGATGACTAAAATTTTAATTTAATAAAATTTAAAATTAAATTAAAATTTAAAATTAAATTACCTCGAATCTAAAAATTTATTTTCACTTTCAATTTTATTTAAATGATTTCGAGCAACTGTTAATGCTATTTCTGCGGATTCTTTCATTACATCTCCTAAATGTCCGGTGACTTTTAAAGAACCATGACTTTTCTTTTCTGCATCACTTAGTAAATTTCGTTTGGCAGTTTCAATGTATAAAGTCGAACCTCCCATTGCCGTCCATGCTAAGCCCATAGCAACTCCTGCTGGAGTTTCTTGATACATTCGATCATTAGTAAACACTGGCTTACCTTAATGTGGAATAAAGATACTTAATGAACTTGTTGTATTTTTAAAAATTGATATTGAAAATATAATAAATTACCTAAATATTCGGATAGTTTTTCTACTGTAATTTCAACATTTTCAACTTCCTTTTTTACCACTTGATAAGCTACTTTTCTTATAATCTAAAAATTAAAGGAAAAATATTATTGAAAATAATATGAAAGCAAAAGCTCTTTAATTGAATCTAATCGATATTAACTTAAATAAAATCAAATAATATGAAATAAAAACTAAATAAAAATCTGTAAAAATAACAAGTGTTATAGAATTCTTTGGGTTTATAACAAAATAATGAAAAATTTCTGCCAAGAATTAATCAATCAAGATGGATGGCCAAAAAGGAAACTACTTGGCAAAACAGTAAAGATCGCAGGGGTATTATTTGTGGAAATAAGTTTAAGTTTTTTGAGTAGTAATGTTGATTGATCATTATACTTTCAAACTACACTTACCTTTTCAATTTGTTTTTGTAAATTTCTAACACCTGACTCTCTACAATAGCTTTTAATTAAGAAATTTAATGCATCATTTAGAAAAGAAATTATTTTATTATCAACACCGCAGTCTTTTAATGCTTGAGGTATTAGATATTGTTTTGCAATTGCATTTTTTTCTTCTGCCACATACCCTATATAAGAAAAGTATAAATTTAAATTTGATTTAAATTACTTAAAATTGGTTTTTTTACCTGACATTGGAATTAATTCCATCCGATCTCTAAGTGGTTCTGGTATGGTGTCAATAACGTTTGCAGTACAAATGAATAGAACTTTGGATAAATCAACATTAACATCTAAATAATGATCTAAGAAATTTGCATTTTGTTCTGGATCTAGCAATTCCAATAGGGCAGAACTGGGATCTCCTTGGTAGCCCCTTCAAGACAAAATTATATAGAAAAAAATGCAAATAATATCTTGATATTAAAACATACTTTCCAATTTTATCAACTTCATCAATTAGTACGAGAGGGTTTTCAGTTTTAGTCTTCTTTAAACATTGTATCAATTTTCCTGGCATTGCACCAACGTAAGTTCTTCGATGACCTTTAATTTCAGCGACATCTGTCATACCTCCAACACTAAATCGAAAATATTCGCGATTTAGAGATCGAGCAATTGATTTGGCTTTAAAAAAAAATAATTTACTGAATAAAATAAAATTACCTCAAATGATTATTGTTGGAATCTAAATTTAAATTTAATCACTTCTGCATTATTTAACTTACCAATGCTAGTTTTACCTACTCCAGGAGGTCCATGAAAGCATAGAATTTTGCCCTGAGTGGAGCCCTTCAACTGACTTATCGCAATAAATTCAAGAATACGCTTTTTAATATCTTCCATTCCATAATGATCTTCATCTAAAATTTTTGTAGCTTCTTCTAAACTTAAATTCTCTTCGCTTGTTACTCCCCATGGTAATGATGTCAACCAATCCAAATAATTTCTTGTTACACTAAAAATAATAATAAAAAAAATTTAAATAGAAAAATTAACTTAACGGTGAGTAGTTTATGATAAATTTTAACCATTTACGAGGAACAGATTCAATTGTACTTCATATTCAGCATTTGAATCAGAAATTCAGTAATGATATCTTTTACTCTTTCTCCAATGACTTATTTATTATTTTACCGAACTAGGTTAGGTTAGGTTGTAGCGGGTCGGAAATCCTGCGATTTCCTTGCACTTAGGTCGATTGGCCCGTTGTACTGCCCTACCCGATGGGCCTAACAATCCCCATCGAGCCACCCTATACCATTGACGAACCTAATTATTTCCCTTGTCTTATGTCTTTGCAGGTCCTCAAGGTCCTGCAAAAAATAATCCCCCAACATCCTTGCTCTCCTAGTCCGAATCGTCGGACATTCGCAGAGCACGTGAGGTGTAGTTTCGGGTTCTTCTCCACAACCCCTGCAAATCCCAGTGTCGGCCCTCCCTATTCGGAACTCGTGGTTCCTAAAGAAGTGCCCTGTACATATTCCAGTGAAAAGTCGCAGATCATTCCTGTTAAGGTTTAAGATTTGTTTGGACTTTTCACTGTTTAGATTCCCCCAAACCTTTTTGGTGATTTTATTTCCTTCTGTTTGTCTCCACATTTCTTTGTGTTTTTCACAGCCCTCGTGGTCTATCTTGGTTTTTATTCCCGAGGCGCCCTTGAAAGATTGTAGTCTTTCCGGGGTGCCTCCGTTCCCAAACCTCGCAAGACTGTCGGCTCTCATATTTCCTTCTATATTCGAGTGGCCTTTAACCCACGTAATGACCACCCGGTTTTCATTTCCCACTTTTTCAAGTGCCCTCAAACATTCTTGTACTGTCCTAGACCTTACCTCTGTTTTGGTAAGGGTACCTAGAGCAGTTTTGCTGTCTGAGTATATTCTAATTCTCCTCCCTCTTATATTATTTTCTTTAATTATCCTAGCTGCCGTCATTATGGCCATAATTTCGGTTTGTACAACCGAGGCTAAGCCATCAATGTCGGCCGCATAGGATATATTTAGTTCCTGACAGTAAACCCCTAGTCCACAGTGTTCCTCTCTCTTGGACCCGTCTGTGTATATTTCTAGGGTTTCCTCAGGGATTTCATGTCGCGTTTGGTTAACTTCAACTTTGAATAATCTATTCACGTTAAGTCTTCCTGCGATCTTATCCCAAAGGGTTTCCGAGGTTAACTCGTTTCTTATGCCCTCGGAAAATTCTCCCATCCTTTCATGCGGTAAGAGATTCTCCCCTTCCACCCACTGTCCTGTCATGCATAGCCTTGCCATCGTATTAATAGCTGCCATTTGTACATGCAGAGCCAGCGGTCTCAAGTCTAATATCGTTTCTAGCGATCTAGTCGCCGTAGATCTTGCCGCTCCGGTTATTCCCAGACACGCTGATCTTTGTATTTGGTCTAAAAGTTTAGTCACTTTCTTTTTCTTTGTCGCTGGCCACCACACCAGTGCCCCATATGCGACCATAGGTCTTATGACACAGGTGTAAATCCAGTTAACAATCTTCGGTGAAAGTCCCCAGGTCCTTCCGATGGCCGTTCTACAGGCCCAGTAGGTCCTCAGTGCTTTCCCTTTTTTCTCCGAGATATGCTCATTCCAGTTGAGCTTTTTATCAAGGATTACCCCAAGGTATCTTACTTTATCCTTCATTTCTAGACTCACCCCTCCTATTATAGGTGCTGCAAGTCCCTCAATTCTTCTCTTTTTAGTGAAAAAACATAATTCAGATTTGCTAGGATTGAGCTTGAGACCGCATTGGATTGCCCAGCGGTCTATCAGATCAACAGCTAGCTGTATCTTTCTATTTATGTCGTTTCCTGTCTGTCCCGCTACTATTACCGATATATCATCCGCATAGCAGCAGGTGTCTATTTCTTTTTCCTGAAGCTCTAAGAGTAGTGGATTTATCGCAACCAACCACAGTAACGGGGATATAACTCCCCCTTGTGGTGTGCCCCTTCCTACTACCCTTTTCTCCTCGCTCCCTCCGAAACTGGCATGTATCCCTCTCTCACCTAAAAGGGACCTGATCCAATTTACTAGAGTTTGGTCTGTACCCATACTGATTAGGTTTTCTAGTATGAAGTTACAGTCTATATTATTAAAGGCGCCTTCGATGTCCACAAAACACCCCAACGCCATTTCTTTTCTTTCCAAGGTCATTTCTATGGAACGCACCACTTGATGTAGTGCTGTATCCACGGATCTTCCCTTGATATATGCGTGTTGGCTGTGAGCTAGCACGCGACTGTCTATTTCTCGTCTCAGCTGATAGTCCACCAACCTCTCCATACTCTTTAGCATGAAAGAGGTAAGGCTTATCGGCCGAAACGCACTTGCTTTATCATAGCTCGCCTTTCCCGGTTTAGGAATGAAAGTAACCTTTGACTCTCTCCAGATACCCGGTATGTGAGCCATCGTAAGACTTGCTTTAAAAATCTTACACAACATTTTCCCAAGGATACAGAATCCCTCCTGTATTAGACATGGGTATATACCATCCGTTCCCGGTGATTTAAACCGATCAAAGGAGGATACTGCCCATTCAACACTGGACTCTGTAAACATTTGGTTAATTAACGTTTCGTTTGTTCCCAGGCTACGCTCTCTAGCGTTCCCCTGGTTAACATGTCCGGCAGGGAAATTGTGTTCCAAGAGGACTTTAAGGGAGTCCCCCATACTTGCCGTCATATTTCCGTTTCTGTCTTCTAGAAGTTCTGGTTGGAAGTAACTTTTCGACAAGATTTTCTTTAATCTTGCTGCTTCCCCAGTACTCTCTATACTCCCTGTAAATTTCCTCCAGCTACTTTCTTTAGCCTTCTGGATCTCTACCTTATATCTTCTAAGGGCAACCTTATAATCGTCCCAGAATTGATCTAGACGATTATTTTTTGCCCTATTGAATAGTCTCCTAGTCTCCTTTCTGAGAGCAACTAGTTCCATACTCATCCATTTCGGATAATATTTATTTTTTATCTTTGTAATGGGACATGCGCCTTCATAGGCGTTCGTTACAGCTTTTGAGATTTTTACTACGGCTAGATCCAAACCGTCTTGATCATTCAGATCAAGGGTGAGGCTCTGCACGTTTTCCCTCAGAAGCTGTCTATAAAGGTCCCATTTGGTCCGAACTCAATCAATTTTTAATAAATTAAAAAAATTTAAACCAATTGGTTTCAAAATCCTTACTTGAATTCTGAACTGTGACTCTCCAGAAAATTTAATTTATTCAATTCTTCATCAATGACAGCTTGCACTGCAGCTGGAACATTTTTACCACTTATTTTTTCACGATATTTTTCACCGATTGCATCTTTATCATCTTTTTCTATACCTAATTCCTTTTTAATAACTTTCAATTGTTCTTGAAGAATATATTTACGATGCTGTTGTTTAACTTTCTCTTCGACTTCACGTCCAATTTTCTGCTGCAATTTTGATAATTCTAATTCTTTTTTCAATAATTGAAGTGATAAATATAATCGTTTGGAAATCTAAAAATGTAAAACATTAATAAATACGAACATAAATTTTTTTCTGTATATTTAACATCTAATTCTTCCATGATCTCTTGTAATTCAGCTGGATCAGCAGCTGATAGCGAAGCACCTAAATCGCTCAAATACACTGGATTATCTACTACTCTTTGATTTTGGTGAAGCATTTGTTGCAAACTTTCTCTGAAAGTAAAAAAACAAAAAATTGTTATGTTGATCTGGAAGAGCAACAGATTGCCGAACAATAGTTACATGTTATTTATATTTGTCCAACATTACTTATTACGGGGGTTGTTTTCTTAATTGAATAAAATTATTCATCACAATAAATATTATGCCAAATACTTAGCTGGATTTTTGTGAAAAATTGTGTAGAAAAAATAATGTTTTAACTGTACGTACCTATATAAAGGATTCATTGTTATTATGTCTCTTATTGTTTTAATGACTTCTTGAGTTAACGCCTTTATTTCTTCTGTCTGTTTGTACGTTTTATGTTTAATATTTTCAACTTCTACCATTAGAACTGGTTGATCTGGTTGGGCTTTTGAATTCAAGGTTTTTATTTCAGCTTCATTTTTAACTTTTAATTTATCAGCTTCTCGTGTATTTCTCGTATTACGAAATCTTCGACGTTTACTTTCTTGCGTTGTATCAGCATCGTCCACTGGTACATTAATATTAACATTAAAAGCAGGAAATTTGATTTTAATTTCTGCACATTGCAAGTACGGTTTGAATTTAAAAATATCCAGAGGAAAAAATTATCAATTCTTTGATAAATTTATTGGGATGTTGTTACATTTCAAAATTATTCAAAACATAAATTTGAACAATGAAATTTTATTAACTTTTGATATTCTAACACGACGAGAATTATTAAAAATTTTATACCTAGACTCAATAAACATTATCTAAAAAATTTTATAACTCATAGGCTGTTAGAAATGGCCAGTTTCAAAAAATCTTTTTTTTTTTAACTTTTGCTTGATGAAAAAAAAATAAAATTAGTTGGTCAGTTTGAATTTAAAGGATTAAGTTGTAAAGATTAAATTAAATTTTGGTCTCGGCTTTTTGACCTACTATAAAAAAACATTATATACGTAATACGGTCTCAACAAAATAAATTTTAAAAATTTACATTTTATGGAATTTACTGAAAAAAATTTACTCGTAAAAAAAAACTCGGATTTATATAAAAAAAAAAAATTTATAATCACACCTTTTTTGGGTTCTATTTCTTCAAATAATTGTTTTGTTATTTGTATTCTCCTATGCGCTGTCACAACTAAACGTAATTTATCACCCAGATCTTGAATTTCTTGAATTTGTCCAAATGTTCCAATACTATAAATTTCTTTTAATGAATTGATCAATTCTGATTCTGATTCATTATCCTTCCTTAGAAATAATCCAACGTAGGGTTGATTCAATTTAACTTTCCTTCTTATTAACTCAATTAGCAACGGATTTGTTACCTAAAATATTACAAGCTTTATAGGTACAGGTAGGTACTTAAAGAAAAAGAAACAGAGAATTTAATCAGCGATATATTTTGTTCACAATTCAATTTTAGAAAAAAAAAAAAAGTAATAAAAAGTATACCTAGGTAGGTGCCTACCTACCTATCTAACCAGACCAGGGAAATATTTCAATATCAGTAAATAAATATGATGAAAAGAGAAATTAATTTATTAATTTAATATGGGCAGTCATAGGCATTCGAACCGCTGCATCTCTATGCTGTCGTTTACAGTAGAAACGGGCCAATTATATCACAATACCTAAATTTTCTTTAGAGAAATTTCGAACAAACCTCTAGAATCTTCATAAACCTAGGAAAAACAGGATTTCGACGAATTGCTATTAGCGGAACATGTGGCCAAACTTCTGGAACAGCAACTGTGGCAACAGCACTAAAAAAGAAACAAACATTTCATTTAAAAACCATAAAATTACATCATTTTTGCTATTAGATATTCTACCTTTGACCTTGGGACACTTCGTCTTGGAAGTCCTTCTCATCAAATTTAGACGCATTATCGCAATAATTTCGAAAATTAAGACCTGCACTTAAAACTGGAATTCTAGATCTCAAAAATTTCCAATTGTCCAAACAATTATATTTCAAAGTTGATTCTGGTGCATTTCTTAAAACATAATGATTTCTTGTTATTTTTCGTCCAAAATTCAATGATCGCACACCTCGTAATAACATTTTCCAATTAATGGAAAATAAATTATTTATTTTAGGGAAAAAATATTTAATAATTAACAATTTCAAAATAGCTTTTGCGGAAAACTAGAAAAAATTTAATCTCTGAAATTGCAATCAATGGTAATAAAATAAGACGGACAAAATTGCAAAATGCAGTCACTCAAATCCTCAAATCTCAAATGAGAAGCAGAATTCAAGGCAAACAAATGTTTTCTAGGTGTAGCTGTAGTAACGATAGTATGGTGAATTAAACGTCATCAGTAAAGAAATGATTTTATTCCCTAATACCCCTAATACCTAGAACTGTCAAATTCTTTATTGTGAATTTTATTCATAAATTAAATCAAATCAAGTAGTTATCCCTCAATTGGAAATTTCTGTTCACACCATAGGATCCATAGGATCTATAAGTTCACACTATGAATTTTTTTAACCAGGGACAATTTTGCTTTTTTTTAAATTTGGATTTTGTTAAATTTCTAAACAAAAATTATTGAATAAAATTTAAAAAAAATATAAAAAAATACTATTAGTGAATTAATTACTTTAAAATTAAAATTCGAAAAAATTCATAAAAAAAATTACGTTAAAAAAATTATTTAATTTTCATGCATTTTTTTTATGCATTAGCTATTTATTTTTTCTTTTTTTATTATTCAAACGCACATGCCCAATCGATTTATTTGGATTCAATGAATATGTCCTGATTAAGCGATTTTTATCTTTTTTTTTTTTCGCGTAATCAGAACATATTAATTGAATCTATATAAACAATGCTGGATTTTAACAGATGAACCTGATTTAGCTCAAGTTTAAAATACATATCTAAATTGTTTGTATGATAAACCTCCTTGAACTCAACAATTATTTATCAATATTTTGTGAAACCTTTTTTAAACTCGAAGTTTGTACAGTTTATTACTTCAGTTTGTAACAAACTGAAAGCGAACATACCTTTACATTGATTGATTTGATTTTAAAAAAAAGCATTGAAATTGAAAAAACAGATGTTCTTTGTTATGATTTTAACAAATGACACAAACAAAATTATAAAAATAAACAAACATTAATAATACTGATATTGAGCGTGAGGAGCTGAGTGATTGAAGATTTGAACTGAAGCAATACCAACATAAATTAAAAGCCCCCTATTAAAAAAAAAACAATCATTGACAGCATCTCGTACGCATAAAAATCATAACAAATGTATGAAACCCTATGAGATTTCCTCTACAAAACCTAAAGATTAATCTGTAAAATGGGATTAAAAGCAAAAAAAACATAATTTAATTATTAAATGCAATTTATTATATGATTTATATTAATTTTTAATACCATGTCCAAACATAAAATTTTAAACTATAAAAATTTATAGTTTAAGCAATCCGTTCAGAAAAAAAATAAATTTAAACTAGTGTTATTTTGTCAACTAAAAATTTTTTTGTTATTGTTTATATTTTTTATTATGATTTTTTTGTATGAGTAGAATTTTTTTTTAGTTTTTCATCACATATTTTATTTTGCCCGACTTTATCTACATAGATTATGCTATGATTTATTACAAATAATTGATTTCACTTTTGCTTACTGCTTTCATTTTCTAGTTTTAGGTTAGGTTAGGTTAGGTTGCACGGGCGGAGGGCTTACCACCCTCCTTGCACGTAGGCCTGTTGGCCCTTTGCACTACCCTACTCGGCAGGTCTAATTGTCCTCACCGAGCCATCCAATTCCCTTAACAAACCTGATAATTTCTTCTAATTTATGTCCCTGTAGTTCTCTGAGTTCATCCCAGAAGTAAGCCCCGAGCAGTCTTGCTCTTCTTGTTGTAACTTTAGGACATTTACACAGTACCTGTGGCACCGTTTCCGGTTCTTCTCCACATCCCCTGCAAAGCCTATCTGTTGTTCTTCCAATCCGGAATTCGTGATTCCTGAAGATATGTCCTGTGCATACACCTGTGAACATTCTAAGATCTAAGATGTACCTACCATCTACCTACACAAAAAAATCTTTTTTCTTATTATTTTTTATATTATATTTTAGGTATTGTTTCATTTATTAATATGTAATTTTTTTTATTTCCATAATTAATTAATTATTTAAAAATTATTTTAATTTATTTTTATGAAAGTATTTTGAAAAAAAAAAAATGTATTATTTAAAAAAAAACCCCATCAAAAATCCACCTGTAACTTATTCGATAAGAAAAAAGTTGTCCTAGGAAAGATTTTTTTTTAATTTACATATTAGTGCTTCACCCTTAAAAAAATTTAAAAATTTCAAATTCTGAATTTCAAATTCCTAATGTATTTTGTTAGTGTAATTTAATGTCAAAAAAAAGTTTTCGGGTGAACACTTTTTTTCACTTTTTTTCATAAATTTCAAATATTAATAACAAAGCTGCCAGAGTAGGATTTTCTTTCCCTAAATTTAGAGAATTTTATTATACTGGGGAAAAATTATGAACAAAAAATTATTGTGCAAAAAAAATCTCAGGAAATTTGCGGAATTTTTTTCATCTGGCATGTCTTTTTTTTTTGATTTGACAATTAGAATGACAGAACTTGAATTTCAAATTTTTTTTTGTTGTTGTTAATTTCAAATACACGCTCTGAGGCGTGTATTTGAAATTCACAACAACAAAAAAAAATTTGAAATTTTACACTAACAAAATACATTAGGAATTTGAAATTCAGAATTTGACACTATTAAAATTAATTTTTTTTATCGAAACTACTAAAAAATATATTATTTATTAATTCATATTAACGATTGTTTTAAATTTAATTTTTAAATATTAATAAAAATTAGAAAAAAAGCAAAACAAAACTTGCTCATACCCGACATCGCGAACAAAAATTTGAAAACTAGTGGGAATTTTTTATTTATTATCCCTACGAAAAGTTTTGTTTACTTTTCAACTACACGGCTGATTACTTAGTGTTGGTGATGACTGAAGATATTGAATAGCGTGTATCTGTATAGTGATCAAAAAAATAAATAACAAATGAAAAATATGAAAAAAAATTACAATTTTTCTGAATAAATAAATTATAAAAATTTTAAATTAAATGTAAAAGTAATTAAAAAAGCAAACAACAATGCTGTGTTATGAGGGAAAATTAAGCCTTTACTGCTTTTTCGGAACTTTCGGTTTAATTGGATTTTTGTTAGTGCCACAAATGTTTTGGGAACTAATTCCAAATGAAAATTATTTTGCATTATTTGGTCCAGCTTTTTATTTCGTTTTAATAAATATGTTTTTAAGGATCGCACTTAAAGGAAATGAATACCAGGTAGGTACCTCTACCTACGAATTTTGTGTGCTGTCTTTTTTGATTATTTTTACCTAAATATTGCCTAAATATTCAAAAATTTGTTTTTAGATTGCCATCAGAGCAGCTTTTCTTGGTTTTGTATTTCTTATCAGTTTATTGATATTTTGCTTTGCTGCACAAAAATGGAAATCTTTCGGAATTTATGGAACATTTATGGCATTATTTCATTATTCAGAATTTTTAACATTGGCATGGTCAAATCCAGTAGCCTTATCAACAGATTCATTCATTTTAAATCATTCTGTTCAATATTTTGTCGCAGCTGTAATGAGTTGGAGTGAATTTTTCATTGAAACAATATTTTTCCCTGGTGCGTATAACTTTTTGTTCAGATACTTTTAGCGAATTCAAAGTAGATACATTTACTTGAGCAATTATTATTCAATTAATAACGCTCATACTCAGTTTATTACATTGTTTAAAGATAATTTAAAGTATTAATTAAGCATTCTACTTAATGTAATTTCTTTTAAAGTCGACTATAACAATAACGCAGCTTCAATTTTTTTGTACAAATTGCTGCAATATAGAAGTAAATTTCTTATTTTTTTTTCTCCTGTTTTGTAATGTAAAATCTTATTGATTATCAAAATAATTATTTTTTTTCTAGATATGAAAATTTATTACATTTTTTGGATAATAGGAACAATATTATGTTTATCTGGAGAAATTTTACGAAAATTGGCTATGATAACAGCTAGATCAAGTTTCAATCATTTGGTAAATTAGATTTGATTTTATAAAGTAAAAGTTATGGAAATTTAACTTTAAATTATTTTTTTAGGTACAGTACACCAAAGAAAAAGATCATAAACTTATTACACATGGAATTTACAGTTTAATGCGTCATCCATCATATGTCGGATGGTTTTGGTGGTCAATTGGAACACAAATAATTTTATCAAATCCAATATGCTTAATATTTTATATAATTGTTAGTTGGAAATTTTTCCATGATAGAATAACAGTAGAAGAAATATTTTTATTGAATTTTTTTGGAAAATGTTATTATGATTATCAGCAAAAAGTTGGAACTGGTTTGCCATTTATTCGAGGCTATAAATTGCAAAATGATGACAAATAAAAATATATCATCAAAATTAAAAAAAAAAAAATTAATAATGCTAATAATTAAAAGTATATTAACACAATAGATTCCTCTTGGTTCTAAATTCGCTAGTTTTGTTGGCGCGAAAATAATTTTTACATTATCCATATTTGTTTTGTCTTGTGAGAAAAGATTTAAATGAGAAATTAAGCTTTATAATTGAGTACCAAGAGGAACACACAATTAGGAAAATTTTTGTACACATAATTTTTGTCCTAATTTAATAATTTATTTTCTGGTTAATATTTTTTATTTCTATTAATGTACTTATTCAATATACCTAATATACCTATTAAGTCAATAACTTTTTTTTATTATAATAAATAAAAGTTGCCAAATAAAGAAAATCGATCAAAAAAAAACTGATTTACCATTTTCATTTAACATATTCGATACTAATGTAGGTACAACCTGGAAATTATCGAAAACAGTTATGTTGATGGAAGAAATATTGACCAGTAGTTATATTATATATTATATATTACGCATTTGTTGTGTAGTAAACCTAGAAACAAAAATCAGGCATATTCACAGAATATTTTATTTAGATGAAAAAAAAGATAAATGAAGCTGAAGTTCACAACTAGCTCTCAGCCGTGCCAAAAGTTTCGACCCAACTGAGCGATAAGTTTTTTTTTACTTGCATTATAATTTCAAAATGTCAAATTTTTCATCACCACACATCACTCACCACAAAATTTCCACCACAACGCTCATTTACTTACTTTACTAGAGAAAAGTTTTTGAGCCGCTTTTTTCGTTATTAGCAAAAGTAATTTTTATTTTATTTTATTTAAATTAAAAAAAAATAAAAATAAATAATTAATTTTACAAAAATATAATTTCAAAATAATGGCATCAGAAGATGAAAATGATGAGACTTTCAATGGTAAATAAAAATTTATTAAGTTTTTTTTTCTTTTTGTGGAAAAATGAAAAAAATGAAAATTTTTTCATAAAAAAAAAAAAAAAAATTTTCAGCGTGCGGCAGCTTAGATTTTTTTGGAAATTTTTTCTTTTTCAAATTATTTCTTTTTGAAAAATTTCACAAAAAAATTATTTTGAAATGATGGTTTTGTTATTTTTGTTGAGAAATTTTCGATTTGTTTATTTTTATTTATTTATTTTTTTTTTTGTTGCTTTTTTTTTGTTGGAAAATTTTTGCCAAAGGAATTGAGTCTCTGTATCCGATAATAACTACGTACGACTATTTGTCCGTCCATGATCTAAAAAAAACAAAAAGAAAAAACATTACACATCGCCATCGCCATTGGCATAGCGAAAATTATTTTTTTTTTTTTTCATAGGTATCGAGCGAGGTACATCATGCAAAAAAAAAAAACATTAAAAGTGTAGGTACAGTAGGTACATAAACAGAAAAAAAAGCTCACAAATTTTTGTTTTGTTTTATGTTCATTGGCACCTGTCGTTCGTTAAATCAAAATTAATTTCTGATCACTGACTCGGTAACTACACAGGCGAGGGATCACTGGGCACTTATGTGAAGTACAAAAATTTTTAAGAAAATAATTAATTTGACAGAAAACAAAAATAAGGAAATTACCTATATGATGTAAAATTTTCACACTGACATCTGACCTATTTTAACTTTTTTTATTGTCATTTGTAAGTTAAGAATATGGCTTTCAAGTTAAACCTACCTACATAAAAGAATTGATTTAAATTTTCCTTCCACTTTATTGTGTATTCGTTCTCGTTGTTTTACTCAATATCTGATGTCAGGATAAAATTTTTGATCCAAAACAGTTTAGCTTGTGTTATTCAACTGAGTGGGAGGCCATTGTTCCTTACTAATAAATAACAACGTAAATATACTTTTGAGATAATTGCTTATTTGGAACTATGTACCTAAATATTATTAATCGTATCTAATTATTAGACTTCAAAAATGCAATAACATTGAATATAATATATTTTCATATAATATACATATTTTATATATCATATATTTCATATAATATATTTTCATATAAACTTGAATATTTCAACACTATCCAAAAAAGAATTAGGTACCTACACCTTTCTTGCTTTTTAAAACAGTATTATCAACTAAGATCATTTGCAAAAAACTTTCAAAAATCATATTCTACTTTCATGATATTACAGATATCTTGATATTACATTATGAATGAAAATTTATTATTTATTTATTTCAGAACGGGAAGCTCAAGAGGAAATTTCGGGTGATTCAGATGAAAATGTTTTAAAGCCAAACGTAAATAAAAATTATTTATTTTTCATTTTACATAATTATTGAATGTCTTTATACTATTAATTTTAAGGATGAAGATGATGATTACGATCCGGAAGATGGACGAAAAAAGAAAAAGGGGAAAAAACGTCGTACTAAAAATGATAAAGAGAAAACCAGAAAAAAGAAAAAGCGTAGAAAAAATGAAAGTGAAGATGACAGTGATTACGCATACAATGAGGAAGAAGGAGGTGGAGGAGGAGGTGGTAGCTCAAAAAAAGGGAGAAAGAAAAAGGATCATGACAGCAGCAAGGATTCAGTATCATCGAATACAGGTATTTTTTAATGAGTATACTACAATTACGTAAAGTAATTGGCAACTATCCAAATCCAACAGATTATTAGCTTACGAATAATAGAGATATTTTCTAAAATTGTGGTTTTATTAATAAATTAAAATTTTCCTTTTTTACTTCAAATAAAATACAACATGTTTTAAAACATTCAAGGATTCTGGAAATGCTCAGAAATCCTTTTGGATAAGAACACTCAACGTGAATAAGCTATTCAAAGTTTTTGTGACTGAAACACGACAAGAGGATATCCTAAAAATATACACAGATGGATTTAAAAATATACTCAGATGGAGATACACTGTGGGTTTAGGGCTTACTGTCAAGAACTTAACATTGGGGACTCTGCTTTGGTTGTACAAACCGAGACCTTGGCCAAAATGACAACGGCTAGGATATACAGTTATTTGGGTTAAAGGCCGCTCGAATATAAGGCATCCCAGAGCAGACAATCTTCGTGAACAGGAGGGAGGGGGACAAATTCGGGTTCCTCGAAGGGAGTACAATCTTTCCAGGGTTTCTCGGAATTAAATAGTAAGATAGACAGCGACGGCCCGGAGGAACCACAAAAACATAACCCAGGGGAAATAGTTAGGTTTGAGAAAGGAGTGGGATGGATGGATGGGGAATAATAAGTCCATCGATTAGGGAAGTACAACGAGAGAACTGGCCTATGTGCAAGGAAATCTGAGCATTTCCGGCCCGTTACAACCTAACCTAATTAACTTGTAATAAATAAAGAAAAAAAAAATTCCCTTAATACTAAAGGGGATTCTACAAAAAAATACATATTTTTTTTTAATAGGAATGCCTTCTGTTGATGACGTCTGTAATGCATTTGGCCTCGTCGATGTGAAAATTGAATTTTCTGAATCTGAATATGAAAATTTGACATCATGGAAAGCATATCAGCAGCACGTGAGGCCAATTTTACAAAAAGAAAATCCCAAGGTAAGACATGATCTTAATATTTATTAAAGGAATATAATTATCATTAATTTGATTATTTTTCTTTTCAGATTCCAATGCCGAAATTGATGATGCTAGTAGAAGCTAAATGGAGAGAATTTACGGAAGAAAACGCGATCACGGAAAATTCTTCTACTAAAGAAGAAAAAGAAGAAAAGGATGATGAAGATTACGAAGCTGAGCCAAGAAAATCTCGCTCAGTCAGGAGTGACAAAGTATATATAAATAGAATTATTTTACTTGATTTTGCAGCGAATTTGTTTTTATTTAATTTTAGACTATATGTAATTTTTTTTATGAAATTACTATGTGAAAAAGTTTTAAACAAAATTTTTGTCTTAAATATTTAATAAATCAAACTACATATTTAAATTTTGCATTCAAATACAATAACCAAATATATCTTTTTCTAGTCTGAAGAAGAAGAAGAAGACGAAGAGGAAGAGGAAATCAAGCCTAAAAAGAAACGTGGAGGTAAAAAAAGAGGACGGAAATCCAATAAAGTTCCCACACTTAAAATTAAATTTGGAAAGCGAAAACACGGTAGCTCAGATGAGGATCAAGATGTCTCTGGAAACTCAGAACGTGATTCGGACGTTGAATTTGAAAAAATGTTACAAAAATCTGAAGAGAGTATAAAAGAGAACAGTCCTAAAGCAGAACCCGAAACAGTTCCCGAAGAAGATTCCTTACCACTTATACCGAAAAAAGCGAAAGTTAAGATTGGCATCAAAAATAAAAGGTCTAAAAAACCAAAAGCAACAAGTCGTTTTCCTGAAGGCGAGGAAGGAGAACATCAAGATTTTTGTGAAGTATGTCAACAGGGTGGTGAAATTATTCTGTGCGATACTTGCCCCCGAGCATATCATTTAGTGTGTCTGGAGCCTGAGCTCGAAGAAGCTCCAGAAGGTAAATGGTCCTGCCCACATTGTGAAGCAGAAGGGCCTATTCAAGATGATGAAGATGACGAGCATCAAGAATTTTGTAAATATTACATTTTTCTATCGTTAACAATATTTTTATATAAAACTAATTTCAGGTCACAAATGCAAGGATGGGGGCGAATTAATTTGCTGTGATTCATGTCCATGGGCTTATCATATATTCTGTTTAAATCCCCCTTTAACACAAATTCCTGATGGGGATTGGAGATGTCCAAGATGTGCTTGTCCTCCATTGTCCGGAAAAGTTCATAAAATTTTGACTTGGCGTTGGGCTGCTATCAAAGGAGACGCAGCTCAAGCATCAACATCAAAAAAACCTAAAAAAAGCACAAATCGGGAATTTTTTGTCAAATTCCATGATCGGTCTTATTGGAATTGTGAATGGGTCACAGATACCCAATTGGATGTTTTTCATCCCCATTTGATTAAATCTTTTTTCCGTAAATATGATTCAGAAGAACCACCTAAATTCGAGGAGACATTAGATGAAGCGGACGGTCGTTACCAACGCTTACAACGTCATAGACAAAAACAAGACAAAAAAAGTAATCAAGTTAATTTTGAAGCTATGCTTGAAGAAAAATACTACAAAAATGGTGTTAAACCTGAATGGCTACTTGTTCATAGAACTATAAATCATCGCACCTCAAGAGATGGGAGCAACATTTATTTGGTAAAATGGCGAGAATTACCTTATGACAATTGTACTTGGGAAGAAGATAATGATGAGATTCCCGGTTTAAAACAAGCCATTGAATATTACCATGATTTCCGGTCAATGTTTATGCATGATTCCACGCGTAAAAAGAACAAAAAAGGTCGTAAAAGTAAAAATAGAGATATGGATGACGATGATCGTCAAAATCAGAGTTCTAGTAGTCTTACTAGCCATTTTGTACCACCACCAGACAAACCCATAACAGACTTGAAGAAAAAACTTGAGAGGCAACCGAAATATTTAGATTCAACAGGAATGGAACTTCATCCTTATCAGTTAGAGGGTCTGAATTGGCTTAGATATTCTTGGGGACAAGGTAAATTTCATATTACATTTTCACCTATTGCCTTGTCTTCTGTCATTTTATTATGAATTTTATCTTCACTTATTTATTTAGCATTTATATTGCTTGTGAGAAATTGCTCGTATTAAAACATAACATAACATTTGTCAAAAGCTTAAGAAATTCAAATACCATTTTTGAAAGCAAATCATATTTTCAATATGTAAACCTATAAAATAGGTGTTAATGTAAATTTCTTATTTTTTAGGTATTGACACTATATTAGCAGACGAAATGGGTTTAGGTAAAACAATACAAACTGTAACATTTCTGTATTCATTATACAAAGAAGGTCATTGCAAGGGGCCATTTTTGGTATCAGTACCCCTTTCTACCATTATTAATTGGGAGCGTGAGTTTGAAATATGGGCTCCAGATTTTTATGTTATAACTTACTGTGGTGATAAAGATTCCAGAGCTATAATTCGTGAAAATGAACTATCGTTTGAGGATAATGCTTATCGTTCAGTCGGTAGTAAAGTAGGCCGCTTGAGAGCCAGTACTACTAAATTTCATGTTTTGTTAACTAGCTATGAATTGATATCATTTGATGCAGCTTGCATTGGTTCAATTGATTGGGCAGTTTTAGTTGTTGATGAAGCACATCGTTTAAAATCAAATCAGTCCAAGTTTTTCAAAACACTTAATAATTATAGCATCAATTACAAGTTGCTTCTGACTGGAACACCACTTCAAAACAATCTTGAAGAATTGTTTCATTTACTCAACTTTTTGAATGGAAGTAAATTTAATGATTTAAATGCTTTTCAAGCTGAGTTTGCGGACATTTCAAAAGAGGAACAAGTAAAGCGCTTGCATGAAATGTTGGGACCTCATATGTTGCGTCGCTTAAAAGCTGATGTACTAAAGAATATGCCGTCGAAATCTGAATTTATCGTCCGTGTTGAATTATCTCCGATGCAAAAGAAATATTACAAATACATTTTGACACGCAACTATGAAGCTCTTAATTCAAAAATGGGTGGTGGCAACTCGTGCAGTTTGATTAACGTTATGATGGATTTAAAAAAGTGTTGTAATCATCCGTATTTGTTTCCGTCTGCAGCTGAAGAGGCTCCTTTAAATATGGGCGCATATGAAGTAATGGCGTTGACAAAAGCAGCTGGCAAATTGGTTTTACTTTCAAAAATGTTAAAAAAACTTAAAACTGATGGGCATCGTGTTTTGATTTTTTCTCAAATGACCAAAATGTTGGATATTTTAGAAGATTTTCTTGATGGAGAAGGTTACAAATACGAACGAATTGATGGTGGTATTACTGGAAATCTGAGGCAGGAAGCAATTGATAGATTTAATGCACCTGGAGCACCTCAATTTGTGTTCCTTTTGAGTACAAAAGCTGGTGGATTGGGAATTAATTTGGCTACTGCCGATACTGTAATTATCTATGATTCTGATTGGAATCCACATAATGACATACAAGCTTTCTCTCGAGCTCATCGAATTGGTCAGGCAAATAAAGTTATGATCTATCGATTTGTTACCCGAAATTCTGTTGAAGAACGTGTTACGCAAGTAGCTAAAAGAAAAATGATGCTAACTCACTTGGTTGTACGACCTGGAATGGGTGGAAAAGGGGGAAATTTTACAAAACAAGAATTGGATGATATTTTGAGATTCGGAACGGAAGAGTTATTTAAAGAAGATGGAAAGGAGGAAGAAGCTATTCATTATGATGACAAAGCAGTAGAAGAATTGTTGGATCGATCCAATAGGGGAATAGAAGAGAAAGAAAGCTGGGCTAACGAATATTTATCATCATTTAAGGTCGCTTCTTATGCAACAAAAGAAGGTGCTGAAGAAGAAGAAACTGAGATTATAAAGCAGGAAGCAGAAAACTCGGATCCAGCTTATTGGGTCAAATTATTAAGACATCATTATGAGCAACATCAGGAAGATTTGGGCAAAACATTGGGTAAGGGTAAACGTGTGCGAAAACAAGTTAACTACACTGATGGAGGAGTTGTAACAACAGAAACCCGTGATGAAAGTTGGCAAGAGAATGTTTCTGACTATAATTCAGATTACTCGAATTCAGATGAAGATGTGATTGATGATGACTTCGATAATGATGATGTACGACGTAATAAACGCAGACTTGAAAGAAAAGAAGATAGAGATCGTCCATTGCCACCATTATTGGCACGAGTTGGAGGTAATATCGAAGTGTTAGGTTTCAATGCACGCCAACGTAAGAGTTTCTTAAATGCTATTATGCGTTATGGAATGCCACCTCAAGATGCATTCAATTCACAATGGTTAGTGAGAGATCTAAGAGGTAAATCTGAAAGAAACTTCAAAGCTTATGTTGCTCTATTCATGCGGCACTTATGTGAGCCTGGAGCGGATAATGCCGAAAATTTCGCAGACGGGGTACCGAGGGAAGGTCTAAGTAGACAACATGTATTAACTAGAATCGGGGTTATGTCATTAATAAGGAAAAAAGTTCAAGAATTCGAACATATTAATGGTTATTACAGTATGCCAGAATTAATTCGTAAACCTTGTGAACCAGTTAAATTGCATCCTGTTCAGGCTCCAGTTGTTCAAAAAGAAGGTGAAAAGAGCACAACATCTAGCGCTCTTGGTACACCATCCACAAGTGCAGCGCCAAGTCCAGCTCCCCAACCAGCACCGGAAAAGGAAGAAGCTAAAGCAGAGAATTCTACTGAAAAATCCAACATTCAAACAGAAGACTTGGAAAAATCTGCAAGTGAAAAAATTGCTGAAAACGAAGAACAAAAAGCCGTTGATAAGGTAGAAGAAAATGAAAAAAGAGAAGAAAAAGAAGATGGAACAGATAAAAAACAAGAAGATGAACTTAAGAAAGAAGCTAAAGCTGAGACAGAGAAAGATCCTTTTGCTGATATTAAAAATGAAGAAGAGAAAAAAGTTGATGATAAAAATGATAAGAAAGAGGATGATGATGACGATATTTTGATAGTGAAAGAGGATGGAAAATTGGAGAAGCCAAAAGAGCGAAAAGAAATAAAAGCTGAAGAAAGTTTAGAAGTACATAAGAGGAATTTTATGTTTAATATTGCTGATGGAGGATTCACTGAATTACATACACTTTGGTTGAATGAGGAGAAAGCTGCAGTTCCTGGTCGTGAATATGAAATTTGGCATCGTCGTCATGACTATTGGTTGCTTGCTGGAATTGTAACACACGGTTACGGTAGATGGCAAGATATTCAAAATGATATTAGATTTGCTATTATCAATGAACCATTTAAAATGGACGTTGGGAAAGGAAACTTTTTGGAAATTAAAAATAAATTTTTGGCTCGACGATTTAAACTCTTAGAGCAAGCTCTGGTCATTGAGGAACAACTCAGACGTGCAGCTTATTTGAATTTAACTCAAGATCCTAACCATCCAGCCATGTCATTGAATGCTCGTTTTGCTGAAGTTGAATGCTTAGCCGAATCTCATCAGCATTTGAGTAAAGAATCGCTGGCAGGTAATAAGCCAGCCAATGCAGTACTTCATAAAGTATTGAACCAACTGGAGGAACTATTGTCTGATATGAAGAGCGATGTTTCACGTTTGCCTGCGACATTGGCTAGAATCCCTCCTGTCGCACAACGTTTGCAAATGTCTGAAAGATCAATTTTATCAAGATTGGCAGCTACTGCCGGAAACATTCCTAATCCAGGTAAAAATAATATTTATGATTCTATAAAATACTAACTATTTAAAATTCTCATTAAAAGCTCGTAAAATTCAAGTAATTTAAAATATTTTTTTTTAATATAAGACCGAAATTTTTTACTTATAATTCTTAATTTTTACTTTCATGTTTTTGCATCTTAGTTTGAAATTTTCAAACAATTTATAAAGTTAATAATAATATTTTAATAATATTTTCGAAACATAAAAAAAAATGCAATAATTGCTATCAACTTTTTCATAATTTTTAATTTTTCAGCTCAAGTTATGACACAGTTTCCAACTGGTTTTCAAGGTGCATCCTTACCAGCATTCGTTGGATCACCAGCAGCCAACTTTGGAAGCTTCAGGCCAACATTTTCAGTTCCAGGCCAACAAAACCAACCTTCAACAAGTAGTTTCTCAAATAATTAAATCCAATTTTGCATAAAATTAATCAAGTTTTTTCCACAATTAATATATATTATTACTTACATTAAAATAAATAATATTATATCATGAAATAAAATAAAAATTTTAGCTATATTATGTATCACAAAAATTAATTTGTTTTTGAATTTTTCTTACTATTAAAAATATATATTATCATAATAAAATCATAAAGATTGGGCGAAGTGCAATAACTCATCGGTACTTAACTCATTGGTCGATTTTGGATAAGTTATATCCATTTTAACTCATCCGAAAATTGGCCGATGAAAAATGGCGCCGCAAATCCCACTGACCAACCACCAGTCCGCCCGCCCGCAGCCCTCACCCTCCGCCCCCCCCGCAGCCCTCACCCTCCGTCTCCTTCTCGCGTTCTGGGACACTCCCAATACTGCTAACACAAAAATGGGGCCAATCAGGTCGGTAAATGTAATGTATTTATCTTATCGGCCAATGAGTAAATACCCAAGTTTTTGTCACAAATCACAAATAAGCATTGAGTTGGATGAGTTATGTCATTCCAAAGGATATAACTCATCGGCCAATTTTCGGATGAGTTAAAATGGATATAACTTATCCAAAATCGACCGATGAGTTAAGTACCGATGAGTTATTGCGCGGACCCTAAAGATTGTAGTAAACTTAACCTAATTAGGTAATTTAGTTTAAAAATCATTGCTTAAAAATGAAAGATCCCGAAAATAGCGAAAAGAATTATAAATTTCTTTCTGTTGAAAAAAAATTGTGTAGTTGAATAATTATTCTTAAAATCCTAAAAAACATACAAAAACTTCTTATAAATCTCTTATTCTTGTTATCAGTAGTATAATTTTATTAGTTGAACTTACTTTAATATAAATGCTCCAACATAATATAGAATAGATTTCTTAAAAAAAAGTACAAAATGATGGTTGAAAAATTTAATTGATTTTATTTCGTTTGTTTCGAGTGTGTATACGTGAGGTATTTATTATTAAAGATAGCCTCTATTTTTTCAGGATTTAAAAATTTAAGTCAGTATCATAGAAAAAATATTGGGATTTATATCTTTTTTTTTGTGAAGAAAATGGAAGAAGCTCCCTCTAATACTATAATACCCCTCGAAAATGTCAACACACATTTGTTATTGAAAATATGAATTCGACCATAAAGGAAGGATAAATAGAGAATCTAGTCCCATACAAAAAATTCGAATAAAAAAAGTTAAACAAAATTAGATCAGACCCCCAAGCTTTTATTTTTGTTTAGAATTATCGCTATAACGAAAGAGCTTTATAGCTTTTAAAATATTTTTTATATAAAGCTTTTAAAAATAAACCAAATATTTAATTGTATTGTAATGTTTACTAGTATTTATTCTCTATACAAAAAAAAAATTGGGGTAGTAATGTAAATAAAAAAATTATATTCGAAAGCAGTAATAAATTCATTTTATTTCATGTTTATTTACATATTTACATATTTACATTTTATTTATTTACATGTTCACATTATTTTATTTTATTTTTATTTTATTTTTGGAATAATGATTTTTTCGTTCTTTTATTTTGGTTTGTAAGAATACTATCACTTTTTAAGAATTTTCCTTTTAAAAATTTGGAGCCTTTTGTTATTAAAAGTGTTAATAACAACTCCAAAAATTTAAATTTATGATCATAACACTCGTCTGTTTCGGTGAACCAGAATTCATATTTTTTGGATAACTTTGTTGCCTCCAAACAGCATTGTATACTGTTTGTTAAAATTTTTTTTTTATAAAAATTTTCAGCAAAATAATTATCGAAAATTTTCATATGAAATCTTGTTATTTCAAACAGATCATCTGTAGGTGCTTTTAAATAAAATATTTCCAAATCATTCTCATAATTTTTGTGATATAAAAATTGTTCTGAGTTTAATTCGAGAACATCATTAGTTTTTTTTTAAATATTTGATCACATCTTTCGCAGGAAATTTTCTTAAACAATTTGTGAATGATATAGCCGCAAATATATCTGTCGGAATTAGATTGTAAGATTTCATTCTTCTCAATGCTGCTGACTTCTTTTTCGTATTGTTTAACATTAGAGATGATGTCAACCACTTTCTTGTCTTGATTTTCAGATTCCGTTTCATTGAAATCATTCTTTGTGTCTTCAATGGGAAAATCTTTTAATTCCACACAAAGAAACACGCCATCATCTTCCTCACAATTTGATCTCTCAAACTTTTGATTAATTAATTTTACACCTGTGAAATTTAGGAAAATTTTTTATTAAATTTATTTAAAAATTATAATTTTTTGACGCAAAACTCTCAACATATTTCAGATTTAAGTAATCTACAACTGATTTAAGCTTGAAAATAATGATATTTTTTTGAAACTCCATTACTGACGGGTTTAAGTTACATCCATTCCTATGTCGAATTAAAGCAAATAAGTTTTCTATAACATCTTGATTCAGCCTTGACAATAATAGATAAAAACAAGAATTTGCATCATAAGAAGAAAATATATCGTCACTAAGTTCCATAACCCCGTTTAAAGTTTGTATCATTCCATCTATGCAATAAATTTTTTTCAGCGTTACTGGTGTCATATTTATAAAATAAGATTTCATTTCTAATAAATATTGGAAAACAACATTATTTTTTTGTAGCGCTGATTGAAATTGATTTTTGCCAAATAATTTTTTACTATTTAAACAGTCAAATAACTTATTAATTTTTAGGACGAATTCAGAAGTCGAAATAGCTACATCCTTTTTTGCAACAAATTTTTTCATTTCAATCAGTGTTTTGATTGCAGCACCTACTGAATTGCTAAATGTTTGAGCGGCCAATCGAACATTCATTTTTTCAAAGGTGTTGGGAAATATGTGTTTTTTTGTTAATTTGAGACACATTTTTCTGCTATTATTTTCTTCATGCAAAAATAACGATTGAATAATCTTGAATGAAACCTCACTTCCGCCCTCACTTCCGCACTCACTTCCGCCCTCACTTCCGCCCTCACTTCCGCCCTCACTTCCGCCCTCACTTCCGCCCAAACTTCCGCCCTCACTTCCGCCCTCACTTCCGCCCTCACTTCCGCCCACACTTCCGCCCTCACTTCCGCCCTCACTTCCGCCCTCACTTCCGCCATCACTTCCGCTCTCACTTCCGCCCTCACTTCCGCCCTCACTTCCGCCTTCACTTCCACCCTCACTTCCGCCTTAATTCCGCCCTCACTTCCGCCCTCACTTCCGCACTCACTTCTGCCCGCACTTCCGCCCTCACTTCCACTCTCACTTCCGCCCTCACTTCCGCCCTCACTTCCGCCCTCACTTCCGCCCTCACTTCCGCCATCACTTCCGCTCTCACTTCCGCCCTCACTTCCGCCCTCACTTCCGCCCTTACTTCCGCCCTCACTTCCGCCCTCACTTCCGCCCTCACTTCCGCCTTCACCTCCGCCCTCACTTCCGCCCTCACTTCCACCCTCACTTCCGCCCTCACTTCCGCCCTCACTTCCGCCCTCACTTCCGCCCTCAATTCCGACCTAACTTCCGCCCTCACTTCCGCCCTCACTTCCGCCCTCACTTCCGCCCTCACTTCCACCCTCACTTCCGCCTTAATTCCGCCCTCACTTCCGCCCTCACTTCCGCACTCACTTCTGCCCGCACTTCCGCCCTCACTTCCACTCTCACTTCCGCCCTCACTTCCGCACTCACTTCCGCCCTCACTTCCGCCCTCACTTCCGACCTCACTTCCGCCCTCACTTCCGCCCTCACTTCCGCCCTCACTTCCGCCCTCACTTCCAACCTCACTTCCGCCCTCACTTCCGCCCTCACTTCTGCCCTCATTTCTGCCCTCACTTCCGCCCTCACTTCTGCCCTCACTTCCGCCCTCACTTCCGCCCTCACTTCCACCCTCACTTCCGCCTTAATTCCGCCCTCACTTCCGCCCTCACTTCCGCACTCACTTCTGCCCGCACTTCCGCCCTCACTTCCACTCTCACTTCCGCCCTCACTTCCGCACTCACTTCCGCCCTCACTTCCGCCCTCACTTCCGACCTCACTTCCGCCCTCACTTCCGCCCTCACTTCCGCCCTCACTTCCGCCCTCACTTCCGCCCTCACTTCCAACCTCACTTCCGCCCTCACTTCCGCCCTCACTTCTGCCCTCATTTCTGCCCTCACTTCCGCCCTCACTTCCGCCCTCACTTCCGCCATCACTTCCGCTCTCACTTCCGCCCTCACTTCCGCCCTCACTTCCGCCCTTACTTCCGCCCTCACTTCCGCCCTCACTTCCGCCCTCACTTCCGCCTTCACCTCCGCCCTCACTTCCGCCCTCACTAACACCCTCACTTCCGCCCTCACTTCCGCCCTCACTTCCGACCTAACTTCCGCCCTCACTTCCGCCCTCACTTCCGCCCTCACTTCCACCCTCACTTCCGCCTTAATTCCGCCCTCACTTCCGCCCTCACTTCCGCACTCACTTCTGCCCGCACTTCCGCCCTCAATTCCACTCTCACTTCCGCCCTCACTTCCGCACTCACTTCCGCCCTCACTTCCGCCCTCACTTCCGACCTCACTTCCGCCCTCACTTCCGCCCTCACTTCCGCCCTCACTTCCGCCCTCGCTTCCGCCCTCACTTCCGCCCTCACTTCCGCCCTCACTTCCGCCCTCACTTCCGCCCTCACTTCCGACCTCACTTCCGCCCTCACTTCCGCCCTCACTTCCGCCCTCACTTCCGCCCTCACTTCCGCCCTCACTTCCGCCCTCACTTCCGCCCTCACTTCCGCCCTCACTTCCGCCCTCACTTCTGCCCTCATTTCTGCCCTCACTTACGCCCTCACTTCCGCCCTCACTTCCGCCCTCACTTCTGTCCTCCGTTCCGCCCTCCCTTCCGCCCGCCCTTCCGTCCTCACTTCCAACCTCACTTCCGCCCTCACTTCCGTCCTCACTTCCGTCCTCACTTCCGTCCTCACTTCCGCCCTCACTTCCGCCCTCACTTCCGCCCTCACTTCCGCCCTCACTTCCGCCCTCACTTCCGCCCTCACTTCCGCCCTCACTTCCGCCCTCACTTCTGCCCTCATTTCCGCCCTCACTTCCGCCCTCACTTCTGCCCTCACTTCTGCCCTCACTTCCGCCCTCACTTCCGCCCTCACTTCCGCCCTCACTTCCGCCCTCACTTCCGCCCTCACTTCCGAACTCACTTCCGCCCTCACTTCCGCCCTCACTTCCGCCCTCACTTCCACCCTCACTTCCGCCTTAATTCCGCCCTGACTTCCGCCCTCACTTCCGCCCTCACTTCCGCCCTCGCTTCCGCCCTCACTTCCGCCCTCACTTCCGCCCTCACTTCCGCCCTCACTTCCGCCCTCACTTCCGCCCTCACTTCCGCCCTCACTTCCGCCCGCACTTCCGCCCGCACTTCCGCCCTCACTTCCGCCCTCACTTCCGCCCTCACTTCCGCCCTCACTTCCGCCCTCACTTCCGCCCTCACTTCCGCCCTAACTACCAACCTCTCTTCCGCCCTCACTTCCGTCCTGATTTCCACCCTCGCTTCCGCCCTCACTTCCTCTCTCACTTCCGCCCTCACTTCCGCCCTCACTTCCGCCCTCACTTCCGCCTCACTTCCGCCTCACTTCCGCCCTCACTTCCGCCCTCACTTCCGCCCTCACTTCCGCCCTCACTTCCACCCTCACTTCCGCCCTCACTTCCGTCCTCACTTCCGCCCGCACTTCCACCCTCACTTCCTCCCTCACTTCCGCCCTCACTTCCGCCCTAACTTCCGCCCTTACTTCCGCCCTAACTTCCGCCCTAACTTCTGTCCTCCGTTCCGCCCTCCCTTCCGCCCGCCCTTCCGTCCTCACTTCCAACCTCACTTCCGCCCTCACTTCCGTCCTCACTTCCGTCCTCACTTCCGTCCTCACTTCCGCCCTCACTTCCGCCCTCACTTCCGCCCTCACTTCCGCCCTCACTTCCGCCCTCACTTCCGCCCTCACTTCCGCCCTCACTTCTGCCCTCATTTCCGCCCTCACTTCCGCCCTCACTTCTGCCCTCACTTCTGCCCTCACTTCCGCCCTCACTTCCGCCCTCACTTCCGCCCTCACTTCCGCCCTCACTTCCGCCCTCACTTCCGAACTCACTTCCGCCCTCACTTCCGCCCTCACTTCCGCCCTCACTTCCACCCTCACTTCCGCCTTAATTCCGCCCTGACTTCCGCCCTCACTTCCGCACTCACTTCTGCCCGCACTTCCGCCCTCACTTCCACTGTCACTTCCGCCCTCACTTCCGCACTCACTTCCGCCCTCACTTCCGCCCTCACTTCCGACCTCACTTCCGCCCTCACTTCCGCCCTCACTTCCGCCCTCACTTCCGCCCTCACTTCCGCCCTCACTTCCAACCTCACTTCCGCCCTCACTTCCGCCCTCACTTCTGCCCTCATTTCCGCCCTCACTTCCGCCCTCACTTCTGCCCTCACTTCTGCCCTCACTTCCGCCCTCACTTCCGCCCTCACTTCCGCCCTCACTTCCGACCTCACTTCCGCCCTCACTTCCGACCTCACTTCCGCCCTCACTTCCGCCCTCACTTCCGCCCTCACTTCCGCCCTCACTTCCGCCCTCACTTCCGCCGTCACTTCCGCCCTCACTTCCGCCCTCACTTCCGCCCTCACTTCCGCCCTCACTTCTGCCCTCACTTACGCCCTCACTTCCGCCCTCACTTCCGCCCTCACTTCCGCCCTCACTTCCGCCCGCACTTCCGCCCTCACTTCCGCCCTCACTTCCGTCCTCACTTCTGCCCTAACTACCAACCTCTCTTCCGCCCTCACTTCCGTCCTGATTTCCACCCTGATTTCCGCCCTCACTACCACCCTCGCTTCCGCCCTCACTTCCTCTCTCACTTCCGCCCTCACTTCCGCCCTCACTTCCGCCCTCACTTCCGCCTCACTTCCGCCTCACTTCCGCCCTCACTTCCGCCCTCACTTCCGCCCTCACTTCCGCCCTCACTTCCACCCTCACTTCCGCCCTCACTTCCGTCCTCACTTCTGCCCTCACTTACGCCCTCACTTCCGCCCTCACTTCCGCCCTCACTTCCGCCCTCACTTCCGCCCGCACTTCCGCCCTCACTTCCGCCCTCACTTCCGTCCTCACTTCTGCCCTAACTACCAACCTCTCTTCCGCCCTCACTTCCGTCCTGATTTCCACCCTGATTTCCGCCCTCACTACCACCCTCGCTTCCGCCCTCACTTCCTCTCTCACTTCCGCCCTCACTTCCGCCCTCACTTCCGCCCTCACTTCCGCCTCACTTCCGCCTCACTTCCGCCCTCACTTCCGCCCTCACTTCCGCCCTCACTTCCGCCCTCACTTCCACCCTCACTTCCGCCCTCACTTCCGCCCTCACTTCCACCCTCACTTCCGCCCTCACTTCCGTCCTCACTTCCGCCCGCACTTCCACCCTCACTTCCTCCCTCACTTCCGCCCTCACTTCCGCCCTAACTTCCGCCCTTACTTCCGCCCTAACTTCCGCCCTAACTTCTGTCCTCCGTTCCGCCCTCCCTTCCGCCCGCCCTTCCGTCCTCACTTCCAACCTCACTTCCGCCCTCACTTCCGCCCTCACTTCCGTCCTCACTTCCGTCCTCACTTCCGTCCTCACTTCCGCCCTCACTTCCGCCCTCACTTCCGCCCTCACTTCCGCCCTCACTTCCGCCCTCACTTCCGCCCTCACTTCCGCCCTCACTTCTGCCCTCATTTCCGCCCTCACTTCCGCCCTCACTTCTGCCCTCACTTCTGCCCTCACTTCCGCCCTCACTTCCGCCCTCACTTCCGCCCTCACTTCCGCCCTCACTTCCGCCCTCACTTCCGCCCTCACTTCCGCCCTCACTTCCGACCTCACTTCCGCCCTCACTTCCGCCCTCACTTCCGCCCTCACTTCCGCCCTCACTTCCGCCCTCACTTCCGCCCTCACTTCCGCCCTCACTTCCGCCCTCACTTCCGCCCTCACTTCTGCCCTAATTTCTGCCCTCACTTACGCCCTCACTTCCGCCCTCACTTCCGCCCTCACTTCCGCCCTCACTTCCGCCCGCACTTCCGCCCTCACTTCCGCCCTCACTTCCGCCCTCACTTCTGCCCTCACTTCCGTCCTCACTTCCGCCCTCACTTCCGCCCTCACTTCCGCCCTCACTTCCGCCCTCACTTCCGCCCTCACTTCCACCCTCACTTCCTCCCTAACTTCCGCCCTCACTTCCGCCCTAACTTCCGCCCTCACTTCCGCCCTAACTTCCGCCCTAACTTCCGCCCTAACTTCTGTACTCCGTTCCGCCCTCCCTTCCGCCCTCCCTTCCGACCTCTCTTCAGCCCTTACTTCCGCCCTCTCTTCAGCCCTTACTGCCGCCCTCACTTCCTTCCTTTTTTTTGGGCAGGTAATCTTTATTTCTCACCCGAGCTACCTATTTAAAAAAAAAAAATTATTTTGGTATATTTTGAGGCGGGAAGACTCTAACTGTAGCTCCGTATCCAAAATTTTTGGTCAGGTAATCTAATTATTTGATCGGAGGAAAAAATTTTTTTTAACATATTTTGAGCCGGCACGACCTAACCGTAGGTCACTGCCCAAAAAATTTTCGGCAGGTAATCTTTATTTCACCGGACCTACCTATTTTGAAAAATAAATTTTAGTTGTTAGATAATTTGTAAACGAAAGATTTTTAAAAAATAATTTGAATTTAAATTTTCCGTGCTAAATTATTTTGTTTTTATAAATGACAAATGATTATTGAACTACCTAATTTGAAAAAAAATTTAAATTTTAAAAAATTTGTAAACGAAAGATTTTTAAAAATAATTTGAATTTAAATTTTTCGCGCCAAATTATTTTGTTTTTATAAATAACAAATGATTATTGAGTTGACTCATTTTTTTTGAGTATTCAAACGGTACAGCATGTCGTTTTTTTTTTTAACTCAAATTCGAATGAGTAAAAAAATTTTTACCCCCCACAGAATTACTCATTTATATCATACACCGCGTTAAAAGAAGTATAAACGTAAAAAAAAAAATCATAGGTGCAATAAATTGATATTAGCACACCACAACAATACACATATTTTTTCATTTATTCATTATAGTTATGATTTTTCGCACAACTACATTCGAATTTTTATAAGTGTGTAATAAAACTAAACATCCTCAAAATTGAAAAAAATTAATGAGTATTAGAGAGAATAGAAAAGCTTTTTTAAGCTTTTTTGCTTATACCATAAAGGAAGTATAATATAGAGTAACTATGTCAAACAACTTTTTAAAATATCGTTTTTATTTTTTTTTCTATTTTTTCAGACCCCCAAAACATATGTATAAGCAAAAAAGCTTTTCTATTCTCTAATACTCATTAATTTTTTTCGATTTTTTTCGATTTTTTTCGATGTTTAGTTTTATTACACAACTTATAAAAATTCGAATGTAGTTGTGCGAAAAATCATAACTATAATGAATAAATGAAAAAATATGTGTCTAAATATGTATTGTTGTGATGTGCTAATATCAATTTATTGCACCTATGATTTTTTTTTTTTTTTTTTTCAAGAACTAGCATCTTCGTCTTAATTGAAATTTATAAAATTCTTATCATAAGTTATTTCAAGTCAATAAATATATCTATTACAATTTAATTTTTACATTAAAAAAGAGATAATATGTCATAATATTTTACCTATATCCTTTGGATAAAATATTCTTAAACGATAGTGGGAGACATTGTTTTATTTGTTTCGTGAATTTACGTTTAATTAGTTCGTTCTTTAAAATAACAGTGTTTTGCATTTAATGGTACATGTATATTAAAATATTTTGCATGAACTTTGTTTTAATTATTTAAATTTTGAAATTTTTATAAGGACATTAAGAAAATTATACCGGAATATTTTATTATTATTGAAAATTTATCAATTTTTTTAAATAATTTGAATAATATAAAGTAAAGTATTTATTAATTTATTATATATATTAATAAGTAGGTAGTCGCACTTTTTTTAATGCGCAACCTTCACGTAAATATTTTACTAATTCATGAAGTTGGAGCTCCATAAAAAGTAGTCGGCTAAACAAGTTATCTTCTATCGACCCCAATCATAAAAAAAACTTAAAAAAAAACTAATGATGTCCTTGTATTGAAATCAGAACAATTTTTATATCTCAAGAATTATGAGACTGATTTGGAAATATTTTATTTGAAAGCACCAAAAGATGATCTGTTTGAAATTAACAGATTTCATATGAAATTTTTTGATAACTATTTTGCTCAAAATTTGTATAAAAAAAAATTGTTAACAAACAGTATACAATTACAATGCTGTTTGGACGCAACAAAAATATGATTTCTGGTTCACCGAAACAGACGAATGTTATGAACATAGATTTAAATTTTTGGAGTTTGTTATTAACACTTTTAATAACAAAAGGCTCAAAATTTTTGAAAGAGATATTCTTAAAAAGTGAAAGTATCCTTACAAACGAAAATAAAAGAACAAAAAAAATCATTATTCCAATAATATAAAATAATGTGAGCATCGTCGGTATCATGCAAAAATCACGA
The DNA here is from genome assembly GCA_964007475.1 of Hybos culiciformis. Lineage (NCBI taxonomy): Eukaryota > Metazoa > Arthropoda > Insecta > Diptera > Hybotidae > Hybos > Hybos culiciformis. Next base: position 21,305,941 of record OZ023274.1, read on the forward strand.
AACTGCAAAAACATAGTTTTGAGAAAATTGGTTTTGAAAATTTTTTTTTCTTTCTTTGTAGTACGTTTTCGTACTTTCGGGAAAATAGAAATAGTCATTGCGGATAACTTCTGAGAGCTTTCGACTTTGAACATATTAAAATTTTAGTTTTTTTTATGATTTTTGTACAATATTATGTCAAAACGGCCAAAACTACAGTTTCGTGATTTTTGCACGAGACCGACGATATGTAAATAAACATGAAATAAAATGAATAAAATGATTAATGCTTTCAAATATAATTTTTTTATTTACATTTATCCCCAATTTTTTTTCTATAGAGAACAAATACTAGTAAACATTAAAATACAATTATAATAAAGGAAATATTTTGTTTATTTTTAAAAGCTTTATAAAAAAAATATTTTAAAAGCTATAAAGCACTCTCGTTATAGCGATATATTCTAAACAAAAATAAAAGCTTGGGGGTCTGATCTAATTTTGTTTAATTTTTTTTATTCGAATTTTTTGTATGGGACTAGTTCCTCTATTTATACTTGCTTTATGCTTATACATATGTTTTGGGGGTCTGAAAAAATAGGGAAAAAATAAAAACGATATTTTAAAAAGTTGTTTGACATAGTTACTCTATATTATACTTCCTTTATGATTCGACGAAATTTTTCAGGTAAAGTAGTCGGGAAATGAGATGTATAATATTTAACTAAATTGTAACAAATTGAGAAAATTGGGATTTATGAAGTCTACATAATGACAAGGAAAACGAAAATTTAGAGATAAGAAAAGTTACTTAAGCTAAAATAATGTTGACTTCCGAAGACGAATATTATTTGTGAAAATTGTATCTCTACAACGCGTTCAAACTACAATCAGTCAATCACCAGATACTTTAATTTATTAGTAAAAATTGTGATTGAGAGAAAAATCACCTCGGCCAAACAAAGAAATAAACGAATTGGAAATCGTATGCAAGATGCTTTTTTAATGATCCCTCAACGAAGCTAAATTCTTCTGATAATCCTAATTATTTTATTTATCATCATAACAACGTAATTTAGATGCAGGTAGTTCTTTAAATTTGAATGCTAAATCAACAGATAATAGAAACATTGATAAAAATATTGTTAACTTTAACTTTAAACTAATTCACTCTCCTGTACTATTATTGCATTACTATGGTTATATTGCCTGGTTATTAGCCCGTTTTCCATGAAAAATGAAAAGGGACTCTATGTTATCAATTTCTGTCTGTCTGTCGCATACTTAAATGCTTATAACTATTAAATTACTTGACTGATTTTGATCGTTTAGAATAGTGGTTCTTAACCTTTTTATTCTCACGTACCACCCATTTTCTCAAAATTTTTTTGAGCCCCCATATTTTAATAATAATTAATATTTGTTAAAATACCTTTTATATATTAAAAAAAAACTTTTAATAATAATATTTAAACTTATAATTAAAAATTTATTTACTTACAATTAAAGAAAAAAAAATTTTAAAAGTAATAAAAAAAATTAGATAAATAAAATATTCAAAATAATTCAATGAGATTTCCGTTGCTGCTGTTCAACTAATTTGTAAATTCTAGATTCTTTTGTTTGTAATGCCTATCTGTTCTATATTGTTGAGAAGCGAAGGGAAGAAAATTTACATTGCTGCAGAAAATAGGATAGGATATTCTCCACGAATATACATATACCCAAATAACACTTTTTTAGCTTTGAAAATAGATTTCTGATTATAATCATTTATTAATCTATATAGTAATGTATCTTCTTCAAATAATAATAAATTAGTATTTTTATAATTGTTGAATGGATTTTGAACTCAGAGTTTTGTGATGTTTAAAGTTTTTTTTCTAAGTAGCCCAAAGAATTTCAAGAAACAATAAAACAAATATTTTTCTAGGCTACTTTTAACATGATTTGGCGGCCCCCTGGTAAACTTCCTAAGGACCCTCAGGGGCCCGCTGACCACTTGTTAAGAATTTTGGTTTAGAAAGATCACTTCAGATAAAGTTATTAGTCGTATGATCGACCACGTTTTTAAAAATTATAAATTAATTTATTTTAATGTTCAAAAACCAAACTACATACAAATTTTTTTTGATGTAGTTTTTTTGAGAATATTCTTGAAGTTGCAGAATGCAGTGAACATTTTTTCGAGAATACAAAAATATAAAATACATAAATTAGAAAATTTTTCCCGATCGAGATTGTTTGAATTCGGACGACGGAGTTATATGTTCTCAACCGCGGAAGGGTCGAAATTATTTTCATATAAAATTTATATTATTTTAAATTTTTTAAATTTTTGAATGGATTCTGATAAAAATTAGTATGTGATGGATGTCTATTAAAGGAAAATAAAAAAAAAAAGATCCCGATTGAGTCCAAAAATTGGTACTGGGGGCTGAAAAAAAACGTTTAGCCCGATTGTGTCCAAGGAAGCGAGAGGGCCAAGGATGGATTTCAATCAAAATTGGAAAATATTTCAAATTGAAATCTTGAAAACGAGCTCGATACTCCATTTATGATGTACTGTTCTAAATTTTTTTTAATAGTTCCAAAAATCCCAATTTTAATTTGCAATATAAGTACCTACTCGTATTATATGTTCGAGTTTATTTCTTACTTAGAGTTCTGAATTCATATTTCTGACATTTACACCGAAACTATTGAAATTATTTTAAATATTGCATGAACATTGTACAATTGTACATTATAGTAAGATATATTAAAGGCATTGAATTTTAACTCAATATTGATTTGTAGAAGAATATTAAAAGAAAACTTCTCTTATAATTAATAGTATTATGCAATTTATGAATCAAATATTAATTTTTTTTTTTAATATTTATATTCGTTGTATCTAACTATAACTGTATTAAGAAAATTTGATAAATTAAAATAATGATATATTGCTAAAATTAAATTTTTGGTCCAGAAGGGGGAGATAAATTTATTTTCTTTTGATTATTGTTATTATTAGATATTTTGCCTATCTTTTTTAAAAATTAATTTTTGTACAAAATATATAAAATAAATTTATTGCACAAGTGAAGTATCATCTACGTGGCCTTTAAAAATGTTTCAAATATATTAAAAATAATAACAATATAATAATAATTGCATTCCATTGGTTTTATTTATATTTTTTTTAACTGGGAAATTAAAAAAAAATGTTTTTTTTATTTTATTCAGATTATGCATTCACTTGGAAAAAAAAAATTTCAAAAAAAATAATTCATCATGTACAGATAATTTTTGAAAGGGCTAATAATTTTGGAATTTACTGGAGAAAGAAAATACGGTATTTGATGCTTTATTTAAGAGAGTTCACTTTCAGCACGTCTTAAAATCAAGCTTAAGCATTAAAATCAAAAAATACAATTCTGGAATTCAGAAGACTGAAACTAACGATTGGTTTTGCACAATAACTGTAGATTGCCTGAGATGTGAACTCGTCTTTTTTTAAACATTAGTTCTGATAGCAACTGCTCATATTAACGTATCTTGACGATTATATTGATTTGAGCTTGATTTCAGAGTATCTATGCAATGAAAATTAATGGTATTTTATCACAAAGTCCTATTTTTGTAAAATTTTGAGTTGTTCAAGGTTCACGTATAGGTACATTATTTTTTGTTTTATTTCTTAAATATGATTTTACCAGATTTGTTATTAAATTAATGTTCATTGATGATTTAAAAGTATATATAATCTGAAAATGATACTGAACTATTAATTTAAGAATGATATTGGTCATAGAGTTTGACGGTACGGATTATCCGTATCCGATATCCGCGAATATCCGGACACATATCCGTATTCGGTATCCGACCATAAATACCATAAATACCATAAATAATAGTAAAAAATAGAATAAAATTTTCTTAGAATAAGAAAAAATTCTAAGGAGGCTGAGAAAAAGAATTTTCCTTGCAAAATAAAATTCTAAATTTTTTTTTTTCTAAATAAAACCATCATTAACCGAAGCTGAAAGGACGTTCTCTGTTTCGCCCACTTTCGTGGACTACGTACCCTTTTATCGGATTATTCCTTAAATTGTTTAGTTTTCCTAAAATATTTTTACATAAATCATAAAAAATTAATAAAATTGAAGTGTAATAATTGTTGAAGTGTAATATTTTATTATCTATTTTATTTAATTATTTTTAAAATATCCGTATCCGCGATTAACCGCGGTTTTCGCAGAATGAAAACCGGTATTCGCGGATATTTTGTAAACTCTTGGTCATTAGCTACAGTGGTGTAATGTTAACAAATTTAATCTGTAAAAATTATTGCATTGATTGTATTAGGTTATACATATTGAAGGATCTAGATGTGTTCTCTGTAGTTTTTTCATTTTGTGACAAAGTGTTTTTGATATTATATATTGGTGGCAAATTCTACGAAGGGATTTTAACAAAAAAAATATATAAATAAAATTTTTTTTTTAAATAAACGTTTTTATAACGGAATAAAATAATAAGTAGAATAATTCTTTAACAAAAAATTAAAAATATTAAAAAAACAACTAAAAATTAAAAAATAATGTTTTTAAATTTCTTATCAGATAATAATTGATAGCCTCATACCGATTTCCCTAAAAATTAATTCTCACGAAAAACGTGGGGCGCGTGTGATAAACAATATTTTGATGCTTAAATGAATTATTCACCTAAAAATGTTCAATTTCAGGCACCCCACGTTTTTCGTTGTTTTTATAATATTTTTAATTTTTTGCTTAAAGAATTTTTCTACTTATTATTTTATTCCGTTATAAAAACGTTTATTTTAATTTTTTTTTATTTATGTATTTGTTTTTTCCTTTTTAAATCCTTTATATTAACTTCACTTCGTTTCCACAAACTTAGAAAGTCAAAATTGACCCACTTCCCGGTATCCAATCGAGCTGAAATTTTGCACATCGCTTTGTCGTCGATGACAATGGACTTTGGCATCGACACATTCACCTTTATGTTCATTTCACCACCGGGTCCGCAAACTTAGAAAATCAAAATTGACCCACTTCCCGGTATCCAATCGAGCTGAAATTAAGCACACTGCTTTGTCCTTGATGACAATTCACTTTGGCATCGACACATTCACACGCACACACCTTTATCAATTAAATTCTTTATATCAACTTCACGGTCGTTTCCACAAACTTAGAAAGTCAAAATTGACCCACTTCCCGTTATCCAATCGAGCTGAAATTTTGCACATTGCTTTGTCGTCGATGACAATACACTTTGGCATCGACATATTCACACATACATACACCTTTATTAATTAAATCCTTTATATTAACTTCACCCCGTTTCCACAAACTTAAAAAGTCAAAATTGACCCACTTCCCGGTATCCAATCGAGCTGAAATTTTGCATATTGCTTTGTCGTCGATGACAATGCACTTTGGCATCGATACATTCACACACACACACATGTTTATATTAATTTCAGCACCGGGTCCACAAACTCAGAAAGTTAAAATTGATCCACTTCCCGGTATCCAATCGAGATGAAATTTTGCACATCGTTTTGTCGTCGATGACAATGCACTTTGGCATCACACACTCTTACACACACACCTTTATTAATTAAATTCTTTATATCAACTTCACGGCCGTTTCCACAAACTTAGAAAGTCAAAATTGACCCGCTTCCCGGTATCCAATCGAGCTGAAATTTTGCACATCGTTTTGTCGTCGATGACAATACACTTTGGCATCGACACATTCACACACACACACACACATATATATCTGAACTTCAGCACTCTTTCCTCAAACTTACAAAATTAAAACAGACCCACTTCCTGGTATCCAATCGAGCTGAAATTTACTTTGGCATCACACACACACCTTTATATAAACTTCACCACCTGGTCTGCAAACTTAGTAAGTCAAAATAGACCCAATTTCCGGTATCCAAACGAGCTAAAATTTTGCACATCACTTTGACGTCAATAACAATATACTTTGGCATCACAGACTCACACACCCACACACACACCTTTATATGAACTTCATATCAATTGCCTCGCATATAAAGGATTTATATCAAAAACTTTGTTTTTATGGGTTGTGTTTTTTTTTTTATCTTATTTACGGGAGTGCCGAACTTACATTAATATCAAAACATTGTTTTGTGTGAGTGTAAAATTTGATATTGGGCCATCTCCCTCCCCGGAGTCCTGGAACGTCAGATGGGGGCTTTTCGACATCTAGTCTTAAATCCAGGCATTTCGGATCCAAAGCTATAACATTTTATCGGAATGTACGTAAATTGCAAACCAGCTTCTAAGGCATCGGATCAACATTTCTAGTACCCTATAACCATCTCGGGTCTCTAAGTTTCGAAATTTGTTGTATAGCTCCTAAATTGAGCCCTGGGACAACGGTTCGGGACATTTCAACATCCAGTTTTTTAAATAGGCTTTTCAGGTCCAAAGCTACTACATTTTATAGGAACTGGCCTTCTAAAGTATCCGGTAGCCCCACGTCGGGGCCTCGGATAAAAGTTTCTAGTTTCCTACAACCATCTTGGGTCCCAATTGAATTTAATTTAATTATTTTTTTGTTTTGTTTATTTACGTTTTTTCGAGCTGTTTTTGTCGGGAAATGGTAAAAAAATTCGCGATATTGCGATTCCTTGAACCACTCAGAATGGGCTGAAACTTGGAGGGGGGTAGAGGCGGTGCCAAACTCCCAAAACTAGAATCAGTTCTTGGGGCAAAGGCCCCGTTTCGGAGATAGGGCCCCCAAACTTTTCATACATTTTTGTATGGACATTTTTTTTTTGCGCCCGATTTGCCCTATTTTTGGGTTGGTAATAGAGGCGGTCTCTAAAATGTTAAATCCGAGACTGTTTTTGCAGGAAGGCCCCCGTTTCGGAGTTATGGCCTTTCAAAATTTTCATACGTTACTTCATATGTTTTTTAAACAGAACTTTGACGAGAAATTAATTTTTCAAAAAGTGGGGGGGCGGGGCGGCGGGCGGTCGGACAGTGGGATTTGCGGCTGGCGCAATTAATTAATTTCTTGTCAAAGCCCCCCTCCAAGTTTCAGCCCATTCCGAGTGGTTCAAGGAAACGGCACTTTATCCAAAAAATTAAATAATATGTAATAATAAATAATTTTTAAAATCGTAATGACAAGTAAATTGTTCAATGACAACAATTTTGGTTTCTGTTTTAAAAGCAACAATCTCATGAGATACTGACCAGAATTTCAGTAGCAGAATAAATTTTTCTGTCGCTGATTCTGTTCTGTTGCTAAATTCTGTTTTAACGACACCCGGGCTTAAGTTCAGCTAAATCGGTCCAGCGGTTTAGGCGTGATTGAGGTATCAGTGGAACTATGGAACCATGTAACCACAAAAATCATTACATTATGTTGCATTGTCATCCATTTCTAACCTATGCTCAGATTTTTAAGCCTCTATCTCATCTAGAAGTGCCTGAAAAATTGATTACAAAATTCCACCCGAACATGAAAGTGAGTTAATAAAAACGTTTTAAAATATGAAATATTAAATCTGTAGTTAGATCTTAGTTTGAATATGTCTTTGTTATTTTACACTATATTAAATTCACATTGAGCATACTGATTGAACTCAATTCAATTTATATTTATTTCCATGGTTTATAAGTACAAAAATTTACTATAAGCTAAGTGCTAAGAGATAAGAGTAGTCTTTAATCCTACACAATTTGTTTAATTTTGAATCTTATTTTAATAATGAGTATTTTAGAAAATGACAGTTTATAGTAAAGGAGTAATGGAGGTAAAAACCCTTGTGTGAATTAAGCGTATTGAAAGAATTAAAAAAATTATTAATTACGCTTCAATTTTTAATTTTAACTCCATCTACGAATTATTTGATGTATTGACTCACCTTGAACCACTTGACGTTAAAAAAAATGCTGCTTTATTTTTGGCTTGCTTCAGATTCTTCAGATTCAACATTAACATTATATACAAACAGTGTTGATATTCAGCCGGTACGGGGCGGTACGCCCGTTCCGGTTGTTAAAATTTTCAAACTTGTCCGTACCGGTTGTTGTATATTATGTTTTTGCTTTAACAATGTTTTACAGTTATAAAATGATTGATTTTTTGTGTATTTCGTGATATTGAAACTATTTTACGGACCAAATTAACAAAAAAATTTTTAAATTGCTATAATATATTAAATCCAGAAACATGGCTGGTTAATATTGTTGAAGAACCATGGATTGAAGGTGAAAATATATTAAAGCAGTTAAATATAATAACAAAATACATCATTGCAGTAACCGAATTTCGAGATTTTGTTGATATGCGAGATTTAGAAAATAAACTTTGTGTAAATTTTTGACAAATTAAATCAGACAAAGTATTAAATTAAAAAAAAAAAAATTATTTATTAAACATTAGTTTTTATAATTAATTTATTTGACGATTCGATGTTTGGTTCACATCCTCATCAGAAATTTTTGGTATTTTTTATTTATTTTTCTGTATTTTTTTTATTTATTTTTACAGAAAAAATAAATAAAAAATAACAAACATTTCTGATGAGGGTGTGAACCAAACATCGAAACGTCGAATAAATTAATTATAAAAACTGACCTTTAATAAAAAATAAATTTCTTTTTTAAAAATTTAATAGTTTGTCTGATTTAATTGGTCAAAAATGTGCACAAATTAATAAATAACACAGACGTTAAAAATAACACGTAAATAAAACTTATTATAAAACTATTATGAGAGCTAAAAGAATTTTAAATGTGATTGCTGTTAATTCCGTCGAAGCTGAAAGAGAATTTAGCACAATGAATAATATAATTTATAATAAGAGAAATTCTTTATTAATTAAAACGCTAAATTTAATGGGCAAACCAATGGAAGATTTTGACCACATGTTAAACTTTGGTTGCGACAACGGCATCATCTGGCAAGTGACAAACGTGTTAAAGATTCTGCTCCAAGTGTGCCGTGCCATAATCAAAATTTTATTCGGACATTATTTAATTAAATTTTTTTCTTACGTTAATAAATATTTTTTATATATATAAATAAATATTGAATAATATTTTTTTTAAGCGTACCGGTTGTTAAAATGTTGGAATATCACCACTGTATACAAAATTACAAATAATTACTTTCTTATTAGGCAAGCTTAGGACGATATCGAGCTTGACTTTAAACACTGACTTCTTCATGTAAAAGACTACGCATAGAAATTTTTTTCTGTCAAATGGTTCGAACAAAATAAATGTATACTGTAAAATTTAACTTAGAAATTTTATAATATGAAACCACGGATATAAAAACAGGATTGCTGACTTCTGAACAAATTTTATTAAAAAAAAAGTTTCTAAAAAGTATCCGTAGTTTCAATCACCATCGTTAGGAATAAGGGACCGACACGAAACTGTAGAATCCTTATTCAAGTTAATACTTTTAGCCGAAATGACCGACGAGCCGCAGAATGATCCCTTATTCAAGTGAATAATTTTAGTTTATCAAATAATTACTTCTTTTAGTACTATAAAATAATTATTCTAAAATAAAAACATAATAACTAATTACAAAATTAAAGTCTTTAACCAAAGAAAGATTATCTGATTTTCTAGCAGCAGCAAAATAACCCAGTCATACAAAAAATGACCTGGGTTCCAAAATAACTTACTGGTCGCAAAAAAAAAATTATAAAATTGAATGACCTCCCTGTGACATTTCACAGACGTTCCAATCTGACCCAAGTTATCAAATGACTTAATTGACCGAAAAAAAAATAATGCAATGGCCAGGTAAAAATGTAACCTATATTTGATCTTGACTGAGCTTTTTTTTTATGAACGCGACCGCGATAAGTCTTCTTGTAACAACCAGGTCTTCAAAGCCCTTTTTTTTTTTTGAAAGCTTCTTCCTACAAAAGTCACATAAAAACTCAACTTAAATCATTGTGTCGAAATCGGACTTACAACTAACTTTAAAGTTATATTAAAGTCGCTTTATGACTTTAAAGACTCATGTGCGTCACCATTTGACTTAAATTTAATAGGAAGATAATAATATTACAGATTTTTAAGCTTGTATTTAATTGAAAGTAAGCATTATTTTGAGTCGTAGAATGACTCAAAAAACATTTTAAAGTCGATATTTGACTTGATATTTACTAAAAAGTCACAAAGAGACTTAGATTTAACTAAAAAGTTACATAAGTCTTAAAAATATAATATTTTGAGTCAAAGAAAGACTCAGAAGTCATATTAAAGTCGCCATTTGACTTGATTTTTACTAGAAAGTTACAATGCGACTTCTATACGACTAATTAGTTGCAATAAAATGAAAATTTATTAGTATTTTTAATAAAACATTTAGTTTAACGTTATCATTTCAGAAGTCAACATCAAAGTCACGGAAAAAAATATAAATTTATTTAAAATTTATTTTAAATTCAAAAGTTTAATAAAAGTTAATTAAATCTCCAAAATAATTTTTCAATAAATATTAAATTTTCGTAAGTAGTTAATTTTAATTAAATTATACGTATTTAATGTTTTATTTTGTGTCTTAGAAATATGACCAAATTTTTATTTTGCGATGTCTTGCTTCAACGATTGTCCTGGAACGGAACAACAATTAAAAAACGTTTTTCAAAATTTGATAAATTAACCAATTTGTTTCTAGAAATTATACGAGAAAGTTATGATAATTCTTACACCAAACACAAAATTCAACAATTTTTTATTGACTTTCTTAAACATTCTTCAGAAAGAGTAAAGCGAACGTAAGTATTTTTAGCTGTTGTTTTATTTTTTCTTTATCTTGATTAAAATGTATTTATTTCTTTTCAGTGGACATAAAATTACAAATAGAGAAGAAAAATCATTAAAAAGAAAACTAAAACGACTGAAACAACTGCTTTACCGCACCATTCACTCCTGTTCAACTATCTCGTTTGATCGATTTATCTACATCTACTCAAGAACAATAAATAATAACCATAAATAATAATTTATTAATAATTAATTTCTAGGAATTAATATTTTTATTTCTAATATTTAGAATATAATGGTATTAAATATTACCATGTATTTAAACTAATGTATATAATTTTTTTTAACAACTAATAAGTATAGTAAATGAACTGAATTGTTCTTTTTTTTTGAATTGATAATAAATATTTAATTTGTTTTCGTAAATTAATATATACATATATATTCTCACTTTTTATTTATTTGTAGATAAAACAGATAAAAGATTATCATTACCATAATTGTTATTAGAAAAAATGCAGCTTGCAGTTAAAAATGAAGTGTATCCTATACATATATATAATATTAATATGATCATATCCATCTTTGTAAGACGTTTCAATGAAATTAAGATGTCACAATCAAGATATTAAAATAAGTCGTCACAACCTGGAATTAGCAGAACGTCATGAAGATTAATTAATCAGATTCTACCCTAAGCAGACATTTTATTAGCTTTATAGCACAGTTAAGGTCCGCGCATTTTGAAGACGCATAAAAAGATTAAATTAAATGGAATTATAAGATATGTCTTATACTCCAATTTAATTTTTTTACGCCATTTACGACTTTGAAATGCATCAATCATAATTGTACTATAAAATTAATAAAAATTCTGCTAAGAGTAGAGTCGTTTTAGTTAATCTCAATGACGTCCTGTTGACGTCAGCTTGTTACAATTTAGTCTCTTTGAAACGTCCTCAATACGTCACTACCCCGTCTTATTGTGACTAATCAAATCGTGTTTGAGTCACTATACTGTCATTTTCTGACTCTTTAGTCTTCAAAAAGTCACAAATTTACTCAATTTTACCTAATCAAGTTACTTTAGAGTCACTGTCAAGTCATTTTGTGCACTTTTAGTCGCTTAGAGGTTCCACAGTCACTCAATTGCTATCCTGAAGCTTTTACTATAGTTTATTTGAGGATTCCTGAGAGTCATATTTTGACTTCAAAGTAATACTTTTACTTCTATGCGACGTCATAAAGAAGTTCAAGTTTTACTTAAAGTTTACAAAATGACTCAGGAAAGCGATGCACGGGCGGTCGTGCCAACCTCCAGGTGACGTTTCGCAGAAGTCTCTTTAGAACTTTTAGGTCTTGTGACCTGAGTCCCATGCCAGTAATATGACCGTCTAGAGACAAAAAAATATTTAAAAAGAAATATTTAAAAAAGCAAACATTTATTGAAAATATTATTTTACAAGCTTGTTAATTTGGAAGCTCGCTGGCTTTGCTTAAAATTTATAACTAAAATCAAGTTTTATTATTGTTCGACTTCGGAAGTAAACAATTAAATGTCAGTTTATAAAATAAAATTTAATTTATAGTTAGTTTAAAAAAAGAAAAATAGTGCATTTTTTATTCAAAATAACGAAAAAATAACGAAAAAAAATTTAAAGAAATATAATCAGTGTTTAATTCCTTTTTTAAAACGATTACGCCGGAAAAACTTAAGCTTAACTCGGAAAATATTTTGGGAAAATTCGGAATATTTTAAATTAATAAATGTAAACAACATAAGGGACTAACCTAGCGGTGATACTATGGATATTTTTTGGGAACGAAAATTTTGTATGAGTTAAACATCCTGTTTATATATCCGTGTATGAAACATATAAATATTTTTAAAACGGAAATACCTGTCATTTACAATAAAAGTAAGAAGGTTAACTAATTAAACTTAAAGCATCAGTGACAGATTGGCGGCTTTTCTATCTCGATAGTGAAAGTTCGACAGACCTAAGTATCAAAAGTAATAATAAAAAACTAAAAGCCTTCAAAATGAGCAATTATGAATAAAACAATATATGAAGAATGAAAATAAAATATTTATTCAAATTCACAAAATTAATCAGAATTAATTACTAACTTAGCTTATAGTTGTAGGTTGTAGGTACCCAATAATTTCAATAAATATCATAAATATATTAAAAATAGAAAAATACCTAAAACAATAAAAATAATGTTAAGCGTAAATAAATTTGAAGAATTCATATTTTTATTTAGAAAAACTTATTATTGTACCATGCATCAATTTCAACAGAGTTTTGTTTGAACTTTTCTGAATCAGAATGAATCTCTTTACTCTTTTTTTCATTCTATCTTTTTTTTTTCGAATGCACGCTTTATTTTTGCCGTCACTGTAAAAAAAAAAAATTGAACAGGAGTCCTCCGATCAAATGGTTTTTAAATACTCTTCTTTTGTATTGCCAAAAATATTACGAATTTTTCGCAATATTCCGTAATATTTCGTAATATTCCGTAATATTTTTGGCAATTTTTTTTATTGAAAAATTTGAAAAATATTAATATTAATTTATACTTACATGTTCTTATAAAAAAAAAAGAAGATTTTTAAAAATAAAATTAAATTTTTCATACAAAAATTTGACTTTTGTATGAAAAGCTTATTCGACCTAAATACATACACAAAATTGATGTTTCTTCTTTTATATAGAGAAGTCAGTCCTTTAAATTAATAATATGTATATTCATTCACACTTTAGCTAAATGTTATAGACATTATTTTTATGTTAAAATTGTCATATTTGTGAGTTTTCATTCCCGGTAGACAAGGTAAATAAACAATAAAAGTTTACTCACCTTCTTACCTTATTACATACTTATTTTATGAATAGTTTTTTTGATTTTATGTTAAACATTTTTTTTCTAACTTTTTCAGTTAAGGGGAAGGGAATGTTATTTCATTAATAATATTATTTATTTTTAATTCTGCTTAGAACAAACAAATAAAAATAACTTAAACTTAAAAAAAAAAAAAATACTTAATTTTACAAAGTTTAAAACTAAAAATAAAAAACAAAAAAAATTAAAATTATAGTCATCATATATCATCATAAGTATTATACTTATTTATACAAATGGAAATATTTATAAATACATAATTAGTTATATGTACAATGTAATGTATCGCCTTACATACATAATTGTTTCTTTTTATACAAACGGGCACATTGTTACACTAATTTTAAAGGGCTACTTTTACTTTAAATAATTTTAATTAAAAAAACAATAAATAAATAAATACAATTAAAAGCAAACACTCGAACAACTAGCTGTTATCTTACACTTCAGACTCCGAGAAGATAAATAACACAACAACTAGCCTTCTCCTTCCACCTCTTTTACATTTTTTTTTTAAGAAGAGAAGAGTGATAGAGCAATAGAGATGGGCTTTTTCTCTTAAAAATAATAATTGCGTTACAATATGTAATATCACAAATACACTATTGTACGCTGTAAGTTAACATTACACAATAGTTAGCAAATAAAAGATGCACATCACAGTTATATTAATGCATCTCAAAACAGTTCTGGATTGCCATAAAAATTATTTTTAGAATACCGATTTGTACCTAAATGGCTTTATAAAAAAATCGTTAAAAAAAACATAAAACTTTTTCCTACATTAGAATAAGATAAGTAGTTAATTATCTCTCTATCCGCTTTTGAGAACATAAAAAGTTTCTTATGTTAGATTAGACGAACTATACGAAAAGTTTTTTAATCGATTATTTTTTCCTTGGAATTATTTTTCTAGGAATTATTTTTCGTGTAATTGTTTTTTGGGAATTAAAGCTCAGGAAACATTATAGATTCCAATAATAACAATTTATTTATTTTGTAAAACTAATGTGAATTATAAATATTTCAAGAATATCGATATTTCTGTCATCATTAAAAAAAGAAAATGATTAATTTGAGTATACATAGTATGCACAGTATATATAAAATCGTATATCATGTATCATATCTTCCTTTCCATCACATGTTTGCCCACTTGATGTTAATTATTGTGTTCCTTTTTCAGTCAATGCGTAAACACACATTTTCATTTATAACACAATATTATGTATCTATGGATTTTATATATGAAAGAAGTGTTTGTTTTCCATGATGGGTTGATAATTTCTGTTTTTACTAAAGTTTAATAAAGTTTCGGGGAAATTTGAATTATGATAATGAGGTTTCCAAGTAAGATCTTAACAAACTTAATTAAAGACAGTGATACATAAAGCATCTCCTGTTTCTCTCTATATGGTAAATTAAATGATCGGATTTAAAACCGCATGGGACATGGGAGAGAATTGGCTAAAACTCTTAGAAAATTAATAAATTTAACAAATTTTATTTAATAAATAATACAAAAACCGCTTTTGATCTTAAATAAATAACAAAAAAAAACAGGTTACTTTCCGAAGATAAAATATTTTACAACTGTAATAAAATTATTGTTTTTGTTTTATCAACTACAAAGATTTAAACTCTCTGTTGCTTATACTTCGAGAAGATTAAATCTCGAATTTTTATTTTTATTTTTTTAACATCGGAAGTTATATTATAGTATATAGTCTATTATAATTTATATGAAATTATATTATAGTTTAAAACAAATATCTGAATGACCTGGTAATTCAATTGCTTCAAGTCAAAAATCCCTAATTTTATTCATTGTTCATAAATGGTAATCACTAATACCTATACACCTATACTTATAATTCAAGAGATAAAACAGAAATCTACAGAAGAAAGGTAAAATCTTATGGAACTATTCGAAAGCTAGAATCTCACTCCGTGAATGCCACCAAGAAAACTGATTTACAACTAACTAATGATCTCTTTGGTTAAGAAAAATGTTTTTTGTTGGTATTTTGGTACATTATATTGCATCACATTTTATATGCTTAGAAATGGGTCTTATAGTATGAATTAGGATCATTTTTTGGGACAAATAGAGTAACTTAGTCATCCTCCAACACCCTAACAAAATTTGAAAATTCTTATCAAGCGAAAAAAAACAGTTTTTATAAAAGTTTTTTTTATCAGTTTTTTAGATTATTTCATACATCAACAAAAAAAAATTAGAAAATCCATTTTTTATGTCAAGTTTTGAAAATAATAATTTTTTTCTAAAAGTCCCCAAATATCGAATATGCACCAATGCGGGTGCGTCCGACATGGCAAGGGGCACCTACAATATTTGATAATAACACTGAAAAAATTAATTAGAAACTAGCAATTTACTTTAGATTTTTGTTATTGATAATGATAATACAATAAAGAAAATCTTGAATCAAATAAATAGTTATCTTACGGCTGAGTAAAAACACACACTATTTTTTAACCAAAATAAACATCGGGATACCTACTCCGAATTCCAATTTTTTTACGTAATAATAATGAAATTTAAAAACAAAAAGCCACTCGAAAATCAAGATTTTGTTCTTATTTCTCTCTTCACAAACTCTACGATGTCCATTTACAGATGTTTTCATGATTCATTAATAAAAATTCTTAGAAATTTGGACAACACTTAAAAAAAGTGCTTAATTAATTTTTTTTTTTCGTTTTTTTGTTATATATAAATGTATATAAATTTTCATCAATATAAAGTCTTAAATTACGAAAATTTATGCTAAAAAAAAGTTAAATATATACCTTTAAGAAAATTTTTTTTTCTTACCTTTTCTTAATTTATGCTTCTTTTTCCACTAGAGATAGTATAGAGGTAATTAAAAGCTTTTTTTATTGTTTTATGTAAATCTTATGGGAAAAAAGCGCATTCAAAAAAGCTCTAAAAATTTTACGTAAAATTACTTTGTTTGATTTGTTAAGAAACTTTTTTAAATTTTGTTTCAGCCAATCCGAAATAATTTACTCCTCAAATCTATGTTGTGCTTGTATTTATTATAGAGAATAAAAATTTTCAAGTAAATAGTAAAAATGTAGTTTTAATATGAGATAAACGTCTTTTTGACAATATAGTGAAAAAAAGCACCTACACATTGTTGGTTTTAAAAATATATTTTTACAGTTTTAAGTTTAGAGTTTGAAGGGAATTAATTCTACAGTTTGAACGTGTTTGATCAATTAAAATTTTAATTTTTGGTTTAAAAAATTAATGTCATTCTATTGTTTCAATTTTACTTCTAAACTTTATCAATTTTTTTCACTGTAAAATCATTTATAATTAACTTTATCCCCATTTCCACAAGCCTAGAACGTCCAAATAGATCCAATCGATCACATTGCTATGACAATGCACTTTGGCATCGACACATTCACACACACACACACACACCTTAATTAATTAAATATCATTTATATTAACTTCACCGCCGTTTCCACAAACTTAGAAAGTAAAATTGATCCACATCCCGGTATCCAATCGAGCTGAAATTTTGCACAAAGTGTATTGTCGTCAGTGACAATACACTTTGGCACACACATACTCGTACACTAACACTCACACTCTTGCACACACACACACACATACACATATAAAAGATTTATAGTGAAAAACATTGTTTTTACTGGTTGATTTTTTTTTATATAAATAAATTCTTTTCTTTAATTTAAAGATAATTGAATTTTTCTCTTGAAATGGAAAAAATACTTTTTGTTTTCCTTTAAATGTTCGTCCCCAAGTCTACCATTAAAATCCTTATAACTGACGAACTATCCAATCGATTTTAATTTTTTGAATGCTGACGATTCGGCTTTCGGAGTAACAGACTCTCAACCATCGGAGGATCTAAATTATTTTCATATAAAATTTTTATTAATTTTTAATTTTATAAAAATTTAAATAGATTCTAATGAAAATTAGTATATGCGTAGATAGATGTCGCTTATAGGAACTTAAAAAAATAATTACAGACCAAGGATTCGGGCTAGGGTCGAGATTTTGATGAAAATTGATATATTTTTTTGACTAAATGGTATTGGTATAATGCTATTAAAATTAAAGGAATCTGAAAAATATGTGACTAAAATATCTTAAAATTATATTATCTTTAATGAAAATTCTGAAAAAGGATCCCATATTTCATTAATGATGTATTGTTCTTAATTTTTTTAGTTCTAGATTCATAAAGATTTCGTTTAGTGAAACTCTGTTCTTGAAAGAAATGCTTTTTTTTTCATTTTTCTTTTGCGAATAATTAAAATGGTTTTTATGCTCTTTTAGCAGTAAATAGTATATCTTTGCACATAGCTCCGCCTTTAATTTTTTTATTATTTCTAACTAAATATATTAGAATTCAATACTACGATAAATTTTTTTGTATAAGAAGTATCTTTTTTTTTATGCTGTTTGGTTTTTTTTCATATGGGCCATACAAAAACAAAGTATGTATAAAATAAATAAATAAGAATTAAGGTGCGGCCGGGTGCGGCGCAACTTTAGTAGCGAATCATAAAAAGCAAGAATAACATAAAAGTGGCGTAAAAGAGAAAAAAAAAAATTCAGATATTAATTTTAATTTAGTTACATTCGAGTTGTTAAAGGAAGTGTATCGTGTATTTTTATTTATTTTATGTTTCGAAGAGTTAATTTATTAAAAAAAAAAAATAAAATAAAATAATAAAATTAATTAACTTATAATTTTTTGACATTTCCTAAAAAAAAAGAAAAAAAAAATATTTATATAAAATTTATTATCTTTGCCATATTTTTGTTCATCACATGTTTAAATTTAAATTATATTTTTCTTCTTCATACATTAAGAAAAATTAATATTGTTGATTATTTTTTTCGAGTTAGCGTTAGCGGATTAAAATTTATAGTATTTGTCTAGAATAATTTTTTTCTGGTACACATTTGTTATAGGAACTATAAAATACAAAGCCAAGAACGATTTTTTCTACGATGACAGTATAGTAGAGGTGAATTTTTTTTGTTTTGGATTCGAATCTCCTGATCAAAAGCTTAACTTTTTACTAATTAAAAATTAATTTTTAAAAACCTAACTAATAAAAATTCTGAAAAACGAAAAAAAAAAAAAATTAAGAAGAACCTTTTTAATTGATTTTTATGTTTTTTAATTTAATTATTTAAAAACTCATTTTAAAACAGATTTCTCTATAGTTGTCAGTTACAGAAATAAAAATTTAGTAAGAGCGCCCTTATCTCAACTAATTTTCACAAGGTTTTCGTGCAAATTGTCTAACGATAATTTTTTTTTTTTAATAATTTTTTTTAAAGAATTAAAAAAATTATTACTAAAAAATTACATTCAGAAAGCTAAAAAAATAAAAATCGCAAAAATAAATAAAAATTTAAACAAATTAATAAAAATAAAAATCAAAAAACAAATTTTTAAATAATCAAAAAAGAAAAATTTTAATAAGAGTTTTTGAAATTTTAAAAAAACTAAAAAATTTGTAAAAATTAATTTTTTAATAATTATTTCGCAAATTAGTGAGCTTCCTACTTCAAAGTGATTGATTCATCCGAATGGAAAAATCTTTGTTTCGTTTAAGATAATTTTAGTGTTCGAGCTTAAACAGAAAATCCAAAAAAGGATCAAGAAAAAGGAAATAAAATTTTGTTCCCGTCATTAATATTTTTCCGCATCAGCGATGTGTGGTCCTTGTCTATCGCAATGGATGCACAATGGACCCAATATAATTTTAAAATTTAATTTTTTTTAAATATGCAAATTTTGAACATATAATTCCAAAAAGTTTCGAAATCGCGATAACACATTTTATTGAGTATTTCCACAATAAATTGGAATTGAAGTCATTGATTTTTTTTATGGACCATTTCAAAATCCTCGCTTGAACTCTTCAAATTATCCTTGAAGAATAAACAGATTTTCTTAAAATTTCAATATTTTAAAAAATATGATTTATTTATGTTTATCAATTAAGAAGTTCAACACAAAACTTTCTTGTGACGTGCAGAATATTTTTTAACACCTAACATTCAGTTAAAATTTAATCGAAATTTTCATCACGATAATAAATAATTTTAAATGTAATTAGGATCGAGCTCAATTATAATGGCTCCAGCATTGCTCTTTAAGACTTTTCACCATAATCGATTCAAAACTCATTATGGCACTGACAACTATGGAAAAACCAGGAACTGCTATTTGTAACTACTTAACACATATTATGATGACAAAAACATACCTTTTTTGCAACATAAATAAAAGTCAAGTGATTTCAAAATAAAACAGAAGATAAGAATATTAAAATTAACTTGCAGTAGTTTTTAATATAAAACCGCGCCGGCCATTCACACTGCAGGCTATTGTAAGAAATCCTATACAAATACTTGCAATATAAAAGATACTTTGTGGCACTGAAGAATAAAAACACAGAATTCATCAAGACGAAAAAAATGAGAAAATTTTTTTTTTCTCTTGTCTTCATTCCCAGAGAACTCCTACAAAAATTTTAGTATAATTCTTAGTTAAATTCCTAGTTTCGTCATAGGTAAAATTTTTAAGAAAACACAGCATTATCTATCTAAGTTTTGTTTTAATATATTTTAAATTAAATTTTTCATATTGAAGGTTATAGATATAAAAAATATAAACAAAATATTGAATGAACATAAATTTTAATTAAAAAAATTAAATAAAATATTTTTGTGATGTTTTGTAAAAAATTAAATAATAAAACAGTGCAATTATGATATAATCAAAAAAAAATAAATATATTATTAAAAATTTTAATATTAAAATTTATTTCTAATTAGAAATTTTTCTAAATTTGCTTTAATTTAATTGAAAATTTATTTTTTTTTTAAATATTAAATAAATAAATTTATAAATAATGGAAAACAGTACATTTAATCAAAATCAAATGTCGAATGAAGCATTGGTTGTGCTGTCTGAAGCTGCTGCATCTGGATTACATGAAGTTTTAAGAAATCAGAGGCCAATGCAGCACAGGGTAAGTTTATTTTCAAAATTTGATCTAAATTAGAAAGTTTCATGCCTTACCAGAATTTCAGCTGTAAACCCTTTAATATTGAAATTTATATATTAAAAGAAAATTTTATTGTCCTCAATATTTATCAAAAATAATGATAACCACTGTTAAAATGGAGTTGTATACATTCTCAGGCTTAGGTACGTATGATTATAACGTTATTAAGTTCCTACATCAATTAATACTCAAAACGAATTCACATTACTTTTGTACAATTTGACCAAACAATATTCTATAGGAATTTACGAATGATTTCGAGTTTGAAAGAAGTCTTATTTCAAAAAAATCTAGTAAAATATTTTATTTTAAAATACTTAAATAATTTATATTCAAAGAATCTTTGATTCGAATAGAATAGAATATCCACCATACTTACCAGGAAATTCTCTTAAATCACCTTTCATATAGAGTTGTCTTTCAGATAAATAATTTAAATAGATAATTATAAAACCCCTTTTAATACAAATTTATTTTCATCACTTGAGATCGAACAATAAAGCTTGAGAAATAAGAATATAGGCGGCAAAAAATTTGGTCTTTCCATAATTAAAAATTTTATTGACAAGCACAGTCTTAAATTAGTAAAAATACTCATCAATGTCGATAATATAAAAATTTAAATCCAACTTTTTAGTAGTTATTAACAGTTTTTGAGTTAATTAGTTGATGGTTTCACGTAGTTTTTCCCGTCTACGTTCAGTAGTCTTGACTGTGTTCATGTACACAGAAAACTCAGAAGAATATGATTTTTAAGTTTTTTGTATATACATATGTACAGTTTTAATAAAGCTTTGATAGACTAACCAATAATGATGTACATACTAAGTTGATTCTTGCACCAAATCAATGGAAATAAAAAAATATTTTCGAGTTCTTCATTGTTTTCTTCTAAGCTTTTCAATATCTTAAGAAAAATTAATTATCTTTTTAAAAAAAAAAAATTGTCTGTCTATCGAATTAATGTTAAATTATATGTGGAGGTCTTTCTTCTTTGTCCGACGGGCGGCGCAAATACATATATACCAACCCAATTTATTTAAAATTATTTTAAAAATGTATATTCTAATAAGTACTTTGTACTAAAATTTGGTGGAAAAAAAAGATTTATTTCAAAAAAAAAAAAAACAAGAAAAAATTATACGAGAATTTTTATTTATTTATTCTAAAAATTAAGTACAATGTGGTTATGTCTAATTTGCAAGTCATAAAGCAGCTTTATTGTCAGGAAAAAAAGAACAAATTTTTTTTCTTTACAAATCTGAGAAGAAAACATTATGCAAACATTCGTTGTGAGGGGTTGAAATTATGTCAAAAGAGAATAATAGTGGTTAAATCATGACACCTGATACTACTCTAAGCAATATAACTATAGAAGTAATATTAAGGGTATACATACAGGAAAAATGTGTAAAATTTAAAAAAAAAATCAATTTCTTTACCCTAATTTCACTTGCTAATTCTTATGAAAGCTTCAAAATAGAAAACTCTTAGACATTTTTACTTATAGCAATTCGATTTTCAGGATAAAGAGATTTTTTTTACATTTATGCTAAGTTTCATTTAAAATGTTGATTTGGAGAACAAAATACAATATGTATTCAATTTTGTGAACTTCGCAGCAACGGTTTGTGTTATCAAGTAATGTTGGTATCAAATAATCTAAGAACATACCTCATTGAAAAAAATTATAACCGTAAAGTTAAGGAAAAGGAATCGATTTTAAACTCAATTCATAGTTCAAATTATTCAATATTTATAATTGAAAAGTAGCTTAAAGAAGAATATCCATATCTAAAATACTTATTTATAGTTAAAAAAATTTACCACTTCGTTTCATCGAATTCCTGGATTTTGGAGATCGCATGTTTTCCGAAATATCTCTGTTGATTGTTATCTTTATTACTTGCGCCTTGTAGAAAATGATTAAGTAATTTAAATTTTTTGATACATTGATTATTTTTTATTACTGCAACAATCAGAATGAACTACACCTTATCGTGAACAAATTCATATTTAGACTTTCTGTTTGAATAACAAATACTATAATATTTGCAATCTTCTTTCAACTCAGGTTAGTAAATTACCAATAAAAAACCAAAATATTTTTTTTATATAAACTTTAAAAAAATATAAATATAATTTTTTTTTGTCCATCCGTATTACCGGTGCAAAAAAGATGTGTAATTATTGAAGGAGTTTAAAGATAGGTTATCGCAAGATCTTTGAAATTAAATTAAAAGATATTAAAAACGTTTTTTGGAGGACTCGAACCCTCCAAAAAATGGAGATATTCGGAAGATATGATCATCTAATATAAGATATACTTATACATACAACTTTTTTTTGAGGCTTTTATAAATGAGGCAAAAAATAAATAATGCATTTTAAATTATGCCACCGTCTGTTTATTAGAATTCAATCGATGCGCATTTATAAAAATAAATAATTCATATTTTTTTTTAAATATTTATTATAAATATTTATAAATGTATGTATGTGTCTTAATAATAATTTTAAATTGGATAATAACAATAATTGATGTTTATGTACGATTTACAACATTACAACAATTAATTATTATTCTTTGATTGTATAATAGAATCTTAAGAAGGATCAAGGATATACATCTGATGCACGATTTTTTTTATGTATTTTATGAATTTATTAGGTGTTGATAACAACAACTTAAATCTTTTTTTCACTAGAGATTCACTTTTAATTCTCGTTATCACTTTGATATAAATTCCATTTCGATATATTTGGTTTTATTTCGGAAAAAAGCCAAGTATAAGGTACATTATTTGAAATAAGTTCGAAACGTAAAACTGTATACATAAAGATATAATTTTCAGGTTATAGTTTTTTTTTTCAACAGAGCTTATTTGAATCCTTGATACATTTTCGTTGTGGAACAGGATTTCGAATATTTTGTCTTATCCACTTAGTACTGTACGAGATACTTCAAATTATTTTATTATTTTTATATGAAGGAAAAATTCGATAGTCACAATCAATTATTATCATCACATTGCGAAAACAAAGGTTTTTAGATTTTAAAATTAATTTATAATTTTGAGTGAATAATAAAACTGAAATTTTCAGCCATACCTTCAAAACATTTCTTATAAAAATACATACAATCATAAAATTCAATAAATTGAAAATACTTAAAATAGCTTTGCCATTTAACAAATGAAATGGAATTTAAAAGATATTGTTAGAAAGAACTTTTTTTGGTCCATAAGATTAGTGTGTATAAAACATATAATAAGTGTGATAATTTAACGTAAAAAATAAAAAAGGGTGCCGGGTGATGAAAATCAAGCATCCCATGAAATTGTTTCCTTTTTTCATCTTCCTCATTCTCAAGATAAAAAAATGCGTCTAAAAGGTTATTTGTTGTGTTTTTAAGTTTGTAATCGATTTTGAAAAAAAAAAAAAAAAGGATATGGGTTATAAAAATAAATGTTCTGTAATTTTATTGTTTGGTAATAGGATTTATCTTTTTTGCGAAAACAAAAAAAAATTCATATTACAACTGAAAATTATTAGAATTTAGATAAATATATTACTTATACTTACTCATATGTACTATACTTATATATAAAGTATATTTAAAGAAAATGACAAATAATTTTATATGAAGACATTTTTATAGAATTTTTTTTGATGATTTTATTTTTGTTGTTATCACTGAGATATCACATATCCCATTTATCCTTAATTTTTTTGGTTTTTTTCTTTTTGGATATGAGGTTAAATATTTTATCTGTCTGATGATATAATTTGTTATTTTATATTTATAAGAAGTATATGTGGGCATTTTTATTACTTGTGATTGGGTATAAATATTTAATTTGTGGGTTAAATAGTTTAAATTTAATAAATAATGTAACACTTAGAGGAATTTAACTATAAAATAACTATTTAACTAATATAATATTGAAACTTTTAGTTATTGATATAATTAATTTGTTGCTATTTGGGCGTGATTTAATATAGAAGAAGATGAGTAAATTATGGGTTTTGAAACTTTATTGTAGATTTAAAATTTTTGTTAAATAATATCAGAGATAAAGTACAAGATCTCCCTTTGTATACTAAAATTTTCCCCTGAGGACAGCCACGAAAATATCAAAGATTTATTAAACATCTTCTTGAAAGTTGAATGCTTTATATTTTTTTTTGAAAAAAATGGTTTGTTGATGTGCACTTGAGTATAAAATTTAATGTACGTATCAGTTTGTCAATTTTTTCTCTTCACAACTCCGGTGAGACTTGTATTGTTGCATTGTTTAGATATAGCTAAGGCTTTTGATCGAGTGTGGCACTCGGCCCTGATTTCTAAAGTTATATCAATGGGTTTTGGATCAGCCTTTGTCTATTGGATTAACAATTTTTTGTCTGGCCGTTCTAATCGTGTTGTTGTGGGATGGGTACCAGTCAGCGGCAGCTCGTACATAGGTGCTGCGACACTGCAGCACCCTCAAGAAATTTGAAAAAATTGAACTCATTAATAAAATTTTTTGTTAGCTCTGAATTTTTCTTACTTTAAAATTATTTTTAAATGAAATATAGCAATTGCTGTAACATTTTATAAACAAGAATAGCCTACTTTCAGGCTTACAGAAAATCTAATTATTTTTGTTGTTATCAGAGAAGGGCTATTAGATTGATAAACAATCACCAAACCACCAGCTCTTTAACATTTATCTCCGTCGCAATGTAGGTACACTTTCCATTTTTTGTACTTCCTCTACTTCAAGAATTTTTATGTCAAACACATACCGCTTCAACCTCACACCCATACTCCGTCAAAATTCCCAGATGAGATTGAACGAGCTTCGGAGATTCGTTTTTACTTCGCACCTCGAGAATGTGGAATGCTCTCCCAACAAAATTGTTCCCGACAGCTGGCTGGCGTTTTATTTACGCAGCTGGCGGCGTTTTACCTCCTAAGTGTCCCACTTTTTTTTTCTCCATTATCAAATTCATACTTCTTTAAGTATCCCACATAGTAAACTGACCATATTTGTCGACCATATAAATCGGAACATTTTTAGTTATTGGCAAATATCTCGTAAACGGTGCGTTTTAGAGCATTTTTGAGGTTTTTCCAACCTTCGGTGACCATCAATCGAGCTTTTAATTACCTATTCAAAAAGCACTAGAACCAAAAAGCATGTATATAAAGAGGAATCAGTCCCATACAAAAAAAAGAATTAAAACAGTGAAACAAAAAATCCATATCACAACCCCATGAGCTTTTTTTTTTGAGAATTCCACTCTCACAAATGCTTTTAAAAGTTCAAAAATAACAACAGTTCTATACAATTTTTAAAGTTTTAAAAGCTTTTGTGAGAGTGGAATTCTCAAAAAAAAAAAAAACTAGCAAAGGGTTACTGAGATATTGAATTTTGAAAATATAAACAAGTATTATTTTTATTTATTTTTTTTTTATTTATTTATTTTTCAAAATTCAATATCTCAGTAACCCTTTGATAGTTTTTTAAGTTCCAGTGCTTTTTGAATAGGTAATTAAAAGTTAGATTGATGGTCACCGAAGGTTGGAAAAACCTCAAAAATGCTGTAAAACGCTGCGTTTTCGAGATATTTACGAATAACTAAAAATGTCCCTAATTTGTCCCGCATTAAGCGGGACAAATATGGTGAGTTTTCACCTAGTGATTTGCTAACTTTAATAAAAAAAAAAAGACCGAGACATAAACTTATTTTACGTGACAAAACAATTTCTAATAATTCTTTAATCATAACCAATGACATCTTTATTTAAAAGACTGAACAATGAAATTGTTGACAGTCAGAATGGATAGAAAATATAAAAAGTAAGCAACAAAAAGGTCACACCAGATTCAAATAAACAAAGTTTTATTTTCTATTTTTTCATATAAAAATAAATGGAAAACAAATATGTTATTTGTATGTGGAACGAAAAATTTGTAACGGACTGTACTGAAAAAAAAATTTTGAAAAGGAGTTCCCCTAATTTTCCTTTTTTTTTTTTACTCAAAAATTATTTTTTTTATTTACAATTATTTTCTTGCATTTTTCTTATTTTTTTGATAAAATATTCCACTGTTTTCTTTTCTTTTTTTTTATTATAGAGGCCAAGCCTCTAATTTATCCCGAAAATCGAAAATATAGTTTTTTTTTTAACCTAAATAGGTTTTTTTTAATTAAAAAAAAAATTATTTTTTAGGATAATATTTTTTGTATATACTTTACAGAACATAATAAAAATTTTTGGTTAGATTTTGGTTAGATTTTGGTTAGAAATTTAATGCATATACAAATCAAATCTTCAGTATTTTAGATACAGATGTCATTGTCATAACTTAACTTTAACAACTAATACATTTTTCGTTGCCTGATTTCATATTTTCCAATGTTTTTTTAAAAAATATAAAAATCACCGGTTGCTTATGCGTTTTGCTTATGAAAATGTTGTTTTTCACAAGGGATTAGACCTGGCACTCCGAAAAATGTGGAATCCAAGAAGCACATAATTTTAGTTCAAAATAGTTATTTATGAAAACTTGAAGAAAGAAACAATTAAATTATGAAGTTGTCAAAATTTATAATATTTGATAGTCATAATGTAGTTTACGATTGAAACGGTTGAATTTAACAAGTCCAAAAAGAGTTAAACAAAACATTTTTTTCCACCGAACGAAAAGAAAAAAATAATTATTTTTATGTAATGGCCATTGAAAATTTTGTATTCTTGTCTGAGTAGTATATAGACGTCGTGGTTTAAAATTAATTATAACATTTGATGACTTAAAACGTGAGGCGCAGTATGGAGTTTTAATCTAGCCTATACCCATCCTTATATCCTCATAATAAAATGCGTTCCACGTTTTAAGTCATAATACGTTTCCTATTTTTTTTTTTATATTTTTATAAAATTTAATAGAAAAAAAATAGCTTTTAGACTGTGTCATTCCCGAAAGAAAGTTAAGTAATATTAAATTTTTGTTCGTTCAAGAAAAGTTTCACTTGCAAACCGTGAATCCCAACGAAAAACTTCTTATGTGAAAACGGCCTGTCATATGGTATATTTACAACATATTTGTATTATACTCTTCTCACCTCAACAATCGAAACTTTTCATTCAGAATATCGATTACTAAAATTTCTAAAATAATTCTGTAAAATCTAAATTATATCTGCAGTAAAATGGAATAATATTTTTGATTGTGCGATTTTTGTTCTTGAGACTTAAGAAAGATGGAAAAAAAATATTTTCCATGAACAATTAAATTCCATTGAACGTAGCCAGCTTGACAATGACAGACCGTTTTAATTAAATACTTTTTATTTTTTATTTTTCAACTTATTAATTTCTTTGATGTGAAATTGAAAATTAGCATAATATTTTAAAACCAAAAAAAATGACTTCTTATTTCTATGGTTAACCATTAATTTTTCAAGAATGGAATAAGTGTAATATCCTTTTTCTGTTCTTTTTTTTCTAAGTTAAAAAATCATAATGTTAACCATAATCATTTAATTAAAGAATACTTAAAGACATGATGATGGTTAAAAATAAGAATAAGGGTAGCATAAACATTTTTTTTTGCTGTTATTGTAGTAAATATCTTTTTATTGCTAAAAGGAAAGAATAATTTTGTACACCCAAGAAGAAATGATTCTTTTCCTTCTAGGCTCATAATATTTATATGATGTAAATGTCAATTTAGGAATATTTGTTAATAAATTGGTTTTAGAAATAAGATAAACAAAATAATTGTTAAAACGGAAATTGACTTTTTTAGATTATTGTGTTCATTTTTCAGTTGTACTTATGGTCTTCTGTAATATGTTTGTCGAAAAAATAAAATTTAAGCCTTACCTTTAGAAGTTTACATTTATAAGTTTTTCACCATTTCGATTACATTGAATACCTTCTATCTCCCGTCACAAATTAAAAAATGTTAAAAACAAAACAAATAATAAAAAAAAATATGATTAAGTAATTTGCTGCAATGAATACAAATTTTTTTTAGAATAAACTTTTTTCTAGTTCTTTTATAGTTATAAAATTTTTCAGTTTCTTCGTTCTCCTATGAAATTATCAAAAAGGCTTATAGGTGGTATTAGAATATCGTAATCGATGTGTAAAGCTGCTTTGTGGTAACTTTTAGATGTACATATGTTCTGTGGAATTTTTCGCTTGATTTGTTTAATACATTGTGCGAATGAGGCGGTGAATTGAGAACTTGACTCAAGGAAAAAGTATTAAAGTCCTGAAAAAAAGTTTAACCTGTCATTTGTTTAGCAGAAAAAGAATTTAATAATTTAAGCCGTACATTTGAAAAAAGTTACATTTTATCTTCCATTAAGTAACCTTAATAGTTATAAAATATAAATGTATGATGACACGTGATGAATAAAATGCAGCTGATTAAAATTACATTTTTGGTCTTTATATTAAAAATGTATCTTATATAAGAAAAGAAAATTATGATTAAATGTTAAATTATATAAAAAGTAATAAGGTGAAATATTTATCTTAGAGTTAAAATAAAAACGTCACATTTTTTATATGGTTCTTAGAAAGTTTTTGACGTAATTAAAATAATACCAAAAACTAATATATCAACAATAACTAAGTATAAACACCCAGCAATAACTTATTGAGAAACTTAATATTTTTTATAAAAGTTTTAGAAACAAACTTCTGAAATAGATTATAAATACTATTTTTCATTCGTTTCGGGCTTTGTATGAAAAAGTATTATGAACAGTGAAAATTAATTAGATGGTGGTTTGTTCAACCAAGGCATTTATGCGCAAGTTCGATACAAAATATTTGATTGCAAAACGGATATAACTAAAATTAAATGCTTTTCAAATTGCCCTTTGTTTTTTAAGTTTTAAAATTAAATTTGGCATGAAATGTTTATTTTATTTATTTTTTTTTTATTTAAAACATAAAAAAAACATAAATTTTAATTCCTTGTTATGTATGTTTGGGGGTGAAAAAGAAAGTTTAAAATATTTTTTTTGCCAAAGAAATTAAAGTTGGAACAAATTTTAAATTTATAAACACCTCAATTGATTTTTGTGGAAAGCTGTTTTTGGAAATTTTGCGCGTATAGTCATTTGAGAGCCTCGGTCACAATCTATTTAAGCTGTTATTTTATAATTTCGTTATTTTCGATATCTTAATAATATCAGTCTGATAGCCAGATTTATCTCTAAACTTCGAACAAATATTTTATGATTTTATGGCTCACGAACTATAATAAACTCATAAATCATTGGCTCTTATTCTCAAGAAATTTTTTTTTTGCAAAAATGAATATTGCATTTTTTTTTCATTTTTCTCATTTCATTCTTTGATGATTTATTATTTGATTTTATTTGTATAAAGTCATAATATTTTATTAAAAATGTGTGTAACAAGATGTTTTATGCTGATTTTTACACATGGCTAGTTCTAAGTTTTAAGATCTGACATTATATGTACAACATATACACAATGTATAATACATATATGTATTGTAATATTAGCCTTTTTATTCAGACACAGGAAAAGTTTATGTATATTTTTTTTATATTAAACATATTAAAATAAAATATGCAATAAAAATAATTGTTAGGTATTTGGCAAAAAAAAAAAAAAATTAAACGGTTTGGAATTCTATTTTGAAATTTTTTTTGTAAGTGTTCGTTGAATAAATATTAAATTGGTTTATAAAAATGATTTCGATTAATAATAGAATTTTTTTATCGGATTTTAAGAATCTATTATTTTAATTCATACGAAATACCCACAATATAATTATGGATTTTTTTTACAATTTTACATCTTCAGTGTTTTAAATTATTTCTTATTAAATAATGAGAAAGGGACTTCACTTAATACATTATGTTCAATTATCTTTCCGACTAATTCATGATTGTGAAGTTATAATTATAGTTTTCTATTTGGGAGAAAACTATACATCGAAATAGAATAATATTCCTTTATAGTAAACACGATTAGGTTTAAAAGTAACTACTTATTAATTGAAACTGACCAAATTCTCACCAAATTGTATTTTTTTACTAATTCGTCTAATTTTTAAATGAATCTAATCTGTACTCAGTATTCTAGTTTTTTTTGCATTCTTCCTTTTATTTTATTTGTCTATCGTTTCCTTCACAATATCTAAACTAAATGATGTTTGCAAACCGCAGATTCAATATCTATTAGATGCTAAATATTGCTTTCAATTTTGTATCTGATTTTTACAATTAGCTTAAACTATCATTATCGTGTTGTTATGTAAAATGTTTCTATAATTTTTTTGGTTCAAATTTATATCAAAAATATTTTTTTTTATTTTTTGTGTTATTTGTGTGGTCATTTGCAGTCTTTAAAAATGTTGTTGAATAATTTGACATTCAGTGGTTAATTACCACTTTCCATATATTTTCTAAAAATTTGTTCTGTAATTCACGCTGTTAAGTTGCATAAATTCTGCCAATCATCACCAAATATGAAAAGAAAAAATATCATATTTCTCATTTCATATTGAATTTATACAACACATATCCTATCCTACGCTCATGTGACATACATAAATTGAAAGGGATATAAAATGCAAAAATTTTTGAAATTTATATGGGATTTGAAATGAAAATCTTTTTTTTGATAACAATTTTAATTTTAAAGATAAAATTTAGAAACATTTATTTATATTTAAAATGTATATATATTGTGTTGTGCACGGTATAGTTGGGATAAAAATTACAAAATAACATATATAGAACTCAGCATAAGTGTACTCTGTAACATCAGGGATCATTTATCTTATAGAGGAGCGAAGACTAAAATGAAAAAAAAACCATATATGTATTTCTCTAATATTGAAATGTTAATGTTCTAAACTAAAAAAAAATGGGTTTTTAAAATGTTTTGTGTAGAATTTGATAAGATATTTTTTTAAATCCAAAACCAGAAGCACTTCAATTTAGTGTTATTTTTTTTAATGTTAAAAATATTTTTTTTATTTTTCAAACATGTTGACATGTTCAGAGTACATGTGGAATATAAATTTGAAATTGCCATCCTTCACCTGGATCATTTTATTAATTTTTCCTGATAAAAAATATAATTAAAAATTCAAATCGTCCTCTCAGATCAGAACTATTTTAAGTCCATTTTTTTCAAAAACGGTTTTATTTACTTATTAGCTAGTCAGTACGGTTTCTGATGTGTGTGCAAAAACACTTTTTTGTTTAAATTGTTTTTCGTGTTCAAAACATAGGTAAGTACAAAATAATCCTATGCCCAACATATTTTTTTTTTACCGGAAAAATCATTGTATGTCCACTTATTTGAAATTTAATTAGTTCTGAAACAGGGTATTTCACCCATTGTCCCTCTCAAAATGATTGAAAAATGATATAATTGTAGAATAAACTTTTTGGCATACATCACTTTCTTAAACAAAGAAACAGTTTTTAATCTTAAAATAGCTCTCCTGTAAAATTTTAAATTTTGGACTTAGAATAGTTCTGATCTGAGGGGACGATATTTTCTTTTTAATTTTTTTTTTTTTACTTCGGTATTACAGTGATACTAGTAAGTCTCCGTTTTTGGTATTCTTTTTTCACTTCAGTTTACAAAGACTCCTCCATCGGAAAATTTTAAGTAAATCAAATTTCTAATATTTGTTTTTGGAACACAATCAGAAGTATCAAACCCCATCGAGTCTGAAAAAAGAGAATTAACATTTTTTTTAAATTTAGCTTTTTAAATGTTTGCGCAATTCCTTGGAAATCTTAGCTCTTCAACACTGTAATAATATTGTATGAAATTAGAGACTTATTTTTATCATATATCATAACCAACTTTAACAGAATTGGAATAATCAAACGTAATTGTCTTAGAAATTGCATAATGCTGTAAAAAAAGTAAGTATCTAATATTTAACGTCAATGTAATAATAATATATTTTTATATTTTATACTTCCAATCATTTTTATATTAAAGTTAAATTAGATATCGATTATTAAATCGTAAACACTTCTTAGTTCATTTGGATAAGAATATAATATTATTAGCTTTGAATGTGTGTCTGTCAAAAGTAAAATGGGATAGTGTGCTTTTCCAAAGGGAATGCGAAGTCTCAGTAAATAAATTCTTTTTAAACTAGAAATAAAAAATGTTATTGAGCTTCAAATTTATTGAATTGATTGAATTGACGATTAAATGTTGTATTTATTTGCCCTCCATGACCCAAATTGGTATTTGGCTTCCTTATTTATCCCATCCCTGAATAACTTTATTCAATTGTAATTTGAACTTACATTTTTAACCTGTTACATTTTTAAGCTAAGCTTCGAAAGTCAAAAGATGAAAGTGATGCCACACACCAAGAAAACTAGAATAATATGTATAGGTATACATAATTTGCAACAAGCTTAGATAATATGTCAGCGTTTATTAAATTCTACAATCCTAGATAAAATCACTTAATTTAAACCAAGCCAAGACTTTATTTCTATAGATTTCGGCATTATTAGGTCAGCAAATGTGTAGTTTTCAACTGTATAAAAGAATTAAAGCTTTTATGGTGTTGTTTACTTGAAATTTTCTTCTTCTTATATTAAAATTTAAATTTTTTTCAGCCGATGATATTACACATTACTAATATTTGATTTACATATGCTTAAAATTGCAAAGATTAATCTGTGAACTAAATCGCAGAAGACAGTTCACTTTGGTTGGGATATAAAATTCAAATGATGTTAAATTTTTTTTTTTTTATATTTTTGTTAAATGTTAAGCTTTTTTCCCTTTATTTTTTTTATTAGGGTGTGAAATTGCTAATTCGATGATAAAGGTTTTACTTCTGTTTTATAAATTTTATGATGATGACTTGATTTTTATGAAATTATTTTATAAGTTTGTAATTTTCTTTTTCCACCTCAATTTTTAGGGGATAAAATAAAATAAGAAGCAAACGCGAGTAAAAAACTTATGAATTTGATGCGTTGGCTGTGATATATATGCGGTCAATAATCAGTGTAGATAGGTACTATGTTATTGAATATTAAGTTCTCTTAAATTTCTTTAATTTTTATTACACAATTTTGATTTGGTGTAAATGGTGCAATTAGTAGAAAATAATATAAATATTCTTTACCTTTGAAATTTAAATTTACAAGACAAATATATTAATTTATTAGAATCAAAAGAATTACTCATAGCATAGCGTGGACAAACATTTTAGCGTGGACAAACTTTAGGTTTGTAGACTTTGCACT
This sequence comes from Hybos culiciformis, assembly GCA_964007475.1. Classification (NCBI taxonomy): domain Eukaryota; kingdom Metazoa; phylum Arthropoda; class Insecta; order Diptera; family Hybotidae; genus Hybos; species Hybos culiciformis. The sequence goes on from OZ023274.1 coordinate 21,340,023, forward strand.
TTGCATCTAGATACCTTCGAATTCGAAATACGGCGATATTTACTATAATCAATATAAAGTCTGTGAATTATCTTTAACACCATACTAAATAATTTCAAATGCTCATTTAACAAATTATTATACTTTTTTCTTCTAGTTTTTGGTCAGACATAACTTAAAAATTTATCCTGTATTGATATAAATTTCTTATATTATGGTTCATTTTTGGGACAAACAAAAAAAAGTTTTCAAAACATAAACAATATATTGTACCAGAGTTGTCATTTCTATGAAATACACGTTACAATATTGCTATTTTAAAAATGAAAAGAATCACAAAAAAAAAAAAAAAATGAAAATAAATAATAGCAATGAATTGGTTTGGGGTTCTATTTCTTCAAAGATAAATATTTTTTGTTAAAAAATAAAAAAAATAAAATAAAATAGAATAAAAAATGGAATAAATTCCAAAGTGAACAATTGGGATGGGATTTAACGTCTAATAAAAAATATATTTTATTTTTTTATTAAAAATTTAAGGGCAGGGTAGGTTATAAAATTCCTCTTGATGAAAATAAAGAAATGAAAATTTACATAAGAAAAAAAAAAATTATTTTTTTTTGTTTGTGAGAGATTTCTTGAATCTGATATCTTAAAGGTCAGTTAATTAAAAATTAAATTAAATTTTACAGTATTATTGAATGAGTATTTAATTTAAAGTAGGGTCAAAGAAAAATAAAATTTTGTTTTGGGGCGGAAGTGTTAAAATGATAAAAAAAAAAATAAATAAATAAAACGTAACAAAATCAGTTTGTTAAGTTTTTTCGAAATTTCATATAAAATTTAGGACAAAAAAATGACATAAAATTATTTAATTATTTCTATGCTTAGTAGAGAAGTTTTTTTTCAAATTTCGTTTATAAATATTTCCACTATCAAATTTAATATCAAACTTAAATTAAGTAGGTACTATTAATTCAGAAAAATTACAAAAAAATCTTTTCAGACCCAATGATCGTAATCAATATCTAGTCTCTATACATTGTATATAGTTAAAATAACAATATTGAGATTTTATTTAATCAGGATTTTATACAAATCAGGGCTTTCATAAAATAGGGATTTTAAAACTGTCGATTTGAAAATATCGTAATTTTAGTTAACATAAAATTATGTTAACATGTATTCTTTACCTTAATATTAAGTCTACATATAATTAAATTAAATGACAAATTTTTAGTAGCATAAATGTGTCTTTTATTAAAATATACTTCTGGCTTTCTGGGTTTAAAAGCTAAGTAAGTCTAACGACGATGAAATATATTTATTTATTTATTTATTTATTTAGCTTAAATCAAGCTCATATACAATTAATTAAATTTAAGTAACTAATTAAATTTAAGTAACAATGACGTAAATACAAAATACAAAATACAAAATGAATATAAAACAAAATGAATATAAAACAAAATGAATATAAAACAAAATTAATATAAAACAAAATGAATATAAAACAAAATACACTACGCAATGACCAAACCAAGCTGACAACACTAAAAAACAAATAGATTACGGCTCAACTCAACGCATATACAATCTCTTCTTTAAACAGTCCTTACCGAGATTCAGATCGAACTGAGCGTCACAAGAGTTCACCTCTCTCATCATTCTTGAAATTGGCTCAAATGATCCATAAACTGTACGATGAAAGTCCAAATTAAACAGTATATTTGCTTAGAGGTTCAAAATTTGGAATTTTTTTTTGGTAACCCTTATAATTTGGTTTATTTTGAATAAGCCTTATCATACACAGATTAATAAAACTTATATTTTTCTTGCAAAAAAATGCAACAATTTTTTTATAACTATGTACTAAGAATATACATGAACAACATTAATTTTTTTTTTGCTCGAATTAAACTACATGTTACCAGATTTATTTATTTTTTCCATAATACCAATCTATTTATAATGTCATTATAACAAAAATTGTTATAATAATAATAAGAGGAAAAAAAGGGGAAATTCTTCAAAAAAAAAATTATTAATATCTTATGAAATCCTTTACGTTAATGTCTCTTATTATTATAAGTCCCATCTGGTATACAACTAAAGTAGGTATATAGTATTATCACTAAAAAAAAAAAAAATTAGATAAACATTAAAAAAATAAAATGAAAATATAAAGACAAAACATATACCTACTGTAAACATATTTATTTCATAAAAATAAATAACTATGTACATATGTATATATCTATGCACAACGATATTCTTTTATTGCCTTTTTCATTTATGAAGTTGTCGAAATATAGAATTAGGACACTTTTGAAGCAAAGCGTTTATTTTAATATTGAAAAGGGGTTTTATTTATTTGATACTGTATATGATAGCAATGGATTAAATTATGGACGATAACAATAACCAGTTCTTGGATAACTCGTTGAAGAGAATTTAAACAAATGTTTGAAACTTTATTTGTGAGTGGTAAATAGCTTTAATGAAGCTTATATTAAAAAAAAATGTTTCTCTACCGTTAAAATATACCTACTTAAACTCCTTTAGAGACAAAATAAAAATTATATTATTCTTGATGATTTGTAATTATTACTTTTTTATCAAAGGAAAAATTATATATTTTTTTTATATTAAAAATAAAATAAAAAAAAAAGGCTAACCATTTCATCTTTTTTTTTTAAATTTAATTACGTTAAGAAAAAAGTATATAATAATCAGTTAACATTTTTGTTAAGAGCTGTTAACAGATTTTTTTATAGAAACATAAAATTTAATGTCTTATAAGATAAAATTTTAAAGAAAATTACAAAAAAAAATGAATAAATAAAAAAAACTTTTATTTCTAACTTTTAATATTGTTATGCTTTTCCTTAAATTAAGTTATGTATATCAAGATAAAAGATACTTTTCATAGTAAAATTAAAAAAAAAATTGCAGTCAAAATAAGACAACATGGGTTAAAATCATTTTCATTAAGAAAATATTGTCCTAAAGTAAAGCTAACTAAAAGCTTTTGCTACCGAAAATGTCGATCTTAAATAAAAATAGTTTTCTTTGATTTAATTTATTAAACTGAATGTAACGAATATTCACACGACAGTCTTATAGAGGTGGTTCAAATGGTTAAGAATACTTATATACTCAGCTTAATGATATATAAATTTTTCGTATACTCACACACGTATAATTAGTCAAATACTCAATTCAAAGTTTTCGAAATCAAAAGTCAAAGCTTCGTTATTTTTTAACTTTATTATTAAAAGAGATATCTCGATAGAATTAAAATCTTTGAATATCTTTTTGTCTTCTTTGTAGAGCTTCAGTACCCGAACATAATCTCCAAGAATTTTGCATCATTGAGTTGCTTAAACACAAAATTATTTTCCTCTAATTTGATGATGATAAAGTTTATACAAAAAAATGAATTAAGAATAAAAAATAAATAGGAATCGGTGAGTGTAATTTTGAAAGAAAATTAAAAAATAAAGAAAAGAAAATTATTGAAATTATTAACATTGTGTTTTCCAGGCGACCGCCATGGTGAAAAAAATTCCTTTATGTAATTAAAAAAAGAAGAAGAAGTTTGTGTGCAATCAGTGGTGTGGAATTAGCTGGAATTTTTGTCTTTTTAAGTGTTTTTAATCTGTCTAGTAGATTTTCAAGTAGATTTAATTTTTTCTTTCTATATTAAAAATTCATAATATTCTATATGAAAATCTGCGCTTCTTTTACGTTTTTTTTTTTTTTTTTCTTTCCTTTCGACAAAGAATATAAAATAAGTTTTAATCGAATAAAATTGGATCAGAAATAATTCATAAATTGACTTGCTAAGGTTTATCTCGATATTGTATAGTGCAACATTAGATGAAATTATATTTTGATTGAGGGCAGGGCATCTTCTTGTTTTTGCTATGTAATTATGAAATCGTTATTCATTAAATTTTGGGATAGTATTATATTCAAAACATCTGTAACCTAAATTGTTGAATTGTTAAATAAATAAAAATTTCAGTTTGGAAACTATTTACGGGTCAAAATTCATGGAGCCCAATTTTCGACGTGATTTTGAAACAAAAATGTTCGATATTATTTTCAGCATTGAGGCAAAAAAAATTATATTACATTTTGTCTAAAATTTGTTGAGAAATCAGATTCTATACAGAAAAAGCTTCATTACGCAAATCAAAGCACGTATAGCCCAAAATTTAATAGCCAGTCAACATAAATTAATAATTTGAATCAGTGAAGTATATTTTTCCCTCGCTTTTTCCATAAATTGCTCTTTGTACTTCTTTCCACCATTTTTGGTATTCAAATAAATCTGAATGGTCCTTTTTTTTAGAGACAGGTATTTATATTTTATTTACTGCAAGGCTTATTTTAATTTATGATAAGTACAAACTATTGGATCAGAAGAACATTACGAATTTGAATGATTTATAAATTTAACCGGAAATCGAACCGCTTTAACCACTGAACTGCAACATATTTACTTTCGATTTTGCTCAAATTCTTTGGAAATTTTTCACTTACTAACCTCATAATTTTGAAAAATATATATATCTTAAATATTGAACCCTAATTTTCTCTAACAATCTCAGTTCTTGAAAGCTGAAATTAAACAAATAATTGGAAAAAATATTTTAATTTGAATAAACTTAATTTTTTCCTCAACCATTCTTCATTATCAAAAACATAAAGATCACACAAAACAGGGGGTGCGACATCTTAACATCCTTGACCTAATTATTGCACTACATGATGACAAAATATAAGATTTTAAAACCCCCCATTGATTTAAATGTCAAACTTCTCTTCTGTTTATTAAATGTTTTTTTTTCGTCTCCATAATGATTTTTGATATTTTGAAATAAAGCTAATAAGCTTTATTAGAGTGTCAAATTAAAAATTAGAAATTAAAATAAATATATATGTACTTTTTTTAATTTTTCCCCAAATAAATGAGATATTTTGTATAGAGAACGAAAGAACCTTTTTCCAATTAATTTCATTTGTAAATTTATCTTTTTTTTTTCTGATATCGTTTAACTTTATACCTTTTTTTTAACACCAAACTTGTTAACAGATACGGAAAATTTTTATTTATTTATTTACTTTTTTTTTTGTATTCCTTGGAAAATCTCTTGTCATTACACAGATATTTTTCACCCCTAAATCTTAAAATTACACATTTTTTATAAAAATATAATTTAATATAAAAAAAGAAGTACAGAAAAGTAGGAAAAAATTTGTTTTTTTTTCTTTGTAGCACATTGAAGTTCAAAAAGATGTTACATTTGGTGGTTCGTTTGATAGTAAGTCATGTATGAAAATTACAAAAAAAAAGTTGATGCATAAAGCATAAAGTAGTAGAAATTTGAGTAGCCGTGAAAATTAGTACAGAGCTTTTTAAATTTTGTTTAAATGAAAAAAATCTTTAAAGTTTATGTATTTAACTTTGGTTCAACAACATTTATAGCAAACCATTATAGAATAAATATATATTTTAACTAAGCTGTACAACTTTAAATCTAAAAAAAAAAAAAATTGGTTCGAGTTTAGAAAGATACGTGAATGCTTAAATACGATAAATGGATAAATGTATATAGGTATAGAGTATTTGATATACATATATATATGAATTTTGATATTAATTACAGCATGCTATATTAAAAGCAGCATTATAAAATACCTTTTACTCGAGATTGAGAAATAGTGGATTCAAATCTTTTAACAGAATAGCTTTTGAACGTTTGGCCATATAGTTGCACTTTGCAAAAATTGTAGTTTAAGGCCTTTAAGATCGTAGATCTACCTAAAACTGCCTTTAAAATTTCAGAATAACATATATAATAACAAATGACAAATGACTGGAAGAAATTCTGTTTTCAGAAAAAACATTCCTATGTTCTGTGTAATTAATAAATTTTTTTTTAAATTCCTACAAATTTGGCGAATAAATAGAATCACAGTAATGTAGATACAGGTGTCTTGTTATTACTTGAAGGCCTTTGATTCGTACTGATTATCACTTTTAAATGTAAATTACTAATACTTATATGACTTATTATCATTGCTAATTAAGTAATTAATATGAATTTCATTAAAAAGAAAACGAAAATGGAAAGAGTTTTTCTTTATGATCAGTTTTAGGTGGAGTAATCTAGGGTTATTGCTTCTATAATTTTTGTTGTCTGAATGTTTAAGACGATATCAGCATTTCGTTGTTGATTAAAGTAAATGCACCAGAGACGGGTAAAACTGGCTATTCTAAATGTATTTTCTTCACATAAACATATGTTTAATATTAATTGACAAAGTTATACTGTAAATTGTATTTTGTTCACAAATAACATATATTAATTGACAAAGTTATATAATAAAATACCATTTTGAATTTCAATTGACTGTATTCTATTTGACATTCCGTCAAACGTTCTAACAATCTAATTTATAGAAAAATTAAATACTGTCAAACGTACCCAACGTATTAAATTTTTCATGATTATTTGAAATATATACGTCATCCAAAAATTATGATAATTATTTTGCACGTAATAAAACTTATAAGAAGGAGGGCATTAAAATTAATAATGTTCTCTTAACTATGTTTGCACAATGTAAAAAACGGCGCAGTGAAATAAGGCCGCGGGAAATAAGGCCGCGATAGGTTTTTTGTTGCGGTCTTATTTCATTTTGGAAAATGAAATAAGGCCGCGAAAAAATCCTCGCGGTCTTATTTCATTTTGAAAAATGAAATAAGACCGCATAAAATTCCTCGCGGCCTTATTTCGTTTTGAAAAATGAAATAAGACCGCGAAAAAAAAAAAAATTAATCGGAGGGCTAATTTCATTTTGAAAAAGGAAATAAGGCCGCGAGGAGGGCTAATTTCATTTTGAAAAACGAAATAAGGCCGCAAATCCCACTGACCAACCGCCCGCCCGCCGCCCTGCTGCCCCCTGCCCTGTGTGCTCACCTCACAAGATTACGCGGCCTTATTTCATTTATAAAAATAAAATTAGCCCTCCGAATAATTGTTTTTTTTTGTCGCGGTCTTATTTCATTTTGAAAAACGAAATAAGGCCGTGAGGAATTTTTTGCGGTCTTATTTCATTTTTCAAAATGAAATAAGACCGCGAGGATTTTTTCGCGGCCTTATTTCATTTTGAAAAACGAAATAAGGCCGCGAAAAAATCTTCGCGGCCTTATTTCATTTTTCAAAATGAAATAAGACCGCAACAAAAAAACGTCGCGGCCTTATTTCCCGCGTCCTTATTTCCATCCCCCGTAAAAAACTGATTAAAATATCAGTCTCATATTTATGATTTAAGTTCGTGGACCTGAGCAAGAAAGTTGATGAATACCTCTATTTTTAAATAAAGAATTCCATATTTCGTTTCCAGGGTAAAATTAAATGCCATATAAATTTAAAAGAAATATTTATAAAAAATGGAACAAAATGTAGAAGATGGTTGAAAATTTCTAGAGCGTGAAAAATTTTTATTTTTAGTGACAAATTAAACTTACTTATGTAACTGAATCCTATCAGAATAAAATCATAAAACTTTTTTTATTATATTTTGACTTCAGGGTATAATATCCTTTTAAAATTTAATTTTTATTTCAATCTAGAGATAAAATAATTTTTATGCTCTTATCATAGATCCATCCGAAACGGAAGTATTTTAAAAAATTTCAATTTTCTCCAGAAAGATTAATATTTTGCTTTCTATTTTTTTCAATATTGCACTATAATTTAATAGTGGTTTAATTTAAAATGGTTTAAGAATTAACTTTAAGGATGGTTAAGCTTTCATCATATTTGATTCGAATGTAATATCCTTTTTCAATTTTTGTTCTTTGATGAAAATGTCGCATATGAAAAAATTTTAAATTGAATATGAAATTAGGATTGGGATATTTTTGTGAATTGAAAGCTGAATTTAAAATAGAATTATGAATGAAAAAAATTCAAAATTATTAGTTAAAGAAATGCCGCTTTATATTTATGGAAGTATATTTCAAAAAACATTTGTGTTATTTTTTTGCATTTGAGGCAAAAAAGGAATGCTTGTACGGAAAAATGGGTATTAAAATTAATTTAAATTAATTCTTTGTTTTGACGCGGGTTGAAAGAAGGCATTTGCAATTATACAATACATATTCTCAGATAAGAACTTATTATTCAGATTAGGCTATATTTTTGTATTTCTTTATAAATTATCAGAATTATAAGTACAGACAATTCGCATTCCAACTTTAAAAAGGACAAAAATTATTGAAAATAGTTCAATTTGAATTAGTTTTTAGTAAAAGAAACATAATATTCGCATAATTAAAATGAATATGAATATTGTATTTGTAATTTAACAAACATGGTAATTTCAAATACAATAATTTATTTTGCATCCGTGTGAATAAGATTTATTATAAAACATATAAATTTTGCTGTTAAAAAAATATTTTCTGAGTGGTCATTTAACAGTAATGGAGATAAATGCATGTATAATGTGAATAATTATTAGGCTGCATGCAAATGATACTTTGTTCAAACCAAAAATTATAATTTGCCTTTATTTATTTGAAATGTTTATTTAAAATGTTTATGCTTCAAGAAAGTTTGATAGAAAATTGTATTAATTATAGTCATTTTCAATCCACGAAAAACAATTTTCACAAAAAAAAAAATGTAAACTTTCCGTTTCAACATAAACTGAAACCTTGTCTGTTGTCTCTAAAATTTTTTCGAAATTACCATCAAATAGAATTTAATTTTTTTTTTTTTAGCAAATATCATAAATATAAATTTAAATAAAAAATTCCCGGTTAATTCAACCATATCCTGATTATGCAAAAAAGTCATTTATACATTTTCTGATTTTATATATAATTTTTTTAAAAATTAGTTTTAATCAAGAAAACATTGAAACCACAATCTCGGAAAATTTATTAAATATTTACTTTCAATTTAAAATGCAAATCTTTTTAAATTTACTTTTTTTTTCACTGTGCATTATACAGTTGTGGCTATAGAGAAAAAGATGGGCACTTTGTGATTAAGTATCTTTTTGGTGGATAAAACAAAAATATGCACTTTTGTTTTTGGTTGAAAAGTAAATAAAATTATAAAAGTATAAAAAAAATATATATATAATTTTCATTCTATGTCCTGTGAAAATTGTACATAATCCTTTTGTCTTTGTTTTTTTTTAAAGATGCGCGAAAATTATTAAAACAAAAAAAGCTTTCGAAGCTTTTTTTATTTGCTCACTGTGTATAGAATATACATAAAATATTGTTTTAAATTCTATAAGTACATTTTCCCTATAGACATTCTTACATACACATATAATGTAGGTTTACCCTATTTACTCTCGCATAGATACAATATATATATAATAATAAAAAAAAAAAATATAAATTCCCTCCTAATTATTTTTCTTTTCTTTTTTGGGTGAGAAAGTGTTTTCTTTTTTTTTTTATTAAGGAGGAGTCGTATTTTTATGTATTTTCATTTTCATTCAGTTTTATATAAAAAAAAAAATTATGTTATTATGTAGGTTCATGCTTCAATGCACTTAACCAATCTTATAAATTTTATAAATTCTATCGTTTATATAGTTTGTTTGTTTTTTTTTTTTTATTTACACATTAATATATTTTTTTTTTTGTTCATTCAGAGTAACTTCCATTATATGTATATATGTATTTATGATTTTTATTTTTATAATAAGATTATGTAGTTAAGTATGTAAAATGTTTTGCGCCATTATGATTATCCATATAAAAATAAAAAACTATTTTTAACTTTATAAAAAAATTAAGTTAATGATAATACATTTTGAATATTTTGATGAATATATATTATATGTATGCTTGGCGCCAAAATAAAAATTAAAGAAATTTCATTAATTTTTTAGGAACTGTAACTATGTATATAATAATTTAGAATTGAATTAAATTAAAATGATCATTATAGTTCTGTCGTTCTCAAGAATATAATTAAAGCCTACATAAGAATTTTAACCATAGTAAGTTAGAGAAACTACTGTCTTCTATTGTAATTCCATAAATGATACCCGTTGGCCGTTGCTAGTTTTTTTCTTTTAATTTTTACTCAAATGTGTATTTTTATTGAGTTTCTTTTAATGTTTTTTTTTATGTTTTAAATGATCCTGTTCAAATTAGGTTTTATTAAAAATTACTTCAGCTTGGAGCTTCCAGAAACTCCAATCAAGATGCATTATGAGAACGATTTCAATTAATTATCTACTAAAAATTGTAAACTTGATATTTCTTCATTTAATTCAAATTTTTCAAGTTCATAAAATGAGCAAATTAAATACGTCAAATATGTAAATTAAAGAAATAGGGTTTAAACTAAAATCAAGAATTTGTTTAATTTTTTTTTCTAAATTGAGTCGAGGCCAAAATTCATTTTCAAAATTGCCAGTCGCGGTTCAAACTCACATGGTCAAAATTCATGGAGCCTTTTCGATTACTTCCTTTTGGGATAGTAAAATATTTATATTTAAATATTTTTATTTAGTTTTTACCTTTGTTAATTTAATATTATTTTCCGGTCAAGTGTATATTTTTATTCTCTAAACACTTTACAAAGCTAAACATAATAAGTTAGAAAATAAAACAAGGATATTTTCATTAGTTGATCAATAACTACTTCTTTTGACAACGAAAAAATTCGAGAACCACATTATTTTTTGAAATGTATATAGTTTTTGTATCTCAAAGCAATAAGTTTAAAAAGATATTGAATGTAACAAAAAAAAAGATAAACTTCATAAATTATGTTTATTGAAAGTATAAAAAAAAACAATTTATGTTCACATGTTCATGTTTCACCAAAATTTCCAAATTATGATATATCAATTAATTTTGATTAATAAAACTTATTTTGAGAGAAAAATTCGTAAGTTAAATAAAGTAAATTTGACCGCGACTCAATTTAGAAAAAAAACAAAAAAAAATTCTTGCGGCTGGGACATTTTGTATTATGGAGGCCTAGGGCCCTTTTTTTTATTTTTTTTTACTTTACTTTGGGCGGAGAAAAGACATTTTGTGGCGCGAACAAATTTCATTTTGAAAATGAATTTTGCCCGCCCATACAAATTTTTCCGCCGTTAAAATTTTGTGTCCCGTCAAAAATATTCTTAAACTCATTTTTTGATTTAACAATAATAAACACCATTGGCCAAATAAAAGATAAATTTAAAGCAGACAATGTAATCGCTTTGCAAATCTCAAAATCGACGTATGAAAAAGCAAAGGTTTCTTATTATTTTAAACACACTAAAAAACTTAATAGCTCCCAAAGCTATTTTTTTAAACAACTGATGCTATTTAAACAGCTAAAAACGAGACAGTACACTTTAATAGCTTGGATTGTTATTGGAAATAACAAGAACGAATAACAGCGATTGATATTTATTCTGTAATTTCCGCAATAAAAATTGTTGAATTTGCTATTTTATTTTTTGATTTGCTGTACAAATATAGTTCCGTTTGCTATAAAATTTACTAAATTATAGCAAACTTTGAAGACAAAATGGCAGCTTAGATTAAAAATTTTTGGAGAATATGCTATTAATAATAATAAATTGTGCTATTTTGCTTAGCATATAGAAAGAAAATCTATAGCAAATTTAGCTATATAAAATACAATTTTTGTTTTATTAAATGAATTTCATTTTTCTTTTCAGGAACCAGCAAAACTAAGTTATTTTCGTCAATACCGAATAATTATTAAACAAAATTATCATAAATTTAATCAAATGAAGTAACAATTAATACTATAAGATCGTGTAATAGGTTTTACATTAATTGTCAATTCATCTGATTAAAATTGCAATAATTTTTTTAAATAATTATTAGGTATTGACGAAAAATACTTATTTTTGCTGGTTCCCGAAAAGAAAAATGAAATTCATTTAATAAAACAAAAATATATTCAAATAGTTGAAATTTTTATTTTTAATTAATTGCAGATGCATTTTCAGATAGCAAGATTAGCTATTTTTGTTCCAGCTATATTAACTTGCATTTTATGGCTAATTTAATAGCAAATTTTTATATAAAAGTTGTTTTTATTGCTATAATATATGGTCAGAGCAGCTGTTTAAAGCTTGCTATTCTGAATAGCAGAAAATGAAACTGAAAAGTTTTTCAGTGTATATATGCAAATTATTGTTAAAAATATAAAATATTAAGTTATTTATATAATACATATAAATACGTATAAAATACATGTAAAACAATATTAATTAATAAGTTAAAACGTTAAATAAGGTTTATGTTTGAAAAAAAAAGTATTGAGAAACAGTCCAATTTTTCTGCAATGGCTGAAAGAAAATGACCAAAGAAATAAATTTTCTTAAAATAATACCGCACATCACAAACATTTTTAATGACTTTGTGAAGTAGAGTTTTTTATGTCTGTCTAATAATTTTCAATACATATTCGTAATTGAAACATTTAGTTATAGTTAGTAAATTTAACAAAAAACTTTTTTATCTCTTTAATTTGCAAATCTTATTATTTGGGGAATAAAATAGAACATAAGTTTCACAAGCTAAATTTGTGTGGTTTAATGTTAAAAAAAAACAAAAATTTAATAATTATTATGTTTTTCATATCCCAAAGTTCGTAAATATTATTTAGTTAGTCTAAACATATTACACATATACATAATGTTTATGTTTTCAGGAATATAGACTAAAAATAACATGATGAGAAAAAAAATGTACAACTTTTCTAAGCACATAAAATATATTTTTTATTCGCACATCCTGTGTGGATATTTTTCAAATTCAAAGGAATATAATAAACGCATGTTTTTGTCTTTTTACGTTTATCTCATAAAACTTTCGTACACATTATTAGAAAATTTTGGTGAAACGAAAAAATATGAACAAAAGTTGATTTTTTTTTCTTTTTTTTTTTAATAAACATAATTTTTGAAGTTTATTTTTTTTTCTTACTTCTAAAATACGTGTTTCCATTGTTGTAGCGACAGGTTGTCTGGTCCTTATATTTAAATATTATATTATAGTGGAATTAATTATTTACGAACAAATAACGAAAGTCAATAAACTATCTTTTTTTTTTTCATTTAAGTAGAGGACAAAGAAGCCTAGTTATTTTGTCAAATGTTTTTACAAATACAATTCCAGGTCTTGATATATGGGTTACTGAAGCTGATGTCATAAATTGATGTCATGTTGGCATAAATGAGTTTAACACGAAGGATAGAAATCAAATAATTACTTTTCTTTTCCAACAAACCTGAACGTAAACTGTTCCACCTACATTGCTTTCGTATTTTTAAGAAATAAAGTCATTGGTTTGAATACCCGATTTCTTACATAAAATATACGATTATCGCACTTTGATTATATTGTACAATTACTTTTATAAGACTCAAGAAACTGATTGAAACTTAGTTCAGAAACCAGCTATAGGAGTTACTGTTCAATTTAAACCTCGTATCTTTTTTTTTTTTTTTTATTAAAGTTACCAAATCACTAGGTGGGATACCTTTTATACTATAAGACGTATGGATTTGGTAATGAGGACAGGAAGTTTAGGCGGGATTAAAAAGTGGGGCAGTAAGTAGATAATCATTTACACTCTTCTTAAAGCGGCGCAAGTCGTAAATCAAGCGTCCGCCAGCTGTCGGAAACAGTTTAGATGGGAGAGCATTCCACATTCTCGAGGTGCGAATTGAAAACGAATCTCCGAAGCTCGTTCTATCACATCTGGGAATTTTGACGAAGAATGGGTGTGACGTTGAAGCGGTACGTGTTTGGCGTGAAAATACTTGAAGTTGAGGAAGGGCTTTTACTTCCAGGGAACACGTATCCATTCCAACAAAGTATTTATAAAAAATGGAAAGTGAACCTACATTACGACGGTGGTTGAGTGATGTTTTGTTTACATTTTCTCGTTAAAACCCTCTTATAGCTTCGAAAATAAGTTCCAACTAGTGTATATAAATTTCGATAATTTATACAATATTACATTTTTAAATGAAATATTATTTTACAATATGACATAAAAAAGGATTATAAAGAAGATAAACCACATGCCGATTAACAATTATTTTCATTAAATAAAAAAAAAAACATAATTTTCCAAAATAAAAAAAAAAAAAAACCTTGAAAAATCAGTTCAAAAACATTTCGTTATTGTCGCACAAGCACAGCAACACCATATTTAATATTCCATTAACGTTTTAATCCAAAAGTTTATTAAGTTTTTTTTTTATATATGTATATAAAATCTGGTAATTTCCACATATGATTCCCATTTGTATGTAAATAATGTTTTCACGAAAAATATTACAAAAATATTGTGAAATGTAATAATTTTTTATTTTTCAGTTTTTAATTGGAGTATAATTATTTTTTGGCAATGTTTATTAAAATTTTTTTCAACCACAAAATTATAATTCGAACATTCATCATAATGTCCTTTTTTATTAATTTAATTTCTTTAAATCAATTATTATACAAAACAAAAATAAATATTAAGCTTAAATTTTTTAAATTAGGTCCATATTTAAATATTATTTATTCTTTTGTTGGAATGAATGGTTTGTTTGGGAAGCCTGTAAATTAAAAGAATTGAGTTGTAAATCATAGTAAATAGGCTGCGGCCTGTAATTATACAATTTTCTGTTCAAGTAATTGGCTGCTCTTGGAAGAAACATACTCTAACTTTTATGAGTTTTCCTGTTTTTATCATTGTACAATTGTACTTGCATACATATTTTAGTTCCTTTATCGCCGAATTATGGTTTAAATAAGCTTCCGGGGTCTTTACCTTTTTTTTCATTTTATACAGGATGGCTAAGCTTTTCCTACATGAGCTGTAGAGACATAAATCATAAATATATTTATTACAGACTGAGAAATATTATATGTATATATAGGAAATTGACCATAACCATAATTATTAAAAAAGTTCGATAATGAATTTTCAGGAAATAATACTATAAGGTTTTCCCATTTTATAAAAAATATTATTTTTCACTAATCTGGACTGGCTTGATTAAGTCTGTATATAAAAAAGAAACGTACACTTAAAAACATCTAGTAGTAACTTATGTGTAGAAATAAGCTGTTTTAATACCAGGACGAAAGAATTCAACAATCTTTCAATTATTTCAAGTAAAAAATATCTCTCTTATAATAAGCATAATCTATGAGATTATTTATAATAATAAGCAATAGATTATTTTCTTGTGTGCATTAAAATAATTGCTTAAATTACTATATCAGCTAATAAAAATTTATATTTATTTTCGACAGAAATTAGTGGATAGGAAAATGTATATGAAGAAAATAAAAAAAAAACACAGATATTGCCGTGCGGTATTACAACAATTATTTATTGAGCGGGTTCATAATCTGGGTTCTATGTTTTGCATAAATTTCTTTATTTTATTATAGTAGGTAGGGACCTACCTATGTCCCTATAAATAAATTATTATATAAAAATGAAAAACTGCATGTATATAGAATACACATATTCAAATCTATCTATGTAATCTTACAATTCATTTCTACGCTTTCAGACTTTAATTTTATAATAAATCTTTACATTTAATTGAATTACAATAATTTATGTTAAAAAATGTTGTACTAACAACAATAACTATACTAATAGATTTTTAAATATTTTTTTTTTATTTCTTTTTTTTGTTCATTTTTTTTTTTAACCGTGTTGAACTGTAGCGTTGTAATTGCTGAATTTTAACACCGTTTTGCTGGTCAAAAATTTCACATTATGCTGGACACAAATGTAAAGAATGTCTTCATTTATATTTTTATATTCAATATGTCCAACAACATTATAATTTTTTTTTCTTGTTCACTTTTAAAAAAGGAAAAAACCACAAAAAAAAAAAAAAAATTGGAAAATTTTGGTATTTTTGTCACATAACAAAAGTTTGTGGCACAAAAAAAAATGTATAAAAAAAAATAAAACATAGTCCAACAGAGAAAAAACTTGCACCAAATTTTGATGTTGCTGGAAATAAAGAAAAAAAAAAACAAGGTAATCATGAAAAATAAATTTGAACATTTTGTTAAAGAGATTTTCAAAAAAAGGATGAAAATATTTTTTGACATTTTATATAATTTTTTTATTACTTATATCCTTTGAAAATTGCCTGCGCGCCAATTGACAAAAGGTTACACTAATTTATACCGATTAATACGGTTACAGAAGTATAGATTCTGTTTTGGTTGAACAATTTAAGATTTCGCAATTTTGGATAAAAAATGGGACAAAATTCAAGAACAAGACAAGAAAATTCTATCGCCCGACATCCTTATCATTTCCATAGCTACTTTCCACTTATACCTACATTGTTTTAAATACTCTTTATTTCGAAATATTGTTAGGAAAATGTTAAGAAAATAATGTTTTACGAGAATTTTTACCCATGGGGTTTGTTTTTCTTGGAAATATTTCCCTGGAATTTATTTCTCTCGGAATTGTTTTTGTTTTTTGAAAAATGGTTTTATACTACATTGGTATTGTGTTGTGGTGGTCATTTGCACCTATATAGACCTATATGTGTTCTAGCTATGCGGAACTCATTTCAATTATTGTGGTTTCTTATCAGCAAAACACAAGTTATGGAAAGCTTTTGCATATAAAGGAGAGTAAACTTTAAATTTTCAATTACAACATATCCTTTTTTTTTTTCAAATGTAATTAAATTATTATTTATAAATTTTTTTATTTTTTTTTATCGTACTTATGTATACTTAAGTTATTTCAAGTAAAATAAATGGCTTATAATAAACTTTTAACTTGGCTACACAATGGCTTAATAACATTTTCAATAACCACTTCTTTTACTTTTTTTTTTGTTTGTTTTTTCTTCTAAATAAATATGCAACAATATAACATGAAGGAAAAAAAATAAAACATTAATTCTGACAAAATCACCTGTCAAAAATTAAAACTTTATATACATACAAAAAAATCAATATACGCTAAATAATAAAAATAATATTGCAATTCTTGATTTGGTTTAATATTTTTTTCTTTTTGAAGCTACTGCTGCTGCTGGTTTAAAAAAAAAAACAAATATTTTTCTTCGCAGTAAAACGACTAAAAAATATATATAAAAAACAAAAAAAAAAATATTATTTTCTGCGATTTTTCAAGAAAAATTTTATACAGATGACAAAAAAACTCATTGAATTGAATGGGATTTTTTTTTGTGCAGTTGCTGTTGACAAAAAAAAAAATGTATATTTTTCGGTGTAATTTCCGAATTATAACACAATACAATGGTGTCACTGTAAATATAATATCGATTTGCCTTGTGCGATGCGAGCGATATACAAGTTAAAGAATATATGTATCGCCAATTGCTGACAGCAATCACTGAATAGTTTTATTCTTTTATATGTTTGACATTTTCTTGAATAATTTTTAATGCAATAAATCACAAAAATTACAAGTTTCAGTGTTCTCGGTATAGTTTTATCATATTATAGAACTTCAATTTATTTTCACACACGCCACCAATTAAGGGCTGGTTGGTGTTTTATGCTTATTAATTATTTTTGCTAAATTTTTTCAACTATTTATAAACAAAAAAAACTAAAATTTGTTGGATTAATAAAGTTCTAAACTCATTGAATCAAGAAGTCACTTCGATATTATTTAAGTGAAGAAAGTAAAACTTAGCACTTTCAAATTAGTCTAGTTTCTTGTATATATGTACATAAATATATAATAATATAAAATGTAAGTAATAATAATATACAAAATATAAAAGAAATCTGACAATTAGGTAGGTTTAGGAAACATTAATTCTTTGCAGAACAATCTTTTGAATTGAACATTTTTGGTATGAACTTCCAGGGCACTGCCTTTCAACAAAACTTATTCTTACCTTTAAAGTTTAATTTTTTTTTCAACCAAATATTGAAGTTGTCCACATCACTTGTGTAAGCTCGGGATTTGGTTTTAGCAAGAGAAAAAAATTGTAAAATTGTTAGGCTTTCAATAATAAAACTATTGTTTTACAAAAAAAATAAATAAAATAAAAACAAATAAAGTGCAAAAACTAAAGAAGGAATTAGTACGCTCAGGTATTCACTTAATTCAGTGCAGCCACATTGTAAATTACACAATTACGATTTTTTATTCAAAATAAAAAGGTTATAAGCTTTTCATATATTTTCTAATAAAGATATAGAGGTTTTTCTACACTGCTTTTTTTTCGAGAAATCAATTTTATATTTTTATATTGTAAAGATGTCGTTCGAGTAAAGAACAAATCTGGATTCTGAGTATATTGCTAAGAAAAAAAAAAGCTTAAAAATTTGAATTAATTTCAACTTAATTTAATTTATTTCTATAACGTACTCTTAAGTATTATTGTTTTAATATTTGTTATAAAAAACATCAATAAAATCAACAGAAACAACACAATTCACATAATTTTATATATATATATATATATATATATATATATATATATATAGTATGCATACCATAAGATTTATAATGTTATTGATGTTTTTACAAGGTGCTTAACAGTAAACCAGTAGATATCGTATAGTCAAAATTAAGAAAATGAATGTTAAAAGGGACTATTAATATAATGGGTTTATAAAGAACAAATCCTTTGGAACTATCCTGATCTTCTTCAGCCAATTCTATTCGCAAGAACTTTTTTGGCATTAATTTTTTTGTTTATAAATTAACATGTTATTGATAACATCTAATTATATACTTACTAATAACAACTGACTGCAGTCGCGTTTAGAAGTTCATTTGTGCATCTAGAGATCTTGAAGATAAACTTTTGGTCTACAAAATTCCTTTCAATTTCAATGGAAAGGAATAATTTGAAGTTTGAAATCAATTAAATTAAAATCCAAACAATGTGAATTCTATTTAGAAAAAATTGCTTCGAAAAACTATAAAAAATTATTTTTTTTTTGCGTTTTTCGTTTAATTAGAAATATTCAAATTTACAATTTGTTTAAAGTTTTTATATAATACTTGTATTGAATTTTCACATATTTTTAAATTTAAATAAAAATTGCATAGTTAGTTGGAATAAAATGTCTGAAGTGTTTATGGGAAAGGTTAACCACATTCATAATACCATTAAATCTCTTTTGATAAGGGTTGAAAAAGAACTACTATTTATTGATACCATCAAAAAAATCCCAATGCTGGTGTAGATTTTTTTCTGTTGCAAAAACTTAATAGATAAACATATTCTTAAAGTTGTTGAATACAAAAAAATGTGCTTATTTGAAATTATTAGGTAAATGTACTATTCATCCTGTTGAAAATTGAAGAAAACTATAAGTTCTTACTATATTGTTACATTAGGACTACGTCGGAAATCTGTATTAATCCGGAGTAATGAACAATAAACCACTAAACCAGCCCAAAGTCAACATTTTATGTATTAAAGTAAGGGGGTTTGCTCACCTTATCGTTTATTACTCCGGATCTAGCAAATCGATGTTCATAAAAATTGCACAGAAAGAAGCGTAATTTTCAGACCTTTAATTTAAGCCAAAAACAGAGGCTCTTCGAGGTCTGGATCCGGAGTAATGAACAATAAACCAGCCCAAAGTCAACATTTTATGTATTAAAGTAAGGGGGTTTGCTCACCTTATCGTTTATTACTCCGGATCTAGCAAATCGATTTTCATAAAAATTGCACAGAAAGAAGCGTAATTTTCAGATCTTTAATTTAAGCCAAAAACGGAGGACCTCCGAGGTCTGGATCTTTTTTGGGAAAGTACAAAGTACAAAGTGCAGTATCGTGATTTTTGAATGAAACAATGAAACTTATTGAAAAAAATGTATCCAAATAATATAATCATCTCACATTTTAATTAATTTATATTATAGAATAAATTTTGAATTTAAAAAAAAAGCAAAACAAAAATTATTATATTGATTAAGTCCTCTAACTCTAACCTAAAAAAATACTGCTCAAATTATTTTAAAAAGATTTAATCAGCGTAATCCATAATTAATTTTATTTTTAACGTTATTAGTTGTATGCTAAATAAATAAATAAAAATAAAAAAAAATAAAAAATACCATTAATTACCTAAAAACCAATAAATTTTTAAAAAAATTTGTTTTATAAATTCAATAAAATTAATTTTTGTCTGTAATTTTTTTTAAAATTTTATAAAAAAAAACCTTGAGAACTTTTGGTTTCTTCCAAAGAGTAAAAGCTATTGGCCCCAGATCAATACCATTATTCAAAAGGTTAAAAGGATAAAAACATAACGCCATAAAATGCCAAAAAAAACATTTTTTTTCTCATTTTAAATTTCATTATTTTATGTATGAAAAATTATAATCTTTTTGGGTGAACATGCAAAAAATAAAAAAAATATTCCAAAAATATTAAACTTTATATGTTGTAATAATAATGTTAGATCAATAAATCTAACATATTGTTAAATTACATGAAAAAAAAACCAAAAATAAAGAAATGAAACTTTTATTCTTTTTTTTTTTTTTTTTTGCAAGGACGAATTACAAAGGGATGAACATTTCTTATTCTTATGCGTATACGTTAGGCTTTAATGGGATTAGTATTACATTATATTTTTTTACATCATTACTATGTTGTTATTTTTTCATCTATTATAGCTATAAAAATATTCCTATATCAAATTTTGTTTTAACTGATGATGTGATGAAGGAAAAAACAAAAGCAATAATAAATGTTTACTAACAAAAAAAACAAAAAAAAAAACAGAAAAACTGATAAAATAAGTATGAAAAAACAACAGAAAAACTTTTCCAAAAAACATGTGAAGCATATTAAAGGGATTCCATACAGAACATAAAAATTTCTATACTTTTAGATACTTTTTTTTTTACTGATTTTATTTTATGTAAATTTTCACAACATAACATTAAATAAATATTTGAAAAAAATTATAATAATTTCTCTATATGAATATAATTAAACACCCTGTATTTATAGATTTATCATATTATAGAAAATAAGTCGTTAGATTATAAAAAAAAAAAAAAAATCCAATATCTGAAATTTATATAGAATTTTTTTTTTTTTTTACGATTATAAGGCAATGTATTAAAATTTATCTTTATTCAAGAAAATAAAAAAAATAAAGAAATAACTAAAATTTTGAAAATTGCAATAAAGTGCCTTGGGTAATCTATAGCGCGTAATTATGTTTGATAATCACTTCATAATAATAAAACAAAATATAATTTTTTGTTTTTTAAATTTATGTTTTCTCATTATGCTCCCAATTACTATTTCTGGTGTGGGTTTTAGACTTTAGTTAATATTTATTATTATTTTTCAAAAATATAATAATAATATTTAAGTCTTCTCAAATACAATTAATAATATACTATTTTAAAATTGTGAACTTTATGTATGTAGGTCGATTGTATTATAATATTTAAAAAAGTAGAGAAAATAGATAATCAGTCGACAAAAGTATTGTTTAAATATTTTCAAGGTGATAAAACCTAAGTCAGAAAAATTAACAAGCTCATATACACATACACAGTTTATGTCTATGTATATATGTTTAGAGTGGCCTTCTTATCGACATACAAACTCTACTTTTGCTTATTCACTTACCAAAATATTGTTTTTCCAGTTGTTTATTGAAGTTCAAGTGTAGTTCATTTGTATTTTTTTTTGGATTTCTTCGGTTTGTTTCGAAGTTGGCTCACTATTTTAATATCTTGTATTTGCTTCTTAAATTATTATTGATTCCAAACTTTCGCACCCAGTTCGTCTCTTACTCTTCAACTTCTACATATTTTCACTTCTACAGTTTCCCTCTTTTTTAGCCAGTTCGTCTATTATACTTTAACATCTGCATTTTCAATTTGACCTCAACTGTATATTAATTTTAAATACCCTGTGTCATTATGAATGATAGCAAAAAAAATATAATATACAAAAACAAACTATACTAAACTACATACTAAATGCATTCCTATTGAATAAAAATAAAATGTCTCAATGACCTGGTCCATCAAATATAATGAAAACTAAATAATAAAAATAAAAAAAATCAAAAAACAAAAAAATAAAAAACAAATAAACTAAATAAAATTCAAACAGGACGACATAAAAAATTATGAACACTATAAAGACTTATGGATTTATTACTCAAACAAATTGATCTTGCGATTTCAGGAATTATTCCTTTCAAATATAAATCGCATTTTTAAATGGAAAAAAAAAACATTTTTCATTTATTTATTTTTTTTTTATTTATACAATAAAAAAAATTTACAAATATCTACCTACTGTATAAAATATATCTTAACTTATCTTAACTTACACTATAAAGTTATAAGCGCGCAACTAAAGCATTTGGTCAAACATTTTGGGAATTTTTATATTTGACTTAAAGAATATATAAATAGCTTCTGAATTGGTTCAGATCGCGCATTGTTTTGGTTTTTTCGTAACATATTTTTGTATTTTACATATCAAGGCAAAAAAAAAAAACAAAATATAACCCAAAAAGAGATAATAATAAAAGATCTAAAAACATGAACATAAAATTTTTAACTCAAAAAAAAAAAAAAATAAAATTGATATTTTTCAAAATTTATTCATGATTTTATAAAGTAGATATTATTACATTGGAAATTTTTTTAGTTTTTTTTTTAGAACTCTTCTGAGTTGCCAAAGTCACTATGAAATAGATTTTTATAGATAAATACGAGGCTTGTTCAAAAGTTGTTGCTCAGCATTGAATAGATTTACGGTTCAAAATTTAAGTTTATATGTAGTATAACATTTTCTCGCCATCGCCACTGTACATAGTATTATATATTTTATGAATATAGAAATTTTGTATCATTAATATATAGTTTTCCCGCGCGAAACTTTGGGTAACGTGCAAAAAAATGTCTTTTAATTTTTTTTTCTTCTTTTATTGAAGAAATTAAAATGTTTGTTTTTGTAGAGCCCTGATGTAATTATATTGTATCATCAGATAAAATAGTAGATTACAACACATGTTAAGAAAATTTGTTATTACAACGAGTTGTGTATACACAAAAACACATAGACACAAATCAAAACTTATATCACGAGACCGTTAGGTAGAGTGATATAATATTGACAAGTGTCTATGTGTTTTTGTGTATATACACACCGAGCTGTATAACAAATTTTATTAACATGTTTTGTATACTGCTTTAATGTGCATGTGAGAGATAGTTGCAATCAATACATTTGCAATGCAAAAAATAAACAAAAGTTCAAAATGAAGAAAGTAAATAAAATTTACTTAATACGGAGAATGTAAATAAAATTTACTTAATTAAATAATTACATGTGGATTGACGCATGTAATATACCATTTATCGAGCTAAATTTGCGATTGTAAATACAACTTACCGATCACATGCACATTAAAATATTGTGCTTGCAACGATTACTATTTAGTATGTTGTTTTTTGACCTTTGCTCATTTTTACACATTTATTAAGTTAGATAACTAAAATATTATTTTGTACAAATTTCATGTTTCTTCATTTTGATTTCTGTAGAACCTCTTTTAATATGCCAGAGTAAAAGTAATTTGGAAAAAAAAAATGAAATAACTTTGAGACGAAAAAGCCTATAAGTATGTATGCAATTAAAGTTTATTTTGATGTCGGGAAATAGGTTCTATTGTGAAAGTTATTTTGTAAGTCTAACCTGATGTAATTGTCACTATAAACGTAAGTCCGCAGAGTATTTTTATTTTGGAATAATCGAAATTGAAGTCTAAAAGGAAACAAAACAAAAAAAGAGACATGTATTTTAAGAGGTGTTTTTTAACATGTTTTAAATGTTTGCTCTTATTTTTTCCTGTTTTTATGTTTATAAGAAAGACTACTGTAGTTTTTGGCATATGATTACATGAATTTATTTTTTTTTATTTTATAAAGATAGAAAAAATGCATTCAAATTGGTTATTTTTTTTTTTTAAATATTTATTTATTTTTGCCGATTTGAAAACAATGCTAGATATCTAAATGCTAATAAGATAAATATCACGGTCAGGTGTTATTATTATACAATTATAAATATACAACATAGATATGGAACTTTAATGTGTATGTACATAAGTTAAACATATATATAATTTTAGTTGGGCACAATTTTTCTACGTAAAAGACTCTATAATGTTTTCAAGGTAAACAATTTTTCCATGTAAAAATGAAAATTCTTGATTACCTTTAAAAAGCATAATATGATACTTTTGTTCGCAAAACATATAACCAAACTATGTTATTTATACAATTTTCTATAAAATTTAACTTTTATATTATTATTTTAATTCACTAATTCAAATCAATAGAATTATTCTGGAATTATTTGTTCGATAATTTTGTTTCAGCTTTTTCAACATTTAAATTAAGTTTTCCATTAACAAAATGTCAATATTGATAACTGTTTTTTATATAAATTATAAGTTTTTTGCAAAGTGAAATAAATTTCTGGCTATTCAATACTATTCGAGATGCCTATAGTTTGAGGAACTTGATTTTGAAAATTCGTCAAAGCGCCAAATAAATACAATTTTTTTTTTTATAATATTTTCTTAAAAATATATTTTTTTTTTTTTAATTTTAGCTTCCTGATGCTAAAGATTTTCACAATATGTCCTTAATGAGCAATTATAGTACTCATCTTTTGCATAATTTCCCGCCACAATTACTTCAATCATTTAATCCATCAATTTCAGGAAGTTTTTTTGCTAATGAAAGATTAATGCCAAAATCAATGCTAACAAATTTTCAATTTTCATCAGCATTTTCACCACCAAAGTATATAGGAATACCAATTGATCAGGTAAATTTATTATAAACATATAAATATTGGTCTCAAGCTGAATAATGAACGATTAAATTATTGAAGCCAATATTTCAGAATATATTTAGTGGTTGTGAACCATATAGAACTGACTCAACAAGCCCAACGTGTACATCACAAGATTCTTTAGAAGGGCCAAATGATTATGATTGTGAAAAAAGTGGGAGCCCTCGAAGTAATTCTGATTCTAAAGAAGGAAGGCGTAAGTTTTATCAATTAGTTTATATGTTTTAAATAAAAGGAAATATTATTGTATAGCTAAGTTGCTAAACTATACTGTAAATCGCGTTAAAATAATCTTATATTGTGGGTTTTTGAGAGTAAATTATTCGAAAATAAATTAATAAATAAATAAAAAATGATTTTTAAATCGTATAAGCAGCTTAAATAAAGTTAATCATTTACTAATATCTAATTCTTGATTTAAAAATAATGAATATAACTCCAAAGGATATAAGGAAATTAACACAATCTACTACTGCTGAAATTTATATCATTAGAGATGAAAAGTTTAATGTCAAACGACCACAACTAAACTAAATATTTATATTTATTTTACTTTATTTTGCCTAAAAATATGGATATTAGTTAATTGTATTTGGTTAAACGTCTTGTCACCACTAAATCACCAAATTAATATTAAAAAAAAAAATTAATGTCGGTTATTGCTTTTGAAACACAAAAATTATATAAAACGTAACTACCTCTAGTTAGTTATGAAATAATATAATTTTTCTTCATAAATTTGAGCAGTGTTTTGCGACACCCATGAAGATATTTTTTTTTGCGGTAACCCTGCAGGGTGTCACACAGTACAGGTTGAAATTCATATTAATTTATGTACCAGAAGAATAAAAAAATAAGCAGTAGGTATAACATGGAAAACTTAATTTTTCATATGTTTTTCATATAATATTTTTTTATTTTCTTCTTCTAGGAAAATAGAAATAATGTCCTTAAAGAAATTTTCCCCAATTGCATAATAATACAATTATATTTATGTTCTAAGGCGAAAATTAAAAAACCGAAATTCCTACTCCCCGAATTTTGTAACAACATGACTTAAAATACGCTTAAAGTGCTGCTGTTTTATGGATTTAACAATACGAACTAATCAAATTCTAACTCAGGAATTTATTCGAACCCTCGTTAAATTTAAATGTAATATCAAACAAATAAATATTATTATTAGCTACTTGTTTCTTTTATTTATTTATTTATTACTTTTTTTCCTTCTTAGCTACTATAAATTTTTTTTTAATAAAAAATATTTTCTAAATTCCATGTTAGTTATGATTTTGAAATTCATTTCGCAAAAAATTAATAAATTTTTTTTTTCAACCCATGTTTATAATATAACTCTATGTTATAGAGAGCATAAAAACCTCATCATCTTCTTTATACAATTTTATACCTACATATTTTATTATGCTTTTTTTTTATGTAGTATGTACGTTCAGAAAGAAAAATAGAAAAAAAAAATTTAAATAAATCATAACTATTAATAAAAATTATAATAAATGACATTTTTGGTACATTAATTACATGTTTAAATTGTAGTTTGTATATAAAGTCTTTTTTTGGTTAAAATTTTTATTAAATTGATTAATCAATTATTATTATTATTATTATCGTGTGTTGAAAAGGCAATAAGTGATTGGGTAAATGTAACCATGTAATTGATGATGGTACTTTTAAAATTACTATATAATTTAGGTGAGTAAATATGTCTCCCTTATTTTTTCAAAAGGTATATCTTACCGAAATGAAATATATAGTTATTCCATTTGAATTTAAATTTAGCTGAATGATGATGTTTACACTTTGTTTCCTTGCAATAGTTCTTTCGCTTCTTTGTCATCATTCCGCATTCGTACTTGTCTGCAACAAAATTGTGGGTATTGAGTTTTTGAAGGCAATTTGGTACGAGATATAATTTGGTTGTAGATAACGAGATATTATTCAAGAAACTGATGCAAGAATAAGAAGTGTGAATATGATAAACAATTATAGAATGAAATTGTCAACTAGCTATTAACCTAATAAAAATCAATTATACAATTTTCGAATTTAATAAACAATAAAAATAATTAAAAATGTATTAACTAACTTCCAAAACACTATCCATTTTTTAATAAAGTAGTTGATTTTCCATTTGATTTGAAAAAATGAAAAGTCTGTCAAAAAAGTATTCACGAATGCCTATATGTCGTAAATGAAGTATTTTAAGAGATATTTGAATCTAAAGGGTTTTAAAGGATTCTGCAATGTAGAATATAGCTTTTTACGAATTATTTGGAGCTGATTATCTCTTGAAAATTTAATAGTATTATATTAATGGTAACTTTTATTGAATCAATTAAAATTTCTACCTGAACGTATTATAGTTTCGAACTATGTACAGGTAACGCTTGATTAACACGGTACTTTAATAACACGGTTTCGTTTTAACACGGTTGATAAATTGTAGCACACCCTTGACTAACACGAAATTTTCTAGCACGGTTTTGAATTTACACGGTTTCAAAATTCAGAAAAACCCTTGATTAAGTCGGTTTCAAAATGCAAATTTGTATAATTAAAGTTGAATTTTTTTTTAAATAAATATAATTCTACATTTTCAAATTTAAACAATCTGAGTTGCGTGTTTTTTTATATTTCTTTTAATTTTTGAATTTATTTCTTCTAATTTTTGTGTTAAATTTAAATTCAAGTCTATATATATTTCAATTTTCTTTTTTTGCACTGAATAAAAACTATCAAAAACATAAATAAAATTTTTTTTAGAACCAAACCCCATTACTTGTATTGATTGTTAGTTTCGATTAACACGATTTTAATATGCACGGAGAATTCTTGGAACCAATCTACCGTGTTAATCAAGGGTTACCTGTATTTCATTTGGTAAATTGATCAAAAAATTACACTTTTTAATAAACTATTCCATACATACCTATTTTTTTGGTCTCTACAGAGTCTGACATTCCGCTATATTTCTATTTTTATTGATGACACGTTATGAAATGATAAATTGGAAAACTACTATAAATTTAAAATTGAAAATCATAAACGTTGTTAAAAAAAATTAAATGCCTTAAAGTCTAGATGCCACAAATCATATTCATGTTAAAGTTATTTCCTAAAAAAACATATTTATCTGTTTTCACTTTATGATTGATTTGATTCATAATTTCATTACAAGATTTTCCAAAATAAGCAAAATGCCTGAAATAAAAAAATATCTTTAAAATTCTTGATGCAGGTAACTTACAGCAATGAATATAGATATTATGTAGGCAATTTATATAATTATACACGTTACATATATATATATATTGCCTTATTGAAAGTGATAATTTATTGCATCACCCACTAACTAAAATATAAATTTCCGACAGGATACAATAGCTATTTTATAATGTTGAATTGTTATTTTCGAACAAATAATGAGTAAAAATTATAGTAGTAGATAAAATAGTGGAAACAGCCATTGTATTAGTTTCGAAGTTTTGTGCTTTGTATCATGTTAAGTATTCGACTTCCCTGTATGTGTATAAAAAACGATTATTTAATTGTAATTCATACCTATAATGTTGCTGAATCTCTATGAGTTGAGTTATATGCGAGAAAGTATAACATGTATTTATCATTTATTACTTTAAATGTCTAGTTATTTTCAAAATTTAATATTACGTTTACGACAATGGTCCATTGTCTATTTTTTTAATTTGAGGCCACAAATATTTAAAAATTTACACAACCCTTTTAATTTTAACAAAAATTTCGTAAATTATGAAAATTAAATTAGTTATTTTGAAAAATTAGAAGTTTTTTAGAAATGATAATCACACTTTTTAAAGCCAATATAATTTCACCCCATGGATGAAATTATTGACTTTGAATGATATTTCAAAAGAGAAAGAAAATTTTTATTACTTATTTTCCCTAAGTTTTTCTATATAATTTCTCAATGGCATTAAAATAATAAAATGTACACAAAAGTGAAATATTAAATTTTATTTTGGTTGGAAAATAATTTTTCTAAATGTAACACCGAATAAATTTATTATAATTATATAATTTTCCAAAAAATTAAAAATACTTTAAAAAGCATCTACCTACCTAATATACCGATACATATTTTTATTTCAAGATATATAAAAATTGAAATTTCATAGTAGAACATTTCAAATTTTATACGGTAATATTATATAGAAAATCAAAATATGTGAAAAATTAATCTTTATGGAAACAAATGGAAAAGCAGGAAAGGGTTGTAATAATATTTATTTAATTAGTTGATCTCTTAATAGCTAATTTGTTCTTTTGTTTAATGTTCTAAATATATCCTGCATCATCATTATCCGTACATACAATTTGTTCTATGTTAAAAATATATACCTACATATAGTATAATGTAGAGAGCCGATAGAACTTATCTATATATAATGCAGAAGTGAAAATGTACTTTGGAAATTTATCAGAATTACCATTCCACAATTTTATGTTTTATAATATTATGTATGAGAAGAAAATCTATTTATCACTTAAAATGTCAAACAATTTTATTGTTATTACGAATTATATTGTACATAACGAATTTTATATGCATACACATTTTTGTAATTACATAATATTCAAGAAAAATAAGTATTTTAAGAAATTTCATGAAACACTTTAAGAATTCACATAAATATTTGAAGAATGTGAAAATTGTAGAATTAAGAAATTACATATGTATATAAAAAAAAGCATTTCAATATCAAATGATAAATATTAAAGATCGAGCTAAGAAATTTAATACTCCGATAGACCCCTAGATTATAATAAAAAATAATAAGTTTTAGAAAAAATAAGTTCTACAACACACATTCTATAATAACAAGTTCTTATTCTTCTGTAGCATTTTGTATACAACAAAGTCTATAAAGAAATCTATTGTCCTCGTTTTGACTCTTTTGAACTAGTTCAGTTGCTTATTTATTCCCACATCGAAGGAAATTGCTATTTATTTCAACAATCCGGACCATTCATTTTTTTTTTTTCATGAACCATTAATTTTCTCGATTTGTACTTTTTGCCCCAGCTAATGAAAAGTGAATGTATAAATCTATCACTATTATAAAATCACAATAGCACAAGTTTATATAATATCATAGAGCTCTGGCAAATTTATTCCCTCACAGCCACAAAATGTCGATGCAAACACAAATTTTTCTTTAACCTTTTCGTTCCGCTATCATATTTATTATTTGGGTATTTTAATTCTTTTACACCTTATGGGATGCTTCTGTGTAATTACATCAAAATAAATATGCAAAAGTTATATATGGAGCACGTTATTAATAAATAATACGTACTTTATAATAAGAATTTTGTAAATTATTTTTGTTCGTTATCCAGAATAACAAAATTAAAACAATAAAAAAAAAACAATTTTTATATATCAAACAAAAATTTTTGAAATTTTAGCCATATGGTGCCATATTGATGTCTTTGACGATTATAATCATTGTGGTTTTTTCAAAATAAATATACAAATAACACTATACGAATATAGATACGAGTAACGTAGCAGAAATTATATATAAAACTTTTTTTTTTTTACTTAATTTATATAAACATAAATTTTAAAACTATAAAATACTAAAAAAAAAAAATTAGAAGAATAAAATAAATGAGTTTAGCAGCATATATATGGCACTCAATGGACATTCCTCAACTCATTAATCTATATTTAAAATTTGTTATGTTTTTTTGTTCTTCTACATTAGTTAAGTACACTTACAATAATATAGAATAATCTAGTGGTGAAGGATATCAACATATATAATATGTACAAAAAAAATCGTATACATTTATTTATGTATATATAATATGTATTATGTATATATATATGTATATGAATTTATATATTATGTATATCTTTCGGATTTGAGATTTTAAAACTGTTTGATACATTATTTTATAAAATTTATTCACATAAAATAATTTCCAACTATTCACCGCTTTTCCATTTGTTCCATAAAATCTACAAAATAAAATACTATGTATCAGATTAAAAGAAATCAAAAGTGTTAACATTTAATACAAAAGCACGGGGTTGTAGGTGGTACTGATAAATAGTAGAGTAGAGCTATAGAGTAGTATTTATTTTATCATATTTTATTGTATTATTTTTAGAGTTAGAGATTGGCACAAAAAGTGTAGGCACCGTCTTAAAGAATTTGAATATAAAAAGAGGTATTGTATCAAACAAATTATATTTTCATTTTTTTTCCGCAAATGGTGGTGGTTAGTTTACTTTAAAGATAAGCTTCCAAAATACAGTACTAAACCTTGAAACATGGTACGACTGGTCACTGTAATTGCGCATATCACCTTTCCTTTTCCCAAAGTTTAGTACACAAAAAACACATCAAAAATAATAATTTTAATATATTGTAAAAATTTATCTTACAAGCAAAATCTCTAAAATGTATAAATTTTGACAAACGTTTTTTTTTTTATTCAGTTTCCCTAAGAATTTAATAAACATAAAAAAAAACATTTTAAATTGCATTGTAAATTTATGGCAACTTTCAGCATAAATGTTAAATTTTTTTGCAAAAAAAAATAACTTTACGCATAATTTAACTTTTACATAAACATAATATTGACTGGAAGGAAAAAAAAAACAGCATAAAGTTATGATAAAGGGGTTGTAACCACAGTTTGTGTTTGTTTTATTTGAAAAACCGTGTTAGTGAAAGAAAAAAATTCAATTTTTTCCATACATATTTTTTGATGTTGACACGTATTTTCTTTGAATACAAAATTAAAAAAAAAGAATTGAAATAAAAATTAATTTTTCCAAACATAAAATTTAACTGACCTATTTATGTTTTTGAATTTTTTTTTTATTTTTTTAGATAGAAAAAAAAATTCTATTCTAATTACCAATAATTTTATTTTTTTTTTACTTTTATAGCATCAAATTGTCATGGGGTTTTTCTGGGTGGTCAGTATGTCAAAAAATAATGACATGGATATAAATATAAAATAAAAACTTCGTATATGGTTGAATTATTATTAAACATTTTTGTTAAGCCTATTTTATCAAAACGATAATATCAAATGCAGTCACTAGAAAATAACAATATTAAATTTAATTGCAAAATAAAATAATTTAAATATTTTTTTTTTTGTTTTGTCAAATCATTTTTAAATTTTTGTCCAAAAGAAATCGCATAAAATTAGCAAGAAGGGCAGGGAATGTTTATGTGTTTTAGAGTATTTTTGCTAATATAATAATCATTACAAATTATATAAGAAGTGAAAATTAAAGATCTCTTTTTTTTTATACTAATCTAGCAGTCTTCTTTGATTTATTAATTTTGTTAATATTCTGCTTCCTTTAATTTATATTATTTGTTTCTCGATAACAACCGACCCCACCAGTCTTCCCCTGAACACAATCTATTAAGTTCTGAAAGGCATATCGATCTACTAGTCTTAGAAGTTACCCGGGACTTCATAGAAAAGACAAGAAACCATCTTCTCCAGCTTGACTTTGAATAAATAATAAGCAAAATAAAAGTATATTATTAAGGCCTTTGGAGTATATTTAACCCACATTTAATGTGTAGAATAAAACATTTTACATCAATCTAATCGAGATAAAAATTAACTTTTTAGGAATCTACAATTGATACTATAAATTCACGCAGCTAAGTAATTCAATTGTTACAACCCCAATTATTGTGTTCCAAATAAAACCAAAATTATATTAATTTCATGATTAATGAAACAATTGACTTTAGGAATCGAATAAATTTGTCAAATTTATTTTTGAATGAATTTCTGATAAATGAAAATGTATTCTTTAGTAGTGGTAGTGGTTGTGAATTTAATCCAAACGATATAACTCGTTGAAGAGATGCTTAGACGTGAAGAAATCATTTACATACCTACCTAAATATCATAAATACAATTTCCTAAAAATTATTTACAAATCAAACGAATCAAACATATTTTTAATACAAAAATCGAATAAATTTGATCACAATATAACATTGTTTTGTTTTCTTAAATAACTCTATTTCCAAACTATAATCTAATTATACTTCTTAAAAAATTAAAAATGTTTTAGCTTCGATTACATAGACGTTAGACAATTTTAAGTGAGTTAAAATGCAAATATGAATTATCAAATGTTGATTCTGGTATCGTTTAAAATCTATTTGAAAAAATTTAGTATAGCTTCTAGAAAGGACAAATAAAGACATTATTAACAACACTTCTAATAATTTTTTGACTATAATAATAATATAATAATAATAATAATAATACTCAACTAATTTATTTCTCTAAAAATCCAATATTAAATCCATTTAGCAAAATTCTTAAAAAAAAAAAATAACACAGAAATTCTCTCTACTGTTTTTTGTCTGATTTAATTAAATACATTAAATTTCTAAATATTTTAACTTCTTGATTGTTAAGAACAACCCTTTTTTTATTATATTGTTATACAGAAAAGCAAGTTAAAATAATAATTATTATTTATTTATTTATATAAAAAACAAGTGAATTATAAATATTACACTTGTTATTGAAAACTCTTGTATTTTTGTGATTATCATGGTATTATACAGCCGTCTTTACAACAAATTGTTTGTTTTTCGTTATAATGTCATTCATACTCTACTCACAGTACATTTAAAAAAGAAAAAAAAGCACAAGAAAATAACAATTTAATTTAATGATATTTAAACATTTTAATAAATATATTTTATTTATTATTATTAAATAATATATTTTTAAAATTTTATAGCATTCCATTCGACGCCACCAAAGCATAGTAATCGAGGAGGAAATTATATGTCTGATTTTTGTCCAGTTTGTGGAATGCAATTAACTTCAGATGATTGGAATTCACATTTTCTTACGGAATTAGGTGAATTTATGTGCAATAAAATTGTACAATATCTACAGTGGCACTCATTTAAATAGCATCTTCGTTTTATCATATTTCATTGTCCAAAATTATAAATTTTTAGATTTTTTACATTTAGTTAGAGCCACAATACTGAAATTTCTTAAAATCTTAATTCTTTTATTCTCACCATTTTATTAAAAAAAATCAATTTTTAAAAATTTATTTAGATTCTAATTTTCTTCTTGTACTGATAAATATTTGCGAAGTTAATTGCATTCATAAAAAAAAATCAAAAAATTAAATCTCTAAATTAGAAAAAATTAGAAAATTTAAGAAAACTCTAGTAATTTGGACAAAAATATGAAAATAAGAGTGTGCTATTTATATGACTAGCACTGTATAATATACAATTGAATGTATAAAAAAAAATGCCATAAAAATAATTTAATATATATAAATATAATTTAATTTAATTAGTTAATTTTCAATTTTATATTTATCTTTTCTTCTTTTTTAATTTCATTTTTTTTTTCATATGTGGAGTTCAGATAGACTTTATAAATTGAGTTGTGGAGCAGATCGATCACATTTTAATGCAGAATCATATCAAATTAATGAAAATTTATTAAGATCAAAACATAATCGATGGGAGGTATAGGAAAAATATAATAAATTTTAATAAAAATAAAAAATAATTTTATTGTATCTTATCTTAGAGTTTTCGTTTAAACATTATTGTGCGAAAAATTAAAATAAATTTATTTTTAAAAATAGGGCCGGATCTAGGGCTGGAGCGAAGGTAAGACCGCTCTAGGCGGCAGAATCATACAGGAAAAAAGGAGCCTTTTTAATAAAATTTAATTTGTGC
Organism: Hybos culiciformis; assembly: GCA_964007475.1. NCBI lineage: Eukaryota > Metazoa > Arthropoda > Insecta > Diptera > Hybotidae > Hybos > Hybos culiciformis. The sequence goes on from OZ023274.1 coordinate 21,374,717, forward strand.
ATAAATATTACAATATGTTACATTACTTCTTTTACCAAGAAGTAATTTTTCGCAAATTAAACATTGCTATGAAATGTTTTACTGTTTTTTTATTAAGACTCTTATAAAAGAAAATTTGAATTTATTTATATAGAAAGCGAAAAACCTAATAATATTTTTAATTTTTTCTTACTCTGACTGATTTTGGTTTTTCTTTATAACGGAAATACCTAATTAGAGTTTTCATAAAGTTTTTATGTATGTAGTATGTACCGAATAGAAAAACTTAATTATTTAGCTAACTTGGGGGTTAGACGAGAGTAAAAACTAGTTATAACTAAGATGTTTTTTGAATGTATGTGTGAAAAATTGTATAAAAAAAAAAAAATTATGAAATAGTTATAACTAATAGTTATAACTAAAAAAAATTCTGAATCTAAAGTATTACTTGTCAAATGAAATATTTTTTTTTTTAAATGTAAATAAAAACTAAAAAGTGAAGTAAAATAATAAAATAGTTTGTAAATAGTTTTAACTATAGTTTAGCCAGTGGAGAATAATTACGTCACAAATACAAATAAAAAACTCATACAATTGTAAATAGTTAAGACTAGTTTTTACTCTCGTATAACCACTGCGTAAGGATGATATGAATACTAAATTTCCAAATTTATTGAAGTTTTTTTAAGGATTTTGCGAACTGTACCTGTATCGGTAGCTTCTGGAGAACGTTTTTTCTCCAAATTGAAAATAATTAAAAATGACTTAAGATAATGAATGGCCCAAGAAAGTTATAAAAGGCTTGTTTTTGATGTGGCCATCGGTTGCCACGTTGTAGTGGTTTTTTATTTTATAAAAGCGATTTTTTTTTTTTTTTCAAATTCCATTTTTTGCAGAAATTAAAATCCGCAGAGTACCATTAATTAATTAAATGTTTATTTTATACATATAACAATCTTAAAATATATAATACCTACATAAAACACAGTCCATTAAAAATTATATGTTTAAAAATTTTCTGTTGATTTGAACAATAAAGGCGCCTTTTCAAGAAATTTGCTCCAGGCGGAAAAATACTACCATCTGGATCTGTTTTAAAATATTTGTCAGTCTGTTTATTAATTTTTTTTTATTTGGACATACAAGATGGTCTTTTCAGGGCTCCATTATTTTTTTCTAAAATTTAAATTATCAAAAATTTCAAAATCTTATTATACTTTAAATTTTACCATATGTACTCATTTTAATTAGAATAATCTGAGCAGCGCGTAATTGTACCTTTTATCTAAAATTTATAAGATATATTCGTTTTTTAAAATGGTTTCTTTCGATTAAATTCTCATAAAAAGTTCATTAAAATTGAAGCCTTTGGTATTATGTAAAGTTTATGTAAAGTTTAAATAATTGAAAGGTGAAAATTAAAATCTAAGATATGTTATATCATTTGTACTTGCAGACATTTCAAAGAATTCAAAACAATCGCCAAGGAAGATTTAAAATTAAAGTTCGTAAAAGGAAATATGGCAAAGATTTATTTTTTATGGAAAATTTATTCTGTCGCTCTTGCCCAATTTGTAGGAGAAAATTTGCGTTAGAATCAGATCGAGATAATGAGGTATCAATATAAATATGTATAAAACAATAAAGAACAAGAATTAATTATTTTCTAACTATATCATTTATGCTCCAAGTAGTTGGTTCCAGTATTTAATTTAAAGTTAAGAGAATAACTTATAAATTAATACAATTTTATTTTAACTTTGTTTCAATGTTTGATTGATTGAATTAACTTTCATTAATACTGCGAATTCAAATTAGAAAGAACTTGATCCTTGTTGTTTTTTTTTGTATGAAGAGGTTTAAAAATTATTTATTTAATCCTTGTTTTAACTTTCTAATTGACATAGGATGAAATTAAAATTAAAGAAGATCTTCAAACTGTTGATTTAGAGAATTGTGAATGTGTTTCGGGTTCAGAAGTAACTCGAAAACCTGGACCTTTAAATTACACAACACCTGCAGAAAGTGATGATTGCGTATCGGCTTCTAATAATATTTGGGATGGAAATCTTTATAATCATGGTGAGAATGAAATTTTATGAAGTTATATATTTTTTTATTTTGAAAATACAATTTGTTATTAAAAATTAAACATCAAAATTCCGCTCAACAGGGTGATTTCACTTTTCCGATCGATTTAGTTTAATCGAACTCTTTTCAAATGTAAAAAATCTTCTTAGTTGGGGGCAATAATTTTAATACATAAAAATAATGTCAACTAATATTCACTAACTAACCAGAATACTATTTTTATAAAGGAAATTATGCCTAGAAATTTATTCGTATCGATTCTTCAAATCACATTTCAAATACATAAAAATAAGTAAAAAACGAGTTTTGAAACAAAACCCAATTTGATTCATGAAGAAAAAGAATATTCAAGAGAAATGTCCCAACCCAATCAAAAAATCTGAGTCCACTTCTGTGTGTGAAGAAAAATTTATTTTCTATTTTTCCATGCAGCTTGGTCTCAGTTTTGTTTGAAAACTCGTTTTTTACTTATTTTTATTTTCTGCCTTTTTCACGTTAACTAAATTACAAATTTACAAATTTTCCTCGATTTTTCATTCAAGTTTTCATAATTGTTGAAGATTTATCACTAATCATATCGATGAAAATTTTCCCGATCCTTTCCCTGCTTTTCCGGATTTTCCATGGAGTTCTCCACAAAAGCAACTTTATGCAACTCATTTCGCCTTACAACTTTGTCTCAGGTTGCAAAACGCTCAAACGATTCCTTAGTCGGAAAAACTCGGGAAAAGCGTTTTACATGAATTTTCCTCGATTTTTTCTGCAAGTTTTCACCATTGTCGGGGAGAAAGTAATGATGCCAGTTGATAGGGAACTTGATCCTGCATAATTTAGAAAACTTTTTTACCGGAAAATTTTCCCGAAAAGTCGGAAAATTTTTTCGGAAAAATCGGAAAACTCTGCATTTTTCCCGAAACGGATTTATCATTAATCAAATTTGTACCAAATTTTCAAATGATTTTTCTCGATTTTCCGGGTTTTCCATGGAAATTTCCAGTTCAAATGTTGATAGATTCAATTGTCACGCGACATGAACCTGTGTGCCAAATTTCAGCTCGCTGTGATGACGAAAAGTGGGTCTACGAGAGTGTCGAAAATAGTAAAGATACAGACAGACAAATTCGTGTACGAGTTAATAATAATTGTGGCCTCAAAAAAATAAAATTTTCCATTCTCATTATTAATTCTTTAGATAAAAATAAAACCGAAATGCCATCAACTACTCAACAATATGCAGACTCATGTGAAGAATCAAGCAGAGGTGGTTTCTGGGAAAAAGAAGAGAATAAAATTTCTAGTGATGAAGAAGATATAATCGTTGATGACGATATTTGTAAACCTATAATTAAGAAATCTAGATGTGATGAACCGATAAGGTAAATAATTTAATCTTAGCTATTCTACTTTGTCGCACACATTTATGAGAGTTATTTATATAGAACGAGCAGCCAGACTCCAAATACAGAAGACTCAACACTAGTTACTAGTTCTGAAGAAACAAATACTTCAAATAATAATAATCGAGAATCATCGCCGGAAGGGATAACCAAATTACCAAAGAATGACAATCCAAATAATAATAAGGATGTTACTGAGAATAATGATTATAAATGTTTCATATGTGAGTACAAAATATATAAATAATTCACAAATTTAAGAAAAAAATGTGAAAACACAATTTTAAACCTCAATTCTTGTTTTAGATACAATAGTTAATTTTTACATTTTCTCGTAGATAAAAGTAATGTAATGCACAAAAAGTTCAATTGCGGAGATAAATGAAAGTGTCATTTTGTTAAGTTAAATTCCTTATTATGCATTTAGTTTTAGATATATTATTTAAAAAAACTTATTCAACCGTTTCGCAGAATTCTCGAACCGGTTAAAAAATATACTTAAGGGGCGTCATAGTTTGTTAAATTAACTGTACGAAATGATTCGTTTGTTATTCGAACATTTTTACTCTTATGTTTTTGTAATGTATAATCGACAATAGTTTCAAATTGGACAAACATTATTAACTTATCTTAAAAATTATGCTGATAATTTTGATTAATACATGTTTTGATTATTTCAAGTATTTTGTGAACTAATTGTTTAAAACGTTATTCTTCTGGGGGGCGGGGGTCTTCGGAATTTGTTACGATCTGTTACTATGGGGGGGGGGGGGGGGGTTAAAAACGGCAAAAACAGCGTTACGTAATTTGTGAACAATCCCTAATGAAATATGTGCGATGTAAAAAAAAAAAAAATAATAATAGCACATATCTTTTTTTATTTGTTATACCGTATAACAAATATACCTATTCCAGTTTTTATGATAAATTCAAATATTTAAAACTTTTTTTTTCTTTACAGGCTTACGACGTCCAAATTTTGTCAGTGGCATCAAGACTGCACCTCAACAGTGTTGTACGCACACTTAAAAATTATTTTTATTTATTTTTTTTTTAAATAAATTCTATAAATAATATTTTGCCAAACAACATTTAATAAAATTTATTTAAAAAATTAAATTATATATATACATAAATATTGTATTAACTTTAGAGACTTATTATATGATTATAATTATTGATTATATTTAATATATAACACATAATTATAATATTATATTTATATATATAAAATAAATAAATAAAATAATGAAAACATAATAAATTATATTATGTAAATAATTATTTAACAAAAATAAAGTAATTAATAATGTTTAGCAATATTAAAAAAAAAAATAACAAAATTTTCGTTAAAGCACATATGTTTGAGAGTTTTTTTTTATTCAATTATTTTATTATTATTAATTATTTGATTTCAATGTTAACCAAAATAAAGTGGTTTATTTTTTTTTATTTAAATTATTTTTAAATTTTTAGGAAATTGGTTTTGATTGAGTAATTTGTGTACTAATTTTCCTTTTTTTTTTCGAAAAACTTTTCGAAAAATAATGAATGAATTTTATTTCATTTAATAAAGTGCATGGAACATCTGAAATTCAATTAACGAATGATATGTATTCTCGGTTAGTTTGGCTGAAAGACTTTCGAAGAAACAAAAAATTGGTTTTCAAGTACTTTTGTAATAAAAAAAAAATTTTTAATTCTTATTAATCCAAAATTATTATTTTTCATCCAAAATTATTATTGTTTATTTTGCTTCTTTGACAAAGTTTGTTGATCGCTTTGAGTTTTAGTTCTAATATAGTTGAAGTGTTATTGGTTCCTGCAATCTTATAAAAACCTTACGTTAGCGAAATAAATTGCTTTTTTTTTTTAAATAATTTAACTTAATGTTCCGTCTTCAATTGTTTGGGTGAAATATTTTTACAATTCAAATGAAAGTTTAGTATATTGCACAATATATTGAATACATTTACCTAAATGTTCGTACAAAATTAAAACTGTATGCAATGCATACAACACAGTAATTTGATTTATGAGTGAAAAGGATTTTTTATTTGGCTAGTAAAATTTGTTGCTAAAGGTTTTTTAACCTTTATCATTATTTAAAAGGATAATAAATCAAATGCATACATACTAACGTATAAATTTAACTAGTTTATGGAATCATATCAGATTCTTATGATTATTGGGAATGGAAATTTTATAAATAACTATTTAAGTTAATTATTAGAAAAACATTGTTCTCGAGAAAGTAACTATATTTTGTTGGTTTTCGGAGGATTATTTAAGCCAATTTTATTAAAAAAACAATGTGGTTGAGCAGGATTTAGTACGGGTTTGTAACTTGGAAAAAAAGAGATATTTATTAAAAGCTTCTTTATATTTGTGTGAACTCTTAGACATGAAGAGAGGAAGCGTCTTAAAATATATAAGTATAATGCAATATATTTGATGTGTTAATAATTAATATTAAAACAAATTCATGAACCAGGAAAATCAGAATATGGATTGCTAAGGTACATTATTTATCTGTACCATTAAATATATATTAATTATAAAAATATAAGGAAATAAGTCTGTTTTTTTTTTATTTTGTTTATTATATATAAGATTGTATTTCCTTTAAGTTCTAAATTCAACATATAATTCTGATAATACAGCATCAAATACACAATACATTAAATGTTTATTCAATACAGGACATTGTAAAACTTCTAAAATATCTCCCAAACCGGAGTTATATTTAGTCAATAAAGATTTGGCAAAATTTTTTCTGTCTAACAATTCAGCCGATGAAATATCAGAATGCTTCTCTTCAAATAAATGTTCTTCTAGTAAAGTTATTAAAATTGCTAACCTTGGTTGATATAAGCCCAAACTTATTAACTTATTAATTGTATTGCAAATAATATTATCAATGCCATCTTGCCATAACGATGTCAAAGAAAATAATAATTTAACGAAAAATGTTTTGATTTTTAAAAGTTTATATGCTGAAATAAATACAAAATTTTAATGAAATGAAAAAAAAAAGTTGTTTAAATTGCAAAGAGAAGTTTACATTATGAATTGATTAAAGCCCGGTATTCACGATTCAAATACAAAATTGAGTAGGACACTGCTCAACTTACTTTGATCAAAGTAACTTGGACAAAGTGTACTTGGATCGTGAAAACCGGGCATTAGCGATGATATAGAAGAAGATGTGAATTCCAGGGCCAGGGGTTTTTGAAGATTCTAATCACTAAATAACCGGATAATAAGTACGGGGTCAAACCTTGTCATGCTTTCTAATTGATTCAGCTTTCACCAACACTTTTGAAACTTCTAGTTAGCTAATTTTTTAATTCGATTTTTAATAATTTTGAAGATAAATACTATTAGAAGAAAATATTTGATATGAAGACCTATAATCTCACCTAAGTATAAAAGAGATCTTGAAGCTCCAATAATTTCAAATGAAACATAAAATGATCTTTGGAATTTTTTTGAGAATTTGCTTAAACCAAATAAATCTCCAAATAAAAGTGTTGTTTCAAAAGAATATGATTTTTCTCGTTTGGGTTTCGGCGGCTCACAATTAACTTCGATGCCAACATCCGTCCTGAAATAAAAATATGTAACTAACAATAAGCTAAACTTTTTCTTTAAAGTGTTTGAGGACAAATTAATCAAATATCAAAAGAAATTAAAAGTAACCAGTACCTAGGAGACCGAGCTAAGCTCAGGAGTGCAATATGTTTTTTTTTGTTGTTTTTTTCGCGGATTTTGGTTTTTTTTCCGATTTTGTCGTCATTTTCGCAGGTTAGTAAAAATCACACTTGATTGGGATGAATTTTATTTTTAATTGATAATTTTCGCAGTTTTTTGCGGTTTCGCAGATTTTGTCGCGGATTTTGAGGGTGAGTATCAATTAGATTTGAGGAGCGTGAATTTCATTTTTGATTTACAATTTTCCCGATTTTTGGCGGCTTTTTCGGGTTTTCGAATTTTCCCACCAATGAATCCTAGCTAGATAGATTTTTCGCCACCGTAAGCGCCGTATTGTAAATTTCATCGAAAACTATCAAATCGTTTTCTAGAACGAGATTAGATATATATGCATAGGCTCGTTTTATATTATGTATAGGATATATGCGATTTTGACTTATAATTGCTCTCGATTGCTTTATTTATTATTTACTGTAAACACTTACTCTTGTTCCAAAGATTGAATGAAAGTTAACAGAAATGCATCTAAGTTTTGACCTCGTTCACGTCTCAGCTTTTGTGTCACCGAATTATAAATATTTGAATTTGCTGAAGTTATCTGGACATGATATTACAATATAAATTTCTATATATTTTATTACAATGAAAATAAATTTTACATTTGAGCTCGGCTCTAAAGCAAAAGCGTCCCATACAGTTGGAATTTCTTGAGCAACTTCCCCATCTAAAGTTTTCAATGCTCCCTTAATTTTTGATCGAATTTTTGCGACTGTGTTTTGATCCGGATTCCTAGAATACAAAACTTTAAATGTAATTATAATTTGCCTCAAAAATATTTACTATAAAGCATTTTAAAAATAAGCTAATCAAATTTTTTGTACAGTAAAGTTAAACTTAATTTCCTCCATCTGAGTTTATTATTTTGACTAAAGCTTTCCCAAAAAAAAAAAAATAATTATGGCAAAAATGATGTTTTATGTATATGTTATGGCCAAAATACAAAATCTCATATTGTATATATTTGCTGGCACAAGATTAGGCAAATGTATTTACCATCTCGTAAATGTTAATAATACATTACATTTACCACCCCGATTGGCCCCATTTTTGTGTAGGGAGTTGACGGGATTAGACGGTATTATTAACATCTACGAGATGGTAAACTTACATTTGCCTAATCTTGTAGTTAATGTACACATTTAGCGGCAAATGTATTTATATATCTGTAAATGTACAGGTACCGTAACATACAAAAAGTAAATAAGAATAATATCCGTCGAATCACGTAATTTTTTTCAGACTCATCAGCTAAATAGGTTGATTTTTGAACAAAATAAAAACATTTTTATGGCATCCTACCTGCTATCTTCTAAATATTCAATTTCTCTACTTCCATAAATTAATTTGAAATATTCTGTTGTTTTGCAGAATTCTTTCCTTAGTTTGCCTTCAAGCAAGTTTTTAACATTCTGTTGTGCTCTATTGAGATTAGTTTCATGTGGTAAGTTTATTAGTTTATCTTTCTTTGTTAAATTTTCATAATCTTTGACTAATTTTTCTGATTCTTGTTGAAGCTGAGATAATTTAATTGGATTAATACTAGCGATGTTAGTTTCCTTATTCAAAGATTCTTAAAAGAAATATAAAATTATAATGTTATTGTTCAAAAAATTCAAACTTTTCATATTTTTTCCTTATTTCGACAAAATGAGACATCAAAAAACACTCCCAAAACCTCGATTGCACAAGAAAAACATATAAAGTGACCAATAAAATTATTTACCAACGTCTAAATAGAACTTTAGAACATCAACCATTCCTTTCTTTTTCAAAAATTGCATATAAGAATATAGTTTATTGTTATCTGTCAAAATTGTTGAATCTCTTTCGATGTTTTTCAAATTAGAGTTATCAACAAATTCTTTTAAAAATTCAACTTTCTGAACATCTGAATCAAAATGTGTTATTTTTGATTTTGATAACATTTGAATTATCATTAAATTTAATAAACCTAAAAAAAAAAAAAAATAAGTGAGCTAACTTTTTCTTCTTATTGAATAAAATTTCGGAGTGGTATTTTTTTTAATAAAGAGGAGAAATAAGGTAACTTTCACCAAGTAACTCAACCTAAAAATCACAAATCTTGTTTTTATGAAAGCGTCATCACCGCTTTCATCAAGGTTTACATAAAAGGTTACTCATACTTAGAGTTATCAAAGTTTATTATATTGAAATTCTTATAAAATACCTGGATCAGACATAACATCCATTAAAGGTAATAATACCCAACACGCAAGCAATTCTCTAATTAAGCTAAAAAATATTTTGCTATCAAAATTTTCGCTGTGAAAAATCTTTGGTATCAAACATTTTGCTACAGCACGTAAATAATCTTTCTCTGATTGACGATTAACAGTTGCCGGATGAATTGGTAAGTCTCTTTTCAAATATTCATTTGGTAATTTATTTAATGAGACTCCATCATTTAACATTGATTGGACATAATCGATGTGCTTGAAAACTAATGGACATATTTTTTGTGTTATAAATGTTGCAGCATCTAATTTTCTTATTCTATGAATTAAATGTGCAGTAGCTTCTCTCAAATTTGTTTTCAATGTGTGAACGAAATTTTCATCATGGGACAAAAGTGAAAACCAACTCTGCACAAAACTGCTTATAATTTTTGAATAAAAACTTTGTACTGCTTTATCTAATTTAGGATTTATTAAAAGTATCTGCGATGAATTAACTGCTTCTAAATGTCTTTTACAATTCCTTTCTTGGCAAATTTCACATTGGCTTATTGATCGCTCAACCTAAAAAAAAAAAAAATAATTAAAACTATAAAAGGAAATATTGACATAAATCTGTGCAAAATAGATTCCAACTTTGAACTTCGAACGTAATGTTCCTCGTACTACTTACTAACCTTATTCAGTTTTTTATCTGGAAAATATCTATTTTTTAAAATAACAATTTTATCTCCATGTGCAATCAATAAAACCGATATAATGTTTCCACAAGAAAATGATGCAAAAACAAATAATCCTTGAACTTTCCTAAAAACAAAAATATAAAAAATAATGTATGTTTTTGATTGTATTGCTGATACTTTATTATGTTAATTTTTATATTATTTGTTGTAATTGCTGAACATTAGTAGGTACCCCTTATTGGTCAGCAATTACAACAAATAATATAAAAATTAACATACCTAATATTATTTTTAGTTTGATAACATTTAGATTTTAGACAAATTAAAGTTTCAAAATATATATGGCCTATTTAGGCGATAAGAACAAGAACTACAAGGGCAAACACTTTGATAAACTAACCAAATATCTCCTTATATTTTGACTAGAAATGAGGGCTAAAGTGCAGTTTATGGGAACCACTCAGCGCCTCTACCCCCTCCAAGTTTCAGCCCATTCTGAGTGGTTCCCATAAACTGCACTTACGCCGAAATGAGATCTGTTTTTAACATTTTTCTAATTTTTCTAATTTGTTCTGTTCATTTGAAGTATGAATGTTTATGACCAAGCTTTACCTATCAATCATGTTCGCCTTTCAGAAGTCTAGAGAGTTGAACTTTGAAATTAAAAGAAAAATCAAATCTATAAATGAAAAAGGAAAAATTTTTGAATATCATCCTTACCCAAAAAATATCAAAATTATTATGGAAAAAATCAATACTGCAATTGAACAGATGATAAAAAATTTATCTTTGAATAATTTTTGCATTTTCTTTATTTTTTAATTTTTTTTTTTGAATAATTATTTTACTTTAAATAAAAATTTGTTTTCATTTTTCCGGAAAACCATTAAAAAAAATTATTAAAATTTTCCTCTCATAACACAGTTAAAACAAAACAAGCAAATAAATGATTTAAATAGACTGACCACTTGACACATTCTCAATGGCGCAGTGAAATAAGGCCGCGGGAAATAAGGCCGCGATAGGTTTTTTGTTGCGGTCTTATTTCATTTTGAAAAATGAAATAAGGCCGCGAAAAAATCCTCGCGGTCTTATTTCATTTTGAAAAATGAAATAAGACCGCATAAAATTCCTCGCGGCCTTATTTCGTTTTGAAAAATGAAATAAGACCGCGACAAAAAAAAAAATTAATCGGAGGGCTAATTTCATTTTGAAAAATGAAATAAGGCCGCGAGGATTTTTTCGCGGCCTTATTTCATTTTGAAAAACGAAATAAGGCCGCGTAATCTTGTGAGGTGAGCACACAGGGCAGGGGGCAGCAGGGCGGCGGGCGGGCGGTTGGTCAGTGGGATTTGCCGCAAATCCCACTGACCAACCGCCCGCCCGCCGCCCTGCTGCCCCCTGCCCTGTGTGCTCACCTCACAAGATTACGCGGCCTTATTTCGTTTATAAAAATGAAATTAGCCCTCCGAATAATTGTTTTTTTTTGTCGCGGCCTTATTTCATTTTTCAAAACGAAATAAGGCCGCGATGAATTTTTTGCGGTCTTATTTCATTTTTCAAAACGAAATAAGACCGCGAGGATTTTTTCGCGGCCTTATTTCATTTTGAAAAACGAAATAAGGCCGCGAAAAAATCTTCGCGGCCTTATTTCATTTTTCAAAATGAAATAAGACCGCAACAAAAAAACGTCGCGGCCTTATTTCCTGCGGCCTTATTTCCATCCCCCATTCTCAATCTATTCATCAAAGAAATAAACAAAAATATCAAAACAAAGCAAAATGAAAGGTTAACAAATTAATTTAAAGGTACGATGTCATGTGACGTCATTTTTTCGGGTTATGAAAATAAAATGCAGTGAATTCGTTTATCCGGAAACTCTAATATCTGGCAAAATTTTAAAATTTCATGCTAATTCCACTATCAGCGTTTCTCTCTAATATTTGTGCTAATTTGTTTTCAATGTTGTAAGTTTAAAGACGTTGAAAGAGGTTTAAAGTTTAAACAAGACCAAAAATTTTTCGTAGACATATTAATTAGTTTTCTTTGTTTTCATTGATCTGGATAATGTAGGCACGGATACATTATCCGTGTTTTTTCTGGATAAACGAGTTTTAACTCTACATTAGTATTTATTATTTTACTTTAATGATGTTTACGGAAAAACTTTAACTTCAATCCAGTCTCTGATGTAGTACAATTAATTATGTACATCTAAATTCAGCACATTTGAATAAAGTAAAACACATTAAATAAAAAACAATTTTTTCATTTTTTATTTAATATTAATAAAATATATTTTGTATTTATTAAATAAACGATTCATTTTAATTTTTGATTTCCTTAAAAATATTTTTAATTCTAGTTTTACAATTCTATCTTTCACCACACTAATGAATTAAGTTTTATTATATATTATAAATAAATATGTTTTCGGGGAAACTTGTTTGTACGATTTTTAGAAAAACTTAATTTTGAAGATTTTAAAAAACTATGAAATATATTTTGAAATTGTACATTTAATGCAAAAAACGATTATACTTTATACTATTTACTTGTTTTTTTTTTTAATTTAAAAAATAAGGAGCTGATGATAATAGGATAGATCATAGTATCATTAAAGTGAGGAGGACAATTTTGAGAAATAAAATTACTTGTTACTATCTTTTTATTTAAATTCAATTAAAACTACTATAGTTTTTTTTTTCACAATTTAACAAGCTAGTTTTAATCTAAAGTTTCTGATTTTCGTTTTAATAAAACGAAAGTAAAAATAACTTTATTTTGGAGCTCTGAATTAGAACCTAAGGACAAAACTAACAGTAATTTAAATCATTGATTTTGCGCTTCAGAATCCCCAAAATCTTTAATATAATAATATTACAATTCACATTTTATAAATTTAACGTCAAAACTAATACTTAAGTATTTAAATATTATTATGTATATTTTATTTAATATAATTTTACTTATTAAAAAAAGAAATTAATTATAATTTACTTCATAGCCTAAATTAATTCTGAAATTAGATGATTAAATTATTTATATTTTAATTTTTTTCAACTTCATTTTGAATGTAAGCAGCATTACTTTTTATAATAAATATACCTAAATTTAATTATTACTATAAAAAAAACTAATATTGGAAAAGTGAGAGTTAGCTCAAAAAATATTTAATTGTTAAATTCTTGAACAAACTAAATTTATAATAAAAATAATCTAAATACCGAGAAAGAAAACTCTTTGAAATTGAATTCTGGATAAATTTGATATTTTTTCAGCCAAAATCTTCTTTATACATCTTATCTGCAAAAAAAATAATAACTGAAATTTATCCATTATTAAAAAATAAATAACGCTAGAGATTGCCTAATTTGCGGATTAAATTTAAAAAAAAAATTTATTTATTTTTATTTGTTTCGTCAACATAATTATTATTTTACCCTAATTTTATTAAGTATAAGATTTCTGTAAAAAGTTTCAACAGATTTTAAATTCTTTACAAATTATTTGTCATTTTCCAATACCAATCAAATTATTATCCACTGAAGAATTAGAAGAGCCAAAATTATGTGTTTTCTGTTGATTGTTTGATGTCGGCGCCACCGAATGCTGTGTTACTTGAGTTGTAGACTTAAGATCAATTGAAGTTTCTACATTATTACATTTTTGATATTCTCTATTTTTATTGAAATTTATATTGATATCAATATTTGATGCTGAGTAAGGTTTTTCATTTGATGTAAGGCTATTTTTACTAATTGGATTGCTAGGACCTTTAATATTGCTTCTTGAAGATGAGAAATCTAAGTAACGATTTTTCATATTTTCACTACTTTTCACTGTTTGACTTGCTGTAACGTGAGATTTTAAGCCCATATTGCTATTATCTCGCTTATAATCTTCATTTCTAATAAAATCTGTCTTAGTTGATGACGTTGCTTGTGAATTCGATGTTAAAGTTTGTGTTTTTTTTGCAAGGTCTTCAGATGTTGTTGTTGAAGAATTTTTCGAAAGCTTCGGAATTTGAAAACCTAAAATACAAAAAAAAAATTTAAATTTAAAAAAGGAAATAAGTTTAAATACTATTTTGTTTCATTAAAATATATTGTTTTATTTTTTAATATTTTGTTTCATTAAAAAGCCAATTGACTTAAGAGAATTAAAAAATAAAACTTAACTTTGAATGTATAAAAAAAAAAATTAAAATAAATAAGCAATCACATTTTTACCTTCTAATGCACTTTTGCCACTTGAAAATTGTAGAATTTTCATGAAATCTGAAGTTTCTCGATTTAGTACTTTCTCATTTGTTTTTAATTTCGAGCTGCTATTGCTATTTATGCTGTAGGCTTTTAAATCTTTTGTACTCGATCTTGATGGTAGTGATAATGAAGATGTATTTAAAGCATGTGAACTTAAGCTTTTCGATAAACTGAAGTTGCTGGATTTTGGCAAAGAATCAGATGAATTTGATTTATAAAAGTTGCTGTTACTATTAATACCACTAACACTACTACTGCTGCTGCTACCACCAGATCCCCTTGATCTGGGACCAGCGGACACACCAGGCTTTAATCCTGTATGTTTTTTGTTTGGCGATAAGTTTCCTAAATTACTACTACTGTTGCTACCGCTAGCACAACTCGAAGATGGACGTTTGGATGTGCTCTTTGATGAGGATGATGAATTGTGTGACGGTGATGAAATTAATTTCATTTTCATTCCATCAGAACCAGGTTTGATCATGTATTCAGAATTAAATTTTGTTTTTTCTGTGGTTTCTTCGAAAGATGAGTCTAAAATACTTAATTCATTGTTATGTGCTTTTAACTTATCTATAACGGCATTAAGTGAGCTATTTTTTCGATTACTTGAAGATGAATCAAACATATCAAATTCTCCATCAGAATCGTCAAAAATGTAATGATCTTCAACATTTTTCGAATTTGTCGAAGATGAGATTTTTTTAAGACTGGAAGATTCTAAATAGCTGCTACTACTAACTTTTGGCTCCTTTGAAATTGGTTTCGCAAGCATTAAATTACCACCTGTGGTATTTTTTAATGTTGTTAAATTTGGTTTTCCGCCTCCTGAACTTATTGCGTTACTATGTTTATTTAACAAAGGACTGTGCTTTGGACTGCTTGATGGAGTTTTAGAACTTGGTGAACTTTTTGGTGTTTGCACTTTTTTCGTTTGTGAATTTGATGACGATTTACTACTTTTGACTGATGAATTTCCACTAAGTGGTAATTTGGATGAAATTTCAATAACTTTTAAGGCTTCTGACCCTCCACTACTGCTTGACGAATGTTCCTTTTTACTACAATTTATTGAAAAAAAATGTTATTTACATTTATTAAAAATTAAATTTTTATTAGTCACTACACCATTGTATTTAATTTTTTTTTTTAATTTTTTAAGTGAAATTCCTTTTCAAGACATTTTTTCCTGCCGCTATAGCTAGTTTAAAAATTTCGAAAGAAAAATAAGCACTAATCTACAAAAAAAAGTGTCCACGATCATAATTTAATCATTCCGCGTGCCAAATTAAGGCCCCCTCTTCCTTTCCTTGTAAGTAGGTTTAAGGTAATTTAGAATTTGAAATACATGAGGCAAGGAGACTCACGTTAATAAAGCACCCCGAAAGTCCACGTCGTTATTCTGGATTCCTCTAAAAGTAGTTTATTCATTTTCTTCTATTCATATTATACATTTCTGCATATTTATTTATTGCAAACATATTGCAGAATCGTTTTAGAAAGGAAAATCGAACACCATCTATCATGAATCGAAAAAAAAATCAAAGACATCTCCAACGTATTTTTAGCCGTAGAACTCAAATCTGTAATAAAAAATGGGCGTACCTAAATTTCTGATACTTTTTGTCGAATCCACTGCTGCACACAATTGTGTGTAATATTCCAACAGTTAGTAC
The DNA here is from genome assembly GCA_964007475.1 of Hybos culiciformis. Classification (NCBI taxonomy): domain Eukaryota; kingdom Metazoa; phylum Arthropoda; class Insecta; order Diptera; family Hybotidae; genus Hybos; species Hybos culiciformis. The sequence continues at coordinate 21,390,777 of OZ023274.1, forward strand.
TTAATAAAATTAATTATAATACATTTTCGCAAAGTTTTAGCTAGTTAAAAAATGTCACCATATCAGTGAATAATTTGATATGGAATTAAATACTAAGCAAGTTTTAATTAAATATCAAAAGAACATACCGTCGCTTCCTTGATGGCGACAACGACTTACTGCTACTACTGCTAGAACTATTGCCTCCTACAACCGGCATTATACTAATAGATGTTTGTACTTTATTAAGTATGCCATTCAAATTTGATGACAATTCAGTTGTTTTTGACGATATTGGTGTAATACTAACGGTGTTATCATTGCTATTTCTATTCCATACATCACCAGAAATTTCTTTATTGCTATTATTGCTGTTCGTACTACCGCTGTTACTATTATTATTAACTCGTTCAATTGTTAACCCAGTGACTTGCTTCAAAGGATCACCCAAAGAGCTGTCACTGTCATTATTTTGTCCAAATTTGAAATTAGAATTGGAACTATTGGCTAATTTATTTTCACTCTTTGGGTTTTTAGAAAAATCCTCATGGTTAGAAGTTGTTGCTGTGGTCGTTGTAAATTCTCTTGGTTCGATTAACTGAAAATTAATTTTTTTTAAAATAAGATCGCAATTAAACTTTTTTAGGGAACCCAGTAAGCGTAAGATTATAATAAATAACAAGTTATTGTTAGAATATGCCTCTCAAGTATGGTCTTCCTTTTTTCTGTCGACATCAACAGAGTCGAGTCCGTTCAAAAAAATATTCTCAGATTTGGATTGAGGAATCTTTCTTGGGAGGATAACTTAATCCTTCCACCGTATATAGAACGTTTAAATCTCATTAAGCTTCAATCTCTTCAAAGCAGACGTGAAATTGCAGACGTTTTTTCTTTCATTCATCAGATTAGTTCTCTTTTTATTTTGGACAAGATCAATTTTCGAGTTAAAACCAGAAGCCTCCGAACTATGAACTTATTTGAAGTTGCTTACCATAGAACCGAATATGGATGCAATGATCCCATTTCTCGAATGCTCGCTTTTGCTAATAAAAATAATCATATGTTTTACCTCAATATCTCTAAGGCATTCCTTAAAGCTGGTTTAAAAGCTAATTTTTTTTTCTCTAATAACATTGGACAACTATTAATAACATTGGACAATTAATATTTAAATTTTCTCAATTTCCGAAGCTAAGGGAAATGGTAGATTGAAGATAATTCTAATTATGTTTTTTTAATTTTTTTAAATTTACATTATTGTTTCAACTTACAAACCGACCCTATAAGACAATATATATTCATATATTATCTGAAGACGATAGGTCGATGTATGCTGATTGTTTTAATTCGAATAATTTTTTTGATTCATTTTGAATCTTCATGAAGTGCTTTAGTTGACGCCGGAGGAAGCAGTAGGATATTTTCCACTAACTCTTCTTTCTTTTCTTTTCTTTTTTATTTTATTTTTTTTTTATTTGTATTCTTTATCTTTTTAATTTACTCTTTCTTCTAATTTTCATTCTATTAAAAATTTTTACTAGGGAAACTATTCTTTGTGCTATGTGATATGTCACTAGTGATTTCGTTGTTTATCAGAAACGAGACTTTTTCTTGTCTGTAATTCTTTTTTTTCTTTTCTGATGCTTGTTTTAAGCATCGTTTAGTGGTTGTATAAATTTTCCAGCGCATGCTTCGTACCGAGCCCCCCTCTTATATTAGCATGTATATAAGAGTGATGGTAAAGTTATTTATTTATTGCCTTGAAGTGCAGTGATGTTAAGATACACCCCCCCCAACTCATTATAATTTATAATTTATGAAAAATCCCCTAATATCTTTACCGGAAATTGATTTAGTGAATCCTTGCAAGCAGAAGATGTAGCTGATGACGAAAAAAATTGTTGCGATCTTGAATTCTGCCCCATCAAAAATGAAGATCCAGAACTGTCACTGCTATTACGCTCTTTGTTTCTGTAATCGTTTCCATGTCTATCGTAATTGTTCATATCAAAAATATTGTCGCCCGTATTACTAGAAGCTCGAATTGAGTTTTTTAAATGTTCCTGGTCCCATAATTTTAACAAACATCTTATTGTAACTGGTATGGATAAGCTTTTTTTTGCAACTTTGGTCAAAATTTTATTATGAATTTCGAATGTACTGTTTGTGAGTGAATAAATTCTAACTTCGAAATTTGCTAAATTGTTTATATCAAATTCAACGGAAGCCAGAGATTCTTCATATGGATGTTGTAAAGACACGGAAATAGTATGTATAGAAATGGCGTTTACTTCTAAAATTGTTGCTGATTCGGAACCTAAAATAAAATAATAAACAATCAGACTTATGTTAGTTTCTCTTAAAAAAATAATTATCTTTAAATTTTTGATTGTGTCATAAAATAACAGTGATAGATAAACTAATTATAACGATCCGAATAAATTTCTAATCTTTTTCTTTTTCTATTTCAAAGACTTCGTAATTTAAGCACAATTATTCAACGTTTGTTAAATTCTTAAGAATTCGTACGTATAAGATTTATAGATTTTTTTCTATTAAAGAATAAATTTCACACATTTAGAGGGGTAAAAAATACTGATGTTTAAAGTTGAAAAAAAATTTAAAATTAAAAATCGTCTTTTAATTACAAAATCATAATAATGTACGTCGTATTGAAATTTTGGAAATATTTACCACAAGTTCTATTTTCTCCTCTAACACAACTAGAAAGCAATGTATAGAAAAGCGCTTGTTGTTTTAAAACGGAAACAATTTTTGGCACTTGAGACAATTCTGTGAAGGGCACATTTGTGATAATCGACCCCTAAAAATTAGAAAAAAATGTATTTTTTTGTTCAATTGTATTCATTATGAAACCAACTACACTTACAGTAAATTTTTTATTTTTTGTCAAAAAATAACAATGACATTGATCTGGCAAGGTGACATATAAACCTTTTGATGTATTTATATTGGTGTTTTTTGAAGCAGCTTGAACAACTAAATTCATCATATCTCCAATTTCTAATGATCTTGCTTGAGGACCAAGTCCCATTTGCAATAACAAATTTGAACAAACTGGTATCGGTTTATTTAATCTTAGTACAAATGTGGCTGGCAACAATATCGAATTAGTTGCGGATAATTGTGAATAAATTGGAATATTGTCTTTTGCAAAATTTATGGTCGGTTGTATTTGTAATTTATTCGCAGATGATGCCTCCAAATTTACGGTTACAAATAACCCAACGTCTTTCTTATTATTTAATGTATCCATTGTAAGTGGTAATATTGATTTCGTTTTTATGTCCAGTAAATCATACGGTGGTACAAAATATATTACTGTAAAAAATAAAGAAAAAAATTAGGAAGAAATAACACTAATTTCAAAGAAAACAATATATTATTTAAAATGTTTTCTTCTGTGGTTTCACATTATAGCTTAATACAAAAATGCATTAAATGATAATTGGAATCATTCTTGCTGAATCTCAACTAGACAACGTTTGCATAATTATTAATAATTACAAATCTCTTAGAAAATAAATGAGAAATTTCTTGTGTGAATATGTACATATTACTTTGAAATTATTTCCGGGAATTATAAATCATAAACTAAATTAATTAAATTAAATCAAAAAGAGAAAATTGATTAAAAAAGGAGAATATCGAGGAACATGCAACCAAGAACAAAATCTAAAATAAAAAAAATTTAAGTTATAATACTTTTCATTGGATGACCGCCTCGTCTTTTCTGGACAACTCCAACAGGGGATTCATTTAACAATGTTATAACATCTTTATTATAGCTCTGTAATTTAAATAAATTAAATAAATCAGTTTCAATTGCTTGTAAGGCAACGAAAGCTTTTGATTTAATTTTTGGTTCAGCATTTAATTGATAAATTGATGACAATCCTTCTAATTGTACTGTAAAATCAGCAAAATCACCATTACGTAAACTGGAAGCCAATTCACTTTCATTTTGTTCAATTTTACATTCATGATGAACTTTAACATCTTTCAATGTACCATTAGGTTCTAATATAATTTCCAAATAAAACATATCTGAAGATATAAACAATCCATTTGAATCTTCAGATAATTTTAATCCTAATTGACGGGACAATGATTCCAATCTTTCACAGAGTCCAGCTCTGGTTGTCACTTTAATTGAATGTGTAAGGGAATCCAAACATTTTCTAAAAACAATATAAAATTTGTAATACCTACCAATAAATTTAATGAACTTCATTTTCGAACCTAAGATAATTTAGTAAATTTTTAGCAATTAATATCTAGTTTGGATTAGTTCAACAAATGCCTTTTAGATGTTATCCTAATATCAAAGTTGTGAAATTTTTAATGACAATCCCTTATATAAATTCTGGAAGAATTATACCTAGCAGGTAAGTAATATAAATAAGTTGTTTGGGTATGCAATATTTTTGCTTTAACTCGCACAATTCAATGAGTACTACCTAAAAAGATACCTTACTACCTAAAAAGATATCTATTTCAGTTCCGATTTCCTCACAATTTTGAAAAACTGTCCTGTCCTACTATACAATTTGATCTTTGTGTAAAAACAAAAAAAAAACTTCTAAGACTTAGGTAGACTTCGATTTCAATCCTTAAAAAAGAATTCACATCACCAAAGATAGGTAGTACCTACCTGTAGCAGTTTTTCAAAGATTTAAAAAAAAAAATGTTAACTTTGCTAAAACCAACAAAAAAAATAAAAATTTAAAATTTTATTAAAAATTCCACAATTTGTCCTTGAAAAATTTTCTTTGACTCATTCCAAAAAAAAAAATTAATAGTTTTTTCCTGCTGCTGTGAAAACTCATTTTACGACCACGACGACCGACGACGACTACGAAAATTTTTTTAAAAGACACAACAAACGAACAAACGCCATGAGAAAAGAAAATGATATAAACTTACCGAATTATTGATTTTTCAACCGAATCCAATTGATAACGTTTCTCTAGCATTGACATTCGAAAAGATTTTGCCAATTCTGACCATGTTTTATTTTTTCCCTGCATTCGAATTTTTTCCATTAAAATTTCTCTTTGGATTTTTGTTTTTTCATCTTCGGACATTTTTGCTAAAAAAAATTTTCTTAACAAAAAAAAAAAAAATTCTTAGCTGCCTTGCCTTTTAAAAAAAAGATTTCTATTTTTTTCTTTATTTTTTAATTTTCGAACATCATTGCAGCAAATAAAATGAATTTGGTTTTTTTTTTTTCTAACGTAATTAATTATAAAAATTATGAAAACAAATAATTTTTTTTAAAAATATTTTCATTATTATTTTTTATTATTATTTTTTTTTTTATTGAATGAATGAATGAAGAAAATGAAAAATTGAAATTAGCTCAATAATGATGAGTTTTTTTTATGTTGTGTTGTGAGAACAAGTCAAACCAGATTCTGACTATTTATACCTTTTATTTTAGAAATTTTTAATTGGTGACCAAAGTTTTCTAAGCAATTGCGGCGGCGTTAAGCGAAATAAGAAATATTTTAATTGCAATAATAGTGCTTTTTGGAATAAAAATATTCCAAATGTATTTTGTTAATAGTGGCTCGCACGAAAACTTTTTTTTCTTGTATAAAAATAATTAGGAAAAAATATTTTGTTACTGCCAAAAAAATACAAATTTTCAGAAGGCCTTATTTTTATACTTTTTAGTTGTGTAAAAAATATTGTTTTTAAGTTCAAATCAAAACAACTTTGACAATAATGATATTATTTTCTGCAGAATATTTTTATACACAATTAATTACACATTTAATACATTAGTGATATTTTTATTAAAAAAAGTTTTCGGGAGAACCACTTATGTAATTATTTAATTCCTTATACGGCGTTCAGACAGGGATGCAATTATAAAGCTTAAACTTAAACTAGTGTAGTTTTGGTTTCTGCCATACAAAATTTCTGTAGTTAGTTAAACCAGTTTAAGCTCAAACTAATTGTTAAAACTAGAAAATGAAAGCGGTAAGCAAGAGAGAAATCGGTTATTTGTAATAATTCATAACATATTGGAAATAGATGAGATCGGGCAGAATAAACAATGTGTTGAATGAAAGAAAAAAAAATCTACTGATACAAAAAAATCATAATAAAGATAATAAGCAATAATAAATAAATTTTTAGTTGCCAAATTTAAACTAGTTAAGTATGGTGTGAACGGTTAACTTTCTAAAAAAAAAAAGATATTAAAAATTAGTTTTTCTGCAAATTTGTACATTTTTGACACTATCGAAATATTTTATCTTTGAATATTTTTATTCAAGATAAAAATTATTAGTGTTTCTCCTGAGTTTTGCCGAAATAAAAATATTGCAAATGTATTTGTTAGTGTAATAAGGTAAAATAATTTTTTTGTAGCCCTGCAGAAAATATCATTTACTCTGAAAGTTATTTTGATTCCAATTTAAAAACAATTTTCTTACAGTACAAAAAAAAAAAAAAAAGTATAATAAAAATTAGTTCTCCTGAGTTTTTTTTTTTTTTTTATTCCAAAATATTTGGGTACTTTTCCGTTAGCCGGGCGCTTTTTGCGGCGCAAAAAAATTTTATGGCGCAAATTTACGGCGCCAAAAATGTTAGTGAAAACTTATGGTAATTTAAAATGAATAGTTTTTTCGTGTATCGGGGGACGGCTACCGCCTCCCCCGAACCCCCTAGGGCACCTTTTTTTTTTTTTTTTTTATTTTGCCTTGGCGCGCTTCGCGCGATGCGAATGGGACGGGGACTGTTGTGCAGAAATTTACAGGATACCCGTCCCATTCGCATCGCGCGAAGCGCGCCAAGGCAAAATAAAAAAAAAAAAAAAAAAGGTGCCCTAGGGAGGAAAACTATTCATTTTAAATTACCATAAGTTTTCACTAACGTTTTTCGCGCCATACATGTGCGCCGTAAAATTTTTTTGCGCCGCAAAAAGCGCCCGGCTAACGGAAAAGTACCAATATTTGTATTTAAGAAAAAAATAAATCTCAGGAGAGCAATGAGCCGAACAGTAGAAAGGGTTTGGAAAACAAATATTCTGTTTTTGCAAAAGTAATTGGTACAAAGAGGCTTGATTTTTAAATAGTTTTTTGACATAAATAAACATCTGGGTGGATCTAAGTCTAAGTTCGCTGCTAATTTGATTGGAGATTGGATTCTGATTTTTGTTCTGCATCTGTTGATTTGGTTTGTGAAAATCTATTTTGAAGCTTATTCCTGCTTCTGGAGTTGGAATTTGGTTGACTATTAGTATTTTTTGATTTGGTGAATTTGAGTTTAACACTTAGAACTTCAATTGGATAATCCTTAAAATGGTTTTTACTTCATTGGTTAATTTTGTGCGATCCAGAGGACCAGATGAATTCTGGAGGAAAAGGAAAATTTTTAAACTATCATCGGTAAATTAATTAATTTTATTAAAGTTAATTAAAAGAATATTTATTATTTTGTCATTTTTTGTACTTTTTAAGCATTTTATGGGAAGAAGACGAAATTGTTATTCAATAACCATAAGAAATGTTCACAGAGCCTTGGTGTATGCAACAAAAGGTCGAAAACTTAAAAAATTGGATATGACAGAAGTAAGTTGGTACCTACCTATATAATTTCCCTGTTCCCTGGAATAATGGTCTTTTTGCTCACATCAGTAATTCTGAATCTGATCAACAATTTGACAAAAAAAATAACTTTTCTATCCTAAAGTTTTGTCAAATTTATTCGGCATTGGATAATAATCGTATTCAAAATTACAAAATTAGATATACGTACAAGTATTTCTTGTTAATCTGTACAAGACCCATTTTTACGAAATTTGAGGTTTCAAACTCCAAAAAATATATATAGATGTAGGCTCCGGGTCCGCGCAATAACTCATCGGTACTTAACTCATCGGTCGATTTTGGATAAGTTATATCCATTTTAACTCATCCGAAAATTGGCCGATGGGTTATATGCTTTGGAATGACATAACTCATCCAACTCAATGCTTATTTGTGATTTGTGACAAAATCTTGGGTATTTACTCATTGGCCGATAAGATAAATACATTACATTTACCGGCCAGCCGCAAATCCCACTGACCAACCACCAGTCCGCCCGCCCGCAGCCCTCACCCTCCGCCCCCTTTTCTCGTTCTGGGACACTCCCTCTACTGCTAACACAAAAATGGGGCCAATCATCGGCCAAGGAATAAGTAAGGAATAAGTTACAAATAAGCATTGAGGTGGATGAGTTATGTCATTCCAAAGGATATAACTCATCGGCCAATTTTCGGATGAGTTAAAATGGATATAACTTATCCAAAATCGACCGATGAGTTAAGTACCGATGAGTTATTGCACTTCGCCGTAGGCTCCTATATATTTATAATGAAATTCAGACTACGTATACATTACATAATCTTACCGGTATCGAACAAAGTTTTAAGTTTTCTTTATAACTCGTGCAACGAAAACATAAGCTAACATTATATACATAAATACTTTTGTTCAACTTTTAGTTATGGAACACAAGATTAGAAGCAAGTTGTGGTCAGTACGGTTTACCATTATTCAGTTTCAAAGAAGGATTATTGAGGAACAATATTTTATTAAACAAGTAAATATTAAAATAATTAATTATCTTTATTTTATGTACCTATATATATTTTTTAAATTGAAATCTAAAATAAAAATTTTAGAAAAGTTTTATCAGACTTGGCAGTTTGGGAACCGAAATCTTTTGAAGCTTTAGCAAATATTTCCAGAGATCGTGCCTTAAATGACAGTCTTCCAGTTATTAACACAGGCTCTCCCATGAAGCAATTGTATTCTTTAACACCATGGAAGAAACCAAAGAAATAAAATGTTGTTTACATTTGTATAATTCTTAAGATATTTTTTATTTAGTAATTTAATAAAATAAAAGAAAAATAGTTTTTTTTATAAAGAAAAAAGGTTACAATTTTTTTTTGTATTTCTGAATTATGTTTGAGATTCATTAACTCTTCATTAAATATCCGCAAAATTTATCTCTATGTATATTTTTATTTTCAAATAATTCAATTGGTTTGTTCAATCATTGTTGTCTCATTTTTGTCAATTATATCCTAAACCTATCTAACTTTAAAAAAATGAAACTTATATGTTATTTAAAAAAATTAACAAGACTAATCAAAAAACTAATTACTTTATTTTCTATTCAAAATTTTATAACAAATTTTTAATTTTTGTTTATTAGTAATGCAAGTATGGAATTCATATTTCTATTTTCTAATTAATTTTATTCAACTTTTGCCAAAATATCAGATTCTCTGAACAAATGATATTCTTTTTTATCTTCTAATTCCACTTTTGTGCCACCAAATTCCGGCAATAATACTTTATCTCCAATTTGAATGCCCATTGGAACATGTTCTCCTTGCTAAAAAAAAAAGTAATTGTAAAAATAAATATAATGCCAAGCAAAAAAAAAAATAGGTATCAGGTCATTTTAGCATAAATTTAATTTGTTAAAGAAAGTTAACTAAAAAATTAAAAAAAAGCAAAGTGCAAAGAATTTTTTGTTAATTTCTATTGCGGAAAGTGCTTATGCTCAGTTGTATTGTTGTCGCTTTTGTGGCATAATAAATATGAATGCATTATTGCATTTGGTTATGGTTTCCTGGTCATGATAGAAACTAGAAACATTAAATCCCACAACCAATCGAAACAAGATTTTTCTAAGTTTCTATTATACAATTTTGTTTTTGGATTTTTGACTTAAATTTTAAAATTATAGGTATGGTTAAAATAAGATTATTTATGGAAACTAGATTTCAAGTTAGATTCTTATTTAATTAATAAGCAAAATAAGAAAGTAGGTAGAAGGTATAGTGAAAGTAGATATTAAACTATATCATTAAAATTCGTTCTTGCTTTATTTCAAGAAAATTTATAACTAACCTCACAATAAAATGATGAAATAGATAAAGAAAATTGTAAATTTAGCTAGGTCAGGGAGGTTTCAAAGCATATTTGTAACAAATTATTTTAATATGTAATTTAAAATAATTGAAAACTTAAAACACCGACCTTATTTCTATGTCCAGGTCCAACAGCTATGACAGTTCCTTGCAATACTTTTGTTTGGGCTTTTTCTGGTATTACAATTCCACCTCTTGTTGTTGTTGTAGCTTCAGCTCTTTGAATTAAAACTCTATCGAGCATAGGAATAATTCTTCGAAGGGCCTAAAATAATTAAAAATAATTGAAAATTCTGAATGCGCGAAAAATCTAAATGGAATATTCTAGATTAGATCAATCACACCATAATGTGCGTTAACGAGCGATGACGAAAAAGGACTTTACTCAGCGAATAAAACCCCCCCCCCAAGAAAAAATAAGGTTATCGCGGCAATTAAAATTAATGAAAAAATAAAATACTTCTTTTCTTTAAATTTACCATTATTTTTTAATAAGTTTAAAATTTATTTTTCTTTAAAAAAAATTAAAAATCTCCAATAAGATTTTTTTGATAAAAAATTTAATAAAATTTGAGCCGACAACGAACCAACGTGATGCAGTGATGAGAAATTTTCTTAAAAGTAATCGAATATTCATCAAATCAAAATGATCAAAAAATTCTGCAAAATATTCATTTATAGATGAATAATAATCGATTACTGGATTACTAAAATTATAAGTGTTTCCATCAATCGATTATTTTAAAGAAATTTTTAATAATTTTGCATTCGGGAAACATAATTTTCTTAGTGGTATTTACGAATTTTTTTCTTAGTGGTATTTAACAAACGAAGGTTATCGTAAAAACGGCGCGGGACATTTGTCCGCGATGAAATTTGTATGGAAAACTTCGCGGACAAATGTCATTTTACAAAATGACATTTGTCCGTGATTGTAAAAAGACATTTGTCCGCCGCGGACAAATGTCTCAAAATGCGCGGACAAATGACATTTTGCAAAATGACATTTGTCAGCGATTGAATTTTCAAACTTTAGCGGACAAATGTCATTTTGCAAAATGCCATTTTTAGCGGACAAATGTCATTTTGCAAAATGTCATTTGTCCGCGATTGAAATTTTAACTTTTAGCGGACAAATGTCATTTAGCAAAATGTCATTTGTTCGCGATTGATTTTTCAGTTTTTTAGCGGACAAATGTCATTTTGCAAAATGTCATTTGTCCGCGATTGATTTTTCAATTTTGGAGATACTGCAGATGACGTGAACCACTCAGAATCGGCTGAAACTTGGAAAAGGGTAGAGGGGTAGAGGCCCCCCAAATTTTTCATACATTTTGTATGCGCAATTTTTTTTTTGCCACTTACCACTTACCGATGAACCGATTTTGATTTTTTTTGTTTGAAAGATGAATAAGTCGGGAGTGTTCTTAGCTGTTTGATGAAAATCGGTCCAATCGGTCAAGCCGCCACAAATGGCGGATTACATATTTTTTATATGAAAGAGCTTGACTAGCACTATACTTACAATACTATGCACTATAACAAATTTGCACTATACAAAATTCAAATCCAAGATGGCCGCCGCTACAAAATGTCGTATTTTTATTATTTTTTGTGGGGGTTTTTTTTTTTTTTTTTTTTTATTGTTTTGTTTATTTGAATAAAACTTTTTTTTTTGAATATATAAAAAGATCTTTAACTCTGTTACGAGGAAGAGAGAGGCGATTAAAAAACGACAAAAATTGAGTTACGTAACTTGTGAACGGACCCTTATCACTTCTTGCTACATTTTCAATAACGATGATTGATGAATGATGATGATTTTGCATAATTATTATAATTACTGTAATCGAAATTATTTTTGGTCTAAAATCCTAATAAATGCTTTTGTGCCCATGTAATGCTTTCGAGTTTTGGTCGCCTTCAATTTCTTTTAATGCCATTTTAATATATTTGAACAAAAAATTTCCATCTCATTTTTGTTTTTTTAATGAAAACCTAATTTAAAAAGATGTGCTCATTCAGCGATGTATTTTTGTATCTTTTGTCAATTTTACAAAATATTTAGAATGCGACAATTTATTTAAGTACATATTAAGTAGTATATTGTATACTACAATATTTGATTAGGAAATTTAATTTATTTTCTGCTCATAAAATATTAAGATTAAGATACAGACTAAGATACAGTTAAGTCCATATCTTTCCGATTATTTTTTTTTTAAACATCAATCTTATGTAGTAAACACAATTGGGGCAACAGCGACAACGACAGCGACAACAACAACGATAGCTACTATAAAAAAAATAGAAACCATATATTTGTATGAGAATGAACACAATTGAGACGACGGACGACAAACGACGAATTAGAAATGTTTCTATTTTCGTCGGGCGACAACGACAACAGTAGTTTTGAAGTGTGTCAAACTACAAAAAAAAAAAAAAATAAACCATAATAAAAAATATGTCAAAATCAAGATCAATCCATACAGGTTGCGTAAAGCGTGATTTTTATGAGAAATGTCAAGTGACGTAAGTGATATCCAGCTGTTCAATTTTTCTATATAAAATTTGCATTTAAAAAAAAAAAATGAAAAAAACAACAACAATATATGGAACAATATATGGAAATTGGATATCAATGACATCAGAGCCGCGGCCATTTTTTTTTTCCTTTTTGTTCACTATTACGCAACCTGTATGGATTGATCTTGGTCAAAATAATGAAAAATTACAATTTTTTTTGTTGTTTGTTTTTGCCGTTGTCGTTGTCGTCGTTGTTGTCGCCGTCGTTGTCGTCCCAATTGTGTTTTGGTAAAACCTTGAAAGTCATGGGAATTGGGAAAAAAATATGGTCATGGAAAACCCGGAGTCATTGAATTTGGAAATGAAACTGGAAAAATCCTTATTAATTTTGTTTCTTATACCTTGTTCGCACTTCAATATTTTTCCGGATATTTCGATTTTTCCGGAAACTTTGTGGATATTATCATACAAAAAATTTTTCCGGATATTTTAATTTCCAGTTATTTTTCCACTTAGCTAGTTCCTTTTAGCTACTTTTTGATAGATTTGGTACGGTTGGTACCGTTTATTTTGTGTCAAAATGTCAAAAAAATGAAAACCAACAAAAAAAAGTGAAATTTAATTTTAAAATTTTAAATTTTTTTTAAAGTAACAGAAAGTTGTTTGCTTTTTTTATTTGTTTTTTTCTAGAATTGTCAAATTACTTCCACTTCTCAAGTGCGAACGGTAGTTTCAGAAAGTGGAAATTTCCACTTATTTATCCGGATAAATGTTGAAGTGCGAACAAGGTATTATCTACTATTTAACTTAAATTATCGCATTTTAAAGTATGCTATTTTTTCAATGTGTTCCACGATATATGCACCTGCGCGTATAATACAATTCAATAGGCATGCGCAGTTGAGTAACAAAGTGGAGCGTCGATTTTACGTTTTAAGTTTATTACATCGCTATCGACTATCGTTCATGTGTTGTGTTTAAATCTTCAAATTAACAATTTTTAAAAAAAATAAAGTTCAAAAATAAAAATCATAGAAAAAAATTTAGCGAAAATTTGAATTTATTAAATCGAAGCTTGATTGATGAAATATAAAAGATAAAATCTTAGTTACTATTACATATATTGAAAGAAATCGAGAAAACTGCAAAACAAAAAATTTTTGATTACTTAAATCAAAACTTGAATTGAAAAATAAATTATAAAAATTAAACTAGAAAAAGAATTTTCCAAACTTTGCTGTGAGTCACAGTTTTTTTACGATGATTTCCGTGAATGTTTAAAAAAAGAATTCGAACCTGATTCTCGATTAGACAGTTTTTATTTTTCTTTAATTTGAAATCATTCATAATATGAAAAAAAGTATAAAATTCTAAAGATTTGTCTAATTTTTTCTCATGGAAATGCGTTAGTAGAAATCGGATTTTCCGTAAATAAAATGATTATTGGTAGAAAACTTATATGAGGACTTATTAGTGGCCCAGCCAGAGCCGGATTTACTCTTGAAGGGGCCCAAGTCTAAAATATTATGGGGCCCTTTCATAAATTTATTTTAAACAAAAATGTTAATTTGCTTTCTGCTGTGATATAGTTAATATAAAAGAAAATAATATTAAGTTTATTCATATATAAAATAAGAACATGAAGTACAATTCATTTATCAAAAAAATTATTTTAGATTAGAAACATCTTCTGCTAGATTTTTTTTCTGCAAAATTTTCAACAATGGAATCAAAATCCATTTCGCCGATTAGTTCGGATTCTATAGCCATTAATGATAAGGCATTTAGTCGGTCTTGCAGCTTCTTATATGATTTTTAACACGCCAACATATTTTGTTTTTTTTTAAATAAATTTGAAAACAATTGTGCTTTCGAGAAAATTTTAGTTTCAAAAATAAAATTTTAAATTAAAAATTTAAACTTTTATATTAAAATAATAAAACAATTGAATTTAGGGGCCCGCAAGTCAGCGGGGCCCTAGGCTTCAGCCTTCTTAGCTTAAGGGTAAATCCAGCCCTGGCCTAGCGCATTGTAATATATTCTATTGAAAATGAAGGATTAGAATAGAATCAATATTAATTACACCTATAAGGTTATCTCGTATGTCAAATCATCACATTCTCGTTATCAAAGACGTCTTGAAGAACGAAGATCAAAGCTAAGTAAAGAAAATGAAGAAAAAGTGCTTAAAAGACGAAAAGATGAGGAAATCAAAAAATCAGAGAAAAAAAAAGTTAAATTTGAAGCCATGGCAGCTGAAGAAAAATTGAACTTACAACTGAAATTTCTAACCGAAAAACATTTCTTGTAAAAATGTAAAAATATTATTAATAATTTAATTTAAAATTCCTGGATATACGGGTATATGTAAAAACAAAAAAAAAATGTCTACCATGTAAATCAAGACTTCAAGAATGTTAAAAAAAATTTAATTTCAAAATTTAAATAATCTTAATCTTATAAGGCTGTCACACTTCGGCTTTTTAATGGCTTTTTGAAAAAGCTATCATCGTTGTGGCTATTTCGTGGCTTTTTCCATACAAAAAAAAGAAAAAAAAGCTAGTGGCTTATCAAAAAGCCACTAGAAAATCAGGGATCAAATAACAAATGAGCTCTGTGAGAAAAAAATAAACTAACAATTGCATACTTTCAGGAAGTTGGCGGCAATTTTTTAAAAAAAACGAATAAAAAAACAAAAAAAATTCCCAAAAAAAAAGGAAAAAGATATGACAAAACGAGAAAAAAAAAGAAAAAAAACCAAAAAGTGCAAGTGTGAACGCATTTAAAAAAGCCGTCATGAGTAGTGGCTTTTTAGTTGTAGTGTGACTCGCTTATTAATCTTAATCTTAATATATATAAAGGCAAAACGATTTCTCCGAAGCCTCCAAAAAATTCCAATAGGTGTCGCTATATTTATGATAAATATAAAGGCAAAACGATTTCTCCGAAGCCTCATACAAAACAATAACAAATCTTCAACACATGGCTCCTGGTGGTAATCGCAACAAATATTTTTACATTTTTAATTTTTATATTTAATGTAAATTCCAATAGGTGTCGCTATATTTATGATAATGTCCATAAAAACCATAGACACCATCCAGCCTTTCTGGTGGATCATTTCAAAACTTTTAGTTAACAAAAAAATTAAAAATTTTGAATGTGTTCTTATTGTATGTATTTCGTTATTGTAATCTATTTTGCTATTGCAGTTTGTTATTGTAATTTATTCTACATACTTATTTTTACGAAATACGTGGTATATTTTATTCATAACAAAAAACTTTCGAGAAAAGCACTATCTATTGAGCTTATTTAAGACATTTGGTCAAGTTAAAAATTAAAAAAGTGCAAAATTGTTTTACCACGACGCGATATACACCACGGGGGGAAATTTGCAAAAATTACAAAAAAACATATTTTTTGTTGAGTTTTCATAACAAATTTGATTTTCGAGTTCAAGAAAGTGAACATCTGTATCCCATTGAATTCTTGAATACATTCAAAGCCAGTGGTCAGGTCGCGGGTTGTTTTAGGCTATTTTAAAATTTGATTGGCCTCCTACCCAGCGACCTCCCCTGGGGGAGGACTTCAAAAGTTCGTCCGTTGTCATTCAAATTTTGTGCATAAAACGAGGAAATGATTAAACACAAAAATTTCGTAACAAAAAATTTATGGGCTTCCTACCCAGCGACCTTCCCTGGGGGAGGGCTTCAAAAGTTCGTCTGATTTCGTTCAAATTTGGTACATAAAAAGAGAAAATGATTATACACAAAAATTGCGTCACAAAAAATTGCGGCCCCTCTTTTTAGCTCAGCAGCTCAATAACCCACTCTGCAATGGCTCAGAACAAAATCGAAAATACAGTGAAAATCTCGCATACATGAAGTTTCATTTCTTCCGTGTGTCCTATTCACACATGTTTTTTAGAAGATCATGAATTTTCTCATGGACAGTAGCGTTATCAAGGGTTTTGGATAAGAGAATTTTAAAAATATTCACGAAAAAAACTAATAACCATTTTATGGCCAAAAAGATTGTGTTTCATGAAATATTTCAAAATTAATTTTTGGAACAAGATGATCAGTGTTTGTTTGTATTTCATTAAGTATTAAATAAATGTTAAATCAATTATAATTTACTATTCTACGGGCTGACTAGTTTTAATAAAATAAAAATATATATCTGGAAAATCATTAAAAGTCTTGGAAAACGTTCTCTAAAAAAAAGTGGACACCATGCTTTAGTATTCAGATAATTTCGTGATGGAGTCTCCGTCTCGAAAAAATATTAAGAATTTGAAATTGATCGATTTCGAATTCAATCACATAATATTGATCAGGTTGGAAGAAAAAATTTTCAGTTGTCTTAAGTTTAGTATGCAAAAAATTCAAATTCAAATTCAAATTAACATGTTACGGTTTTAATTTTTTTTTCAACGATGCTGTTTGTATAATTTTGCCGCCAACTCAATTAATTCAATTCAATGCATTATAAGGATCCTCATCCTACATTTACATTTTTTTTAACCAGTTCATGTCATATAGAGAAAATTGTGCTTAAAGTATACTTGACTCAAATTCATTTCCTTGAATAAAAAATCTGAAAATTTAAGCCGAAGTATAATTAAAAAGTATAAATCTAATTAAGTACTTTAAAAAAATGTTTATTATTTATTTTGTATGAATTAAAAAAAAAAAAAATGAACGTACATATATTGTATGAAAGTGAAAATTTATGTTAATAAAAAAAAAAAAAAAATCAGTACATATTTCATTTTATAAATATTACGAATAATACACAATAAAACCATAAAAATCCATTATGTCCGTAAAAAGTGATATATGTCGTTAAGAATTTATGCAGTTTATGTTATTATGAAGTTCATAAAACTTAATATTAATACATAAAATCATGTTATTATCCATTCTTTCTGGTATTTTATTTTATTCTCATTTTTTTGTTTTTTCCTTTTGAAAAGATCTTGATTTTGATTAAGAAAAAAATTTATGAAAAGCCAAGATAATAATCAGAAATTCGCCCAGCTTCTCTTAATCCACTCAAAAATGCTCCATGAACAGTAGCAGGATAATTTCTTATTGTGTGTTCGCCTAAAGAATAATAAAAATAAAATAAAAAAAAATATTTTAAAAGCATTAAGGAAAAAAAAAATTTTTTTGTAAAAAAAAAACAAGGATTTCAATTTTTAATTCATTATGACAAAAAAAATGTAAAAAAAAAAACCAGCGCATAAATACCAGCAAAAAATAGACGCGGTAAATCTTTATTGTCCTCTTCTTTTGAATCTGGTGTATTTGGTCTTACAGGAGCTGCTAATAAATCATAATCACTGCCAGATGAACCAACTGAAACAAAACTGTAGCTGCCGCGCGCCCATGGATCAGCACGCCATCTAAAAATTTTTAATTTATTGTATGATTAGAAAATTGTTAGAAAGTAAAGGTTTATTTCTTATTTTCAATGATTTTTGAATTTGCCTTTTGGAAGAAAAGTTTTAAATAAAAAAAGAAACAACGTAAAAGGTATTAATCCTTGAAGAAATAATATTTTAATTTGAAACTAGTTATTACATAGATAACACATCTTATAATTTTATATCAAGTTTTTTAATTTTTGCTTGTTAAGATTTTATTTAGTACATATTTATAATTTATTTGATAGCCATATTATCTACAGAACTAGAAATGGTGGTACTACATATTTAGTTTAACCAGTTGACCGACAGGATTTAGTTGTTATGGATTAAGTCCATTTTTATCAAAATAAAATTACAACGAATTTATAAATTTTCCTGTTAAATCTTTAGCTTGGTTCTTAATATATTTTTAGTTTTATTTTTAGTTTCTTAATTTTTTTTTCCAATTTCAAATTTCATTTAAACACCAAGTTTTTATTTCAATTCTAATTTTCTTTCAAATTTATTATTTCTTTCAAAAAAAATTTCAATTTCCAAAATCAATTTCTTTCTCTCCAAAAATCCCAACTTCGTTTTTCTTTTTTTGTCTTATGCCTTTATCATACTTTGATCATTTATATGGGATTCTCACCAGAGCTTCAAAAATTGCGTAACACTTATATGGGATTCGCACTATAGCTTTAGAACTTGCATAGCGCTTATCCTACATTAAGAACAAGGCATAAACAAGGTATTACTCACCTACGATTTTTTCTTCAACCTACTTACATTATAACTTTTTTTTTATAATAAAAGGCCTAAATTAGAGAAGTTTTTGATCAAAAGCCCAAGAATACCTTTCACGAAATCCTGTAATGTTTCTCCAAAGAAAGCAAAACCAATTTAAAAAATATCTTTTTGCACAGTACTACCTCGTCACGACAGTTTCCTTAGGCTGTGGTACAGATGTATTTCCAAAAATACCCTTTAAAACAGCAATACATCGTCCAACTATAACATCATCTGATACATTTTCCATAATAGCTGCTGATTGGCCAGCCACCAATGCCAATAATACTGGTGATTGTGAAATACTCCAAAATAAAAATAATTCACCTATAAAATTAAAATTTAGAATTAATATATTTTTTTTAAATTTTTTTTTTCCAACTCTTTTTAAATATATGTATAAATATTTTATAATGTTAATAAATAAAAAATTAATATTAAGTATAAGTATACATAATAAGAAATATTATGATGTGTTTCCATTTAGTAAAAAGAAAAATTAATTTTATTTTTACGAGGAAAGTTTCGATAATATAAGAAGTTAATATATTAAAGAAATATAGTCATTTTCTCTCAAAAAGTTTTAGTTCATTTTTGTATAAATAAATCATATGAATCTGAGATGCTTTAGATTGTTATGTCTTCTAAACTGTAATGTCGTTTTTAAATGATGAGAATGAAAGAAGTTAGTTTAAATAGCATTCCAATTAATAGTAATTTAATATCTAATTTTCATTGAATTTGATTTTCGATTAAAATTTCGAAACGGAATTTAGGTAAAGCATCTTAAAATATAAATATTTTAACTTTTGATCCTATCCTCGTGCTAATAGGAATATAATTATGAGGAACATAAAATTTTTGAATAAAATTTTATTTGAATATTAAATGAAAATAAAAACTTAAAATAGGTATTAATTTTTTTTTATTAATATTACTTTCATATATGTTATCCATTTATTTTGTGGAGTATAAATTTTTTTAATTATGCCATGAATAACATGAAAGAGTTCTAAAATTTAATTTCTAAAAGTAAAAACACGGGTAGCAATATGTTAACGACTTAAGATTTCTAAGAATGCTTTGAGGGAAAAACTATATTTCGGAGCATTTTAAAAGATATGACTTCAAAGCTAAAATATAAACTAATGGAAAAATATCAGAATTGATTTATTAATTCGATTAGAAAATTTTTATCTAAAATTAAACTGGCAAAAGAGGAAGTATATTGACAGGTTAGAGTCTGGTTAGACTGTCATATTAGGAATTAAAAAAAAAATTGCAATTAAAATCAGACTCCATCTACATTATCAATATGAAACGAAGCAGGTACCTAATGATGAGCTAAGAAACCTTAAAATGCAAATGAACAAAAACTAGAACAAAAAAAAGAAATTGATTAATACTAATGAAATGAACTAGAACCTATTAATTACATTTGAAAAAAATATAAGCTTCAATTAAATCCTAAATGAACTAATTCAACAAATTCTTTCTAATTATTTTCTTATATTCTTCTATTTAAGAGTATTCTTCCTTTAGCTTAAAACTACTCAAAACTTCAAGATACAAGGTACGACGTTGGAGCGTTATTTATCACTATTCTTTTGCATTTGAGATTATAGATTAAGTTTCCGGTACGTCATAACTTCATAATTTACACATCACGTCGCTAAAAAAAATTCAAAAAATAGTTTGTGAAGACTGTAGCTAAAATGTTCACCGATCAATATTATTATCGAAAAATTAAGTTTACTCTAATCCTAATGGATGAGTAGTTTACTCTCAAAATAAATGTAAGACTAGTTACGTAAACCTTATAATGAAATAATAAATTTTTTGAATTTTTTCCTATATTTTTTTTTATTGCGCGATTTTACTATTTTATTATGCAAATTGTAAAAAAATATAGCTATTTTTTTTTTTAATTTAAAATTGTGGAAATTTTAAAATATTTATTTATTTTGTTCTTATATTCGAACTTTTATTTAACGAACTTAAAATATTTTATTCTGTTGATGAATCATTTTAATAACCTAATTTTATGACAAAAATATGTAAAAATATTTATTACATAAATATCTACATACTTATGTTGTGGTATTTGAAAATTTGAAAAAAATAATTTAACACTCTACAAGAAATCTGCATAAATTTAACTACTTAAGTTAGAATAGAAATTTGTTTTTTGAAAGAAAAGTTTTAAATCTCCGTTCACAAATATTTCTATTCTTTTATTATTTTTTAAGTCCATATTAAATTTTCATGTTTTCTATTACTATTAATAAATGAAAAATTTAAAACTTTATGCTCTTCTTTATGTTTTTTCTAAAAATTGATTATTTTTTTATTTGCATTCGGATTTAAATAAAGCAGATTAAGCAGAAACATATTAGTTTATAAAAAAACATTAAATTAGTCGTAAAATGCTGTTTTTTTTTTGAAACTATGTTTGGAACTATATTGGATTAAACTTAATAATTTTTAACTTATGAAATAATAATCGTTATTCGAAAAAAAAATCGATAAAAAAAATTTTTATATATGTACATATTTTCCTTTATACATAAACGAAATCCAACCATATCAATCACATCAATATTTATTAAAATAAAAAAATAATAAAAATAAAATTAAATAAGCATTTTTATTAAAATCTTTTTAATTCCTATACATTATTATTCAATTTTAAAATCCGTTTCTTTGCCGATGAACATTTCTATTGTATAAATTGTTTGACAATAAAACCTATATAGATTTTCGTTTATTAGAAATAGAATGATGAAAGTAAAATTCATAAAACAACAATAATTTAAGTGAGCTGAATATGGATTCATCAAAATATAAAACAACCTACAATAAAACCTACAATGAAAATAAGCCAGAAATAAAAAGGATATGTAATTGGTTTTTCAAAAAAGAATATAATATTATATTGATTGTGCTGCAAAAGAATGCCCAAGATTTAATTAGAAGTATGATTAGCAAATGATAGCAAAAGGATATAGACTTCGATAATGTATAAACTTTATTAATAAGTCAAACAATAAATTACTATGATCATTGGATGTCATAATGAACAAAAATGAAATAACAATCAAAAAACGAATTCGAAAAGCAAAAGTAATAATATACCTATAATATGATATTCTCCGTCTATAACTATGTCTATAAATTAATATTATTTAAACTTTGTGTGTCTTATATTGACTATTTATGTATTAATATATTGCATAGTTTCACTAAATAAAAAATAATAATATAAAATTGCAAATAAGTAAAAATATAATTTTAATGATAGGATTGCCATAGCGATTATTATTGAGTTCATAAAAAAAATTGTTTTCATTATATTAACTTGAGAAAATAAATATTCAATAATTAATTACGATTGAAAATATGAATTGGAAATAAAAGTAAATGACTTGTTGTAGTTTTTTCTAATGTATTTGGTTTTTGTTCCTTAATTTCATATTTCGTCGATCTGGTAATAGAAGATTAGATATCGTAAAATTATTTTACTTAAGTTTTTATACTAGGAACCTACTTTGTATAAAATGCGTGAAAATTAAAAAATAATTAAATGTTTGCTGGAATTAAATTTTAAATTGAATTCAGTTTCTGAAGGAAGTTTTATGCCGAGAAAAATTCGGACAAATCTATAGAAAAGATACGAGTTTCATTGATATTTTAAATATTTTAATATTGAAATTTTGTCCGGTGCTTTATGAATATTCAGATAATGTGTCTACGTATGGAGAGAATTTTTCTTCATTTGGAAATATTAGGGCAAAATATTTTTAAATTGCAAAAACAAAATCAATTAAAAAACGTTTATTAGTGTCAGTAAATGCATTTTTAGTTTTCATTGCATTCATTTTTATGGCTGTAAGAAAACTGCAGATGAAAAAATATTAGAAATTATAATAGTTTTAATTTTATTTTTTATTACTTTATTTTTATTGGTTTTTTTTTGTATAAAAGAAAAATTTATTCCAAAAAAATTATGCTGGGAACTTAATTTTTAAAAGTTTTAATGAAGTTTTTGTTTCCCTATACAGCCATTAAATAAATTAAACTGCAAAGTAGGACGTCAAAATAATAATATTAAATACGGAAAACCTCATAAGTTAATTTTCTTTTGCTCTTCTCCTCGAAAAAGAAAGTTTATTTAATTCTTTTTAAATTTTTTGTTTTTGTTTCTCCACATATACCTACCTATAAGCATTTTGCTGAAAATTACTTATACTGATTCACAAAATCTTTTTGTTTTAAGATGTTCTTTTCTCGAATAAAAGCAAAGTGATTTTTTAATTCAAGGTACTCAAAGCTGTTTTATTATAGTCAAGATCTATAACTATTTGATTTTTACATTTTTTTTTCTTCAACTTAAATTTTAATATATAAGGCCTCTCTTTTTTTTTCGCCAAACATTTTATTTCTATTTTATAATATGGATAAAGTCTATTGTTTCTACGAATACCTTGACAAGACAATAATATATCAATATCCTCTCAAATGTTTGTCCCAGAATAATAATATCTATGTTTGTTTGTTTGTTATTTTATTAAAAGTTCAATTTATCGAATACGGGATAATTTATTTAGCTCAACAAAATAAGAATAAACTTATAATTATTAAACGCATATCGGAAATGAATTTTTTTTTTTGAAAAAAGTATCACAAAATTCTCTTAACAAATATCAATGACGAATCTGTGATTCACAATTATTATGAAAGTTTTGAAGACTCCCATAACAAGCTTATAATGATTTTTTAATGGTTCCCAAATAAGAAAATTAACCTCGTTATTGGTGTTCTGAATTTGTTAAATTTTTTTTTGTTTTTTATTAAAAACGAATTATTATGCTTTTATTTTTTATTAGAATTGATTGATTGGTGTTATAATTTGCGCCTTTCAGATTCGATTAAATTCATTTTACACCTATATTGGAAAAACGAACCTGTATGTTTTGTATATTATGTGTGAAAGAAATTTTCAGAATTTTTGCACATTATTGTAAAATTTTATTTATTATGGTTCTTTTATGCTTTATGTTTTATGCTGAGCATTTTATAAATACCTGTATGATTTCATATAAAAAAAAGGATTGTTTTTTTGTTGTCTTTTGACAACAAGAATATACAAAAAAAAAAACCTCTATATAATAATGTTCGTTCAGTTCAGCCGTTCAAGGACTAAACATTGAAAAAAAAAATATCGCTGGCTCTTAATAAACAATATTGTTTTTTTTTTGTGTAAATTGATATTGGTTTTCAAAGTTTATAAAAATAAATTCCCATCAAGAAAAAAAAAAAATCTTAAAATAATTTTTATGTCTAAAATCAAAAAGAACAAAAAAAAAAAAACATAAATGAAATGAAAATGTTTAGACACAAGCGAACAATATTTCTTCAAAACTGGTTTACACTCGAAGAAAATTATTATTATTATTATTTTTTAATAAAGAACCAAAGCCATACATAGAGTTACAAAATATTCTAAAATTCCCATCAGAAGAATCGAATGAATGACGTTATTTTATATACTTATAGTTTTTTTTCTTAATACTTATTGAAAACTACATCTCACGGGACACATTTTTATTTTTATTTAACAAAAAAAAAAAACCTACAAGAAAAATTATTTTAAAAAAAAATTTACTTTTATTGAAAAATCCAATTTTTATGTTTCCAACGCTATACTCGTAGCGAAATTAAGTGAAGCCGCCTAAGAAGTAAGCGTGTAATGAAAGAATTAATTACATTTTTATTCTTGTTTTGGTTATTTATGATATTCAAAAATAAAATCGACACATGACAAATTTTCGTATATCGCATGGAAATCGAACATTCAAATCCAAAATTATAGGTATTATAGCTTACTTACAAACAATTTTTTTTTTTTTATTAAAACTACAATTTAATAATATAATTTAATTCGTTGGGGATCGTTATGTTGTATTTAGTGCTATAGAATTTAGATCACTAAATGGAGTATTATATGCGTCAATACACATGCAATCATTTAGATGCATCTGCGTAAATAATGAAAAAATTTAGATGCATCAGCGTATATAATGAAAAAATTTAGATGCATCAGCGTGAATAATGAAACCATTTAGATGTTTCGTATTGAATATTACGTAATACCTAAACAAACATAATATCTCTCACAATATTTCAATACAGCCAAACAGGGTTGCCACTTCTGTGTTATCTAAATGCAGTAGATTTCTGAAAAAAACGTAGTAAATCGAGTGAAATTGCAGTAGATATTAAAAATGAAAAATGTTCACGATTTTTTTTGTATGATGACTCTCAGGGTTCTTTTTAACTAATAAAACTCAATAGATAAAGCAAATTTAAAAACAAATTTAAAAAAAAATTTAAATGTGTTTTTGTAATACATATTTTTTATATTGTACATACTTCATATATTTTATATTATACATATATATTTTATTTTATATACATATATTTTACATTATATATATTTTATTTTATATAATATATTTTGTATTATATAAATTTTAAAATATTCACAATTTATAGTATATAATATTTTGTATTCTATTATTATATTAATATTTTTTTATATTTTCCATCGACAAATTTATATAAATGAAAATATTTTATCAATTCATTTGGCGGTTCATATTTATCTGCACCATATCTTTTCAATTCTTTAATAATTAAAACAGTGATAACTTGTACTGTAAAACAATGATAACTTGTACTGTACTTGACTTGATAAGAAAAACTTTAAAAATTGTATTGTTCTTAACAATAAAAAACTACCATTACCAATAGACAGATATCACAGCAGTATAAAAATATTTTTTTGTGATTAACCAGCTAATAATAATGAAATGTTGACATTTTATTGCCGTTGTATAAAATTTGCTGCAAAAAAAGTACTAAAAATTTTAAAATGGACTTTTGCAGTAGATTTCGTCTCTTTACAGTGACGTGGTAAAAGCAGATGAAATGCAGTAGATCTGCTGTAATTACAGTAAAGTGGCAACCCTGCAGCCAAATACAAAAAAAAAAAATGAGAAAAAATGAGAAGAAAAAACATTCTCTCTTTGCAACTACCTCTCCCCTATGCATTAAAACAGTATATTGGATATGTAAACAAAATTTGTTATACAACTCGTTCTGTATTTACACAAAATTACATTGACACTTGTCAATTTATATCACTCGACCTTCGGTCTCGTGATATAAGTATTGACTCGTTTCAATGTATTTTTGTGTATACAGAACTCTTAATCTACTATAAAATTATAAAATCCCACTATGGTTGATCATTAGAGAAATTTTTAGATTTTTAATTTGAATTTTTGGATTATATTTTCATTGAAGCGAAGTAGTACAAAACATTGAACGCTGACAAAAATTGTACGATTGCGATGCATAAGGTAGAAAATAACTTTTGTTTCAGTATTAATTATTTTAGAATCAATTGTTGAATGTGTGATTAAGGTAAGTTCAGTTGTAATAATAATGCAAATAAAAAAAACTAAGTTATAGTAATATATTTTGTGACTTTAAAAGATGAAAATTTAACCAAAGTTTATAAATATGTAAGAGAATGTGTACTATTATTCAGAAAAGTATTTTTAACAATTATGAAATATTGTTAAATTTTTTTACTTGTATGTTGTAATTTTGACACCAATTCCCATTTTTTACTACAACTTAAACAGTAATGGTGCACTGTACAATATTTTGATAAAACTATGTTTTTCATTAAAATTACTTTGGAAATAAAAAAACATTAATATAAAAAGTTTAATATAAAATGGGATTTTGTAAATAATCTCAATATTTACCAAAAACAACAAAAAAAAAACGAAGAAAAATATTATTGAAGAAAAAAAAAAAAAGAATGTGTAAAGTGTGACATATGAGAACTATTCTTTATATATGATATTTTTAAAAATGATTTCCTCTAATTAATTAACATAATATGTTTTTGAAGATTTTTTTTTTTGATTTTATGTTCATACAAAGAGACATTATTTGATCGTTAAAATATAATAATTGATGATGGAAAGGGAGATTGGATGTTGATGAAGCTTTATTTCAGATAAATTCATTCAACACTTTATTTACATTTTAATATTTTTTTTTCTCATTCATTCTTAATTTTATTTATGATGATCAGTTCTTTATTTATTTGTTTTGTAACTTTGAAAAATATTTTCAATTTTTTTTATTATTGAATACAAAAAAAAAATTGAAAGAGACTGAAGTGTAACACAACTTCAAGGCGTTAAAGAAATTAATAAGAATTTTTTTAAATTTAATTTTAAGCAAAACAAAAAAAATCAGACATTTAGCCCCCTACTAAGCCACATTAGACATTATAAAGTTTTTTTTTTTCGATTTCAATCATTTATAAGTACTGAATGGATTAAATTATGAATAAAAAAGGGTTGAAAACCTGGAAAAAAATTAAGGTTGCACCTGTGTTTTTTTTATATACATATATAAAATATATATAATTTGGACGCATGGCTTTCTCACTTATGATGTCCCCTTTTATCTCAATTTCTTAAAATCATTAATATAATATGTATAAGTTGTATATTAACTAATTAATGAAATAATATTATCGAACAGCTTAAATCCAGAGGAGTATAAAAATGTTTAAAAAACAAAACAATTTCTGCTCATGCCGCTATGTAATGGATCATTTTTGTTAAAATATATGAAAATAATTATGTAAAATCTAAATATAAGCATTAAAAACAAGTGGATATTGAAAACTTCACACTAATTCCAGCCCGAGGTAGGAATCGAACCCACAACCGAACACACTGTAGGATAATGACAATACCACTACACCATGATACCCATAGTTAGGATCATTATATTCATATAACTTTCTACATATACTCTCTATGTGCTTTATATTGAACATATACATATATATCGAGACTTTTGTAGAGGATATCGAAAACGGTTTGAATATTCTTTCTTAAATAAATTCAAATGGCAAGTTTGTGGATGATTCCTTTAAAATAATTAAAGTATATAAAAGATGTACATAGAGAATTACTTAGAAATTATGGCGCAATTATACTAATTCAAAACTGATATCAATATACTGCTTCGACCTACAATATTATTTATATTGGCTACAGTACAACAACCTGTATAATAAATATCTATAATAATTAACTATTTCCCATGTAATTAATTACTATGTAAAATTATAAAATAAAAATTATTAACTACATATCGTCGATCAGCTGAAATAACTGACCAGCCAACAAAATCGACCATTTTTTTATATATATATTATGAAGAAATTTAAACACAAACGTAAATGGGAGATAATTGAATCGACACAATTAATTAAGTAAAGTTCAAGTATGAACTTCTAAAACTTTAAAATTTATTTGGCTAAAACTATGAAATTTTACATGGTCAGCTCTTCTTGCCTGCAGACGATATAGTTATAATTGTTTTCTTTTTATTATATAAATTTAATTAAAAATAGAATGTGGGGTCTTAAAATTCGAATAAAAGAAATTCTTTGGATATCACAAAAATTTTAATTAAAGAAAACTAAAAAAATAAAACAAATATAATAAATGGGGAGTTCATAAATAAAAACAAAATAAATTACTTAATTAATGGAACATTTAATTGAAAATATTTTCTTTCAATCCTTTTTCAAAGATGAAAAATAAAATTTTCGTATCTTATGCTTGCTAGCCAATTCTCTTGAGACTAATTGATTTTAATTTTGATGAATAAAAAATAAATAATTTAAGAATTAAAAACATATGCAATAAAAACAATATAATCCAGTAACTGTATATTTTTTGGCATTAAAGAAGAATATGATTGAAATTAATGATAAGCAGTTGTTCACGCGTTTTCAGACAAACAGACAATTATTGAGAAATTAAAAGATATATACATTGTATAAATATATAAATTAATATTGTATTGCATATATAGATTATTGTTCCCACGACTTTAAGAATTTCTTTGATTTCGAATAAAACTGATATTTCTGAGAAATACATAATATTTTATTTATATTTTTAGATAAGCAGAAAGGATGCTATTAGAAAATTCCTTGGGATGCCGAGTTGTCTTATTTAAGTATTTTCTTATATAACGTACCTTAACTGAACTTAAAATGTTATCTGGCTTCTGAACCACTTGTTTTAGAAGTGTTAAGCTTTTAACTAAATGATCCAAATTATTATAGCGAGATAATCAACGTAATTAAAACTTAACACTTTGAATATTGGTGGTGTTTGTTACCTGAAGTACATATATTGTAAAATTAAAAAAAATTTTCTCTATAACCGTCACATCGACCAAGCTTATTTCGACCAAGACACATTATCGATTGGCAAAAACAATATTTTATGCATATTATTTAATAATAATGTAAAAAATAATATTATGTGCATTATATTGTATAGTATGTCCTTATGTTCTTACGTAATTATCTCTTTTTAAGTGCAAAATTCATATTTTCAAAGTGATTTTTCTTAAAGGATCAAGCTATTTTTTGACTAAAATTTAAAAAAATTATATGTAATCCTTGAAAAAGGTGATATTAAAAAAAAATTAATAATTTGTACACTTTTATAAGTGCGCATCAACGGATACAGATGTTAATAAAAAAAAAGTTCATTTTAAAGATCGTTCAAATAAAAAAATTTGTGACAGCACTTAAAATTATTTTTTTGTTTTGAAGAAAATTAATATTTTTTAATACATAATTAGTTATTCAAAACCACAATCCTATACATAAGTATAAAGTACATAAGTATATATATAATAATGTTCCAACCATTCACTGACTGTTAGGAAAAATTTAAAATTTATGAAACATTAGAAACTTCTGAATAAATTCTGTTAATTTGATTACAAAAATGAAACATCTTTCTTTTTTTATTTCATTTTTTTTTTTACAAAATTTTAACCGGATATCATCAATTTCATTATATGATCCATAAAATTTTTACTAATAAGATTTTAATTTTATTTTTCATTTTTTCATTCATTTGGGAATATCTATTTAAAAGCGTAGTAAAAAAAAAAAAAGAATTAAAAAAAAACTTACCACGACTGGCAGTTGTACTGCCAACATGTCCAAATAAATTTGAATTTGGATCCCAAAATATACGATCAAAACATAAAACAACTTTATTTAAATTCCCAAAACCCAAACGTTGAATTGCATCTTTTTTCCATTCTGGTAAAGGTGGATCAAATTTAACTGTATTAGCCTGGGTCGTTTCCAAATTGGCTGTTGCAACTTTTAAAACGCCCAAAGTTAATGTACAAACGCATATATCGGCTGCAAATGAAATTTAATATTTATTATTACAAAAATTTAAGAAATTTTTCTACATACAATTAGCACTTTCAGCACAAATTTAGATATTTTCCATTTAGATTTTAAGTTGATTAGAAGAAGCAAAATTGTTAGATATTAATAGCTAATAATAAGTTGTTTGAGTGAAAGTATTCCATTTATCATGTCTTAGCTCGACTAACTAAGCACTGGTCAATTGAAAAGACTTTAATTTAGTTAGAGTAACAAGTTTGTATATGTGGTCACTGACTTACCAAATAATTACGAGGTTCATAGATTAGTAAAATAATTTTATTCGTTAAAACTGGGCATTATGTGAAGAGATAAAAATCTTTTCAAATTAAAATTATGCTTGAAAAAAATATTGTGCATACAAGCATTTATCGAACAATCCTCCTTCTTCATCATAAGAAGTAATTAAAACCTCAACAACCTATCACAAGTATTAATTTATGGAAAAAAAACAATAATTGAAAAAAAAACTTCGAAAAAAAATTTTCCAACATATTAACATAACAACATATAAAAAAAGTAAACATATTTCATTAAGTTACATTATATATTGAATTTCAAATTTCATCAGAATCATCAAGATGGAATAACATAACAAAAAAAAACCCTTTAAGCAGCTGAACTATTTTAATTGGATTATGTACAGACTGTTCATAATAACAATAAATAATAATAACAATATTTTTATTTTTATAATAAATAAAAATACAAATATAATATAATATGAAAATGCATTTAAAAAAGAAAATTCTTGGTAAAACTGACCTTGCCTTTCAAATAAAAGTAATATGAACATGTTTTGATTCTTACATCAAAAACTTTGTTAATTCTTTATTACACCATTGAATAAAAATTTAAATTGAATAGACACATTTTGCAAAAAAGTTTTTCTGTCCGCCGAGCTGGACGGCAGATGAAGAGAATAAAACAAAACGAAGATTATGAATTTTAGTTTTCGATGTGTAATTATCGAATTTATTTTCTCACAATTCTATGTCAAATAGTTTGGATAGTTGTATAAAATTTACTCAATTTATGATGGGGAACAGAGGTCAATCTAAAAGCCAAAAATATACTGTGTAGAGCCGAAATGAATTCATATCTAAAAATGCTCATCAAGTTTCTATCTTAAGTCTTTTGAATTAAAAAAAACTAATTTTGGGAAAATGTTTGATAGAATGTTAAATTTGAAGTGAGCTGATAGCACTGAGGGTAAAAAACCTTTTCGTCCCACAGAGCTCGCATGATGGTATACATATAATTTTTTGTTTCACAGAACTTCACTAAAAATTTGCCGAGGTAACATGGTTTAAAAATCAATTTGTTATATGTGCCTATGGATCCCTAGTGGTTTAACAAAGAAATATTTGGAAGTTTCTGAATTCCTTGAAATGAAAATTTTTAAAATCTTAATTTGTCAAAACAGGATTATAAATTTCTGCATAATGTTATGCAATATTGATTTTCATTATCGAAAAGAAAACAACAGAAATTTTTACAATAATAAATAAAATTATTGAATTATAAATAATTTTTTTTTTTCTTACCTTTAAGAGTAGTTGATGAATTATTTGTTTTTAAATCTTCAGTAATTATTTCAACACCTCCAGGAAAATATTTAATTTCTTTTACAGCTGTATTAACACGGATATCTAAGCCTTCAGTTAATGCAATTGGCACACACGAATATCCATTACGAACTGAAAAATTAAAATAAAGTTAAAAAAAAAAATTTAATGTAATCAAAAAAATTTAAAATGAATATAAAGAGAGAATGAAAATAAGAAGAAAAATAAACATTTCTTATTTGTTCACAAAGCAGCAGAATAAAAGTTTATTTCAATTTTATTTGCACACATTGGAGTCTGCATAGTTTTGTGCTGAGCTGTTTTTTTGTTTTTATTTAAGTAAGTACAGTGGTCAATTTCATGATAGTTTTGGGTAAGAATCAAAATGAAAAAAGAGGTTAACGAGGAAAACTTCAAATAAAATTAATGTTCGCCGGCAATCTTTATTTGTCCTTATTGTGTTGGATTTTAGTTTTCGAAGCCGATATTAGTTAATGTTAAGTCTCTTTGGTCCGATTGCAAATCGTACATAAACAAAACTGACCAAATTTTACAGAATTTGAAAAAAACATATTAAAAGCTTTGATTTTAAAAAGTTTGTGTAACTTGGGGGTTTAGACTGGATTTTTTTTTATTTTCTTGATGAAGATAGTAGTTGTATGAATTTGTAATTTTTTTTACTATCTTCTGTAGTCTGTACTAGCCACTAGAGAATATAGTAGACTGGATATGACTTACTATTACATGAAAAAAACAAAAAATTATATGCCTTGTTTTTTTACACTATACTCAAAATAAATAAAAAATGTTCACACAAAAAAATTAAAACATGAAGTGATTTAAAAATTTTACTAACAGCGAAAAAACACCTATCCAATTATATCTTATTACAAATTTAAATTAAAAACACTTACAATGATCTACTATCCAGATTTTTTACTATCCAATGTAATCTCTGGGTAGCACAAAAATAAAAGACGTTTCTAATTTTTCAAAAAATCAAACTTAAATTTTTTTGTGAAACTCTTTAATAAACTACCGTAGGCTGATAATGTTTCGCGAAATTGCTCTATGGTCATAAAGGATTTTATTTATCGAATTAAAAATAAAATAAATTAAAAAGCAAATGAAAAAAGAAAAAAAAATAAAATAAAATGAAAAAAGAATTCGCAATCATAAATGATTAATTAAATTATGATATAAATTTAACATTTAAATACCATTCGAGATAAGTAATTAACATTTTAACACTTTTAACATAACACTAGCTGTATAAATATATACATAGTTAGTTTGTTTGTTATGTGTAGAGTAGGGAGTGAGGTTGTGAATGGCACAGACATTTATTCATATCAATTTTTATACATATTTATTTTTATTATTTTTGTTTGTTGTTGGTTGTATTGATATATGTACCTTTTTTTTAAATAGTTTCATCGTCGCATAGTTATTTACAGATTCTTAGATAATCAACAATTTAAACATTTAAAAAAGGTTTTTTTTTCTTATTCATTTCTTTTTTAACAGGTGGGATTAATAAAAAAAATAAAATAAAAATGTGTAACTTGTATAACGTCTTGCTGAAAATAAATTACTTCCATTTCTAGTTGAAGAATTATTTCTTGTAGTCTGGTTACTTTTTAAATTTTAAATGGAAATTATCTACATATGTAGTAATTTAAATTTTTTTTATACAGAAGCTAGCAAGTTCAATTGCCAAAATGTACTTATTAATGAAGAAATTGAAATTTTGGCAACCATTAAATTTATAATGTTGATTATTTATTTTTAGGACCCAAAAACCGAATTTCCTACCGTAAAAAATGCATTAGCGGCTGATATACGATATAGATATACCTGAATAGAAATGCTTGTTTGAATACAAATTGTACAAAGACACAAGACAGGTATGCGAAAACTTATTGTTAAAAATTTAATTTAATTTTAACGGCAAATTGATTAAATTATTTTACATTATTTACCTAAATTATACATTATATACTTAAAAGTCTATAGCTTTCTCATTGATGATAATTCACTGTGGGATTTTTCAAATTATATGAATGTTAAATATATAGCAGTACTTTTAGATGGCTCCTTAATTTATTTTTAAATTACATATGTATGCATTTTAAAATATATATGCTTACAAAATTAACTCTAACGCTCTTACACTATATACACATTATTTTTGATATTTGATGAATTTCCCCAGGTCATATATTTATTTAAGAGATTTTAAAGGTAAAAAAAAGCACAACGTATAATTTCAAATATCTACTTAACCTTTTAACTTAAAAAGATTTTTGTAAATATTTTCATTAAAGATTATGCCTGTAAGTAAAAAAAAAAATTTGAAAAAAAAGATAAATTTTATGAACTTATTTATTATTTTAACATGAAGGGTGATATATAAAAAAAAATTATATATTTCATAATTTTCTTGCCTGTCTGAATACATTACATTTCTTGGCTGGACGATTAATGTGGACATATGGATATACATTATCTTAAAAAAAACCCAATTGTAACTTTCAGTAAAATAGAATTTTATATATATGATGGACGGCTTCCTCAGTTGACAGTTTTTCTCTGTCAAAATTGAATATTGTTTACTTAAAATAATAAAAAAAAAAAAAAAAGAATTAATTATTGAAAAACTGAAAGGGACTTCTCTAAATACTCTTTTAAATTCTTTAAGTGACATTACTACTTTCTCACTCTAATTAACGCCAACTCTTACAAAATACTAATATTTCGGCTTAATATCTCTGAAATGGGTAGATATCTTTTAGCGCAACGAAAGGGTTAAGAATTTGGAAATAAATAAATAATACTATTTTTTCAGAATTTTAAATGTAGAAAAAGAAATTTAAACATAAATCTAATTTTATTTCTTTCGCAGAATGATGAACTTTATCACTCTTTGAACAAGTTTAAATATTGAAAAAAAAAATATAAAAATAAAAAATAATACGTAAACACCAGTAGGAATAATAATAAAAATAATAATAAAAATAGTTATTAATCTTTACAGGTATTATAACGTCAGATGATTGCATGTGCATGTGTATATTTTCCAAACAAAAAATTATTTAATTACTTTGATTCCACATAAGGACCTATTGATTCTTGACAATATTTTAGCTAAATTTTGGTAAAACTCATAGAATGAGTATTTCCAAAATTATAGTACTTCGGGAAATGCGAAAACCATTTCAGTAAACCAAAAAAAAATATTGTTTTCATCGATTTTCTAATGTGATAGAAATGCTTAATGTATTGAATTAATTTGTAGTTTATTTTTAATAATCTTTCGAATGCGATAAAATCGATAAGAAATTGAACAAACTTACTTATGGTTCGAGTTTCGCCAACGCACATTTGTCGAAATAGGAACATAATAATTCTGGTGTCAAAATAATCGAACCAAATACATAATAGAACTTAAATAGCTTAACATACTTTTGAATTAACAATCTATTTTAATTTTTACGAACAAACTAACAGAAATATACTTTTTATTGCAGAAAGAGATATTTGTTGACAATAATCTAACCCTACCTTTCCCTTGGTAACATCATTTTTTTCGGGATCCAGTTAAGTTTTTTTGAGGTTATAAAATATAATAATAGAAAAGTACAAAATATTACCCGCTTACATTTTTCTATTAATAATAATAATAAGTTTTTTATTTAGTTAATTTTATTCATTTATAAAATGAATAATGAAAATAAAACTTAACGCCATTTAAATTGAAAAAAAAAATAATAGAAATGAATGAAAAATATATTATTTTTATTTTGTTAAATAAATTAAAAAAATTATATATATATACCTAATTTTCTTTGAACAGTAACATTATAAAGGTATTAAAAAATAAATAAAAATAAAATAAATAAAAAAAAAAATTGAATCTATAAAAATTAATTTCAAAATAACCAAAATAATATAAAAATGCCTACATAAATATTGAAAATAAAATATTTTAATCCTCTAGAGATTACAAACCAAAAAAAAAAAAAAATAAATAAATATTTTAGTTTTCTTTACAAAATTTAAAAAAAAGAAGTGTGTAATTTAAGAAAAAAAAAGCAGAAATTGTTTTCAGATCTCATCATCAAAGAAAGAAAAATTCAAAAATAGGTTTCTGTTTTTTTACATTTCATTCACAAAATCGTTAATCCATTGTTATCAAGTCAACTCGCAGTTTTAAATTTAAATTCATTCAAAAATGTCAAATATTTGATATATATATCTGAAAATCCACCAAATGTTCTAAAATGTCAAATCATAAATTAAATATATCAAGTTAAAGCAGTAGGAACATTGAAAATGTTGCCTTTTAATGTTTATCATTGGATACCTACCAATTTTTTTTTTCCTCTTTTCTTTCTCAATTCTCCGACAAAAAAAAAATGAGAATTGTTTCTTTTTCTTTTTTCTGCCGTCTACGAACAACATCGATTTAATTACGATGTGAGAAAACCCTGTTGTGTATCCAATGTTTATTAAGGAAAAATAAAATGTTGATTCCCAAATTTTGTTTTAAGTGATTTGTCTTTATTATATAGAGTTTCTGGTCAAAATTTAAAATTAATTATATTTTTATGATTTTGAAATAATAAATTCTTGTTAACATTGGTTGCATAAATTAAGCTTTCGAACTGTAAGTTTGATATCATGATTCCTGGAAAATATTGATATTCTTATTACGGGCAACTTACAATATTCGTTATGTTAAGGTGATTATTTTATTTTTCCTGAAAATTAAAGTTAAATCTCGTTAATGGGTCGATTATTTTATTGAAACGAATTCCGGTAATATCACTGATTTTTTTCATGATATACAATAATCACAGCAAAATCATAAACAAAATAAATAAGTTTTAATGCTAATATATGCCTATTAGATTCTCGATTAATAAGATATTCAGTTCTCATATATATTGAAACTTTTTTTATATATAAAATAAAACAAATCTGTAAACGCAGAAGTTTAACAAACATTCGAATCCACTTTATTTTTTATTTATTAATTTTTTTTGGGAATAGCTTTACAAATTCTCAGTTCATCATTTATTTCCAAAAAAAAAAAATACCGATTTAACAATGTTTCAAGAAATGTTAAATTTTTTTTTTCGTAATAAAATTTAACATTTGAATATATATATAAAAAAAATAAAAATCTGCTGTTTTCACACTTTTTTTTATTGAAAATAAATTAACTTACTATAAAAGGTGATCGCCTTAACTTTTTGAATTATAAAGAAAAAAAAAATACCAACAAAATTCAAACAATTTTTGAATACAATAAAAATAAATGTAAAGAATTCGAATAATCTTAAGACCATTGTTTTGAATTATGGAAATATATGTAATTTGTCTTTCCCATTTTCATAAAACATAATTGTGTTAGTTTTTTTTTACCATATACCTCGTAAACTCTGCGTTTTTAGAAGGAATGCTATCAATTAGAATTGCTTGAATCATATTTACACTCATATGCTGTGAAATTTATAGTTTAACAGTCTCTGTAGAAGCATTATCTTTAAATAACGACATATTTTCATATCATTATGACCCACCTCTGTGTGTGTTTTAAAAAGTAGATCTCTTACATTTTCGGAATTAGGTACCTAAAAGTATGTAAAAAAAAAAGTATAGTCAATGTGTTTTGGAAACTTAGTTCGTTAGGACAGGAAAAAAAAAAGAATAAAAATTAGATATTAATTGAGAGAGAATTTTTATTCCGTAAATAAAATAAAAATAAATATATATGTATATATGTATATACAAATACACAAAGTTCTGCCATCCTATATAGTTAATTCCCTTGGCAACATTAAGAGATCATTCGATAATATATATTTTTTTAAAGATAATTCGATAAATGACAGAAAAATTTGAAAAATGAAAATAAACTTTATTTTTTCTTTCTTACAATACTATTATTTTAGAATATTTTAAGTAAAAGATACATACTAGATGGTATATATATATATATATATATATTTTATAAGTAAAATGAGATACATTTTTGTGGCATAGTGCATTTATATATATAAATATATATTTCTTTACATATTTAGCTTTTTTTTTTTACACAAAAGAATGAAAAACAAATTCGATTGAAAGTGATAAAAATGTCAGAGAAATAAATTCTCCTAATTTATATCTCATTGTACATAAATAAACGTACACCTTAAACGAGAGAAAGATAATAATGTTTTTTTTTTTGTTTATGTACAGTGTGATTTAACATAAATATCTTTTTTTTTAAATTTATTTTCAGATAACTAGCAGAATATAACAAAAAAATAATAATATCGTTGTTATAAGCTTAAACGTGGGATGAGGATTAGATAAATAAAAATAAATCAGAATTTTGCTTAAAAAATGTTATTAAAAAAAAATATTTCTATTGTTTGCGCATACACAGAATGTATAAAAATAAAGTTTTTAATTAAAATTTTACCATTAATAACACTAAATTTATTTATTTTTTTTTTGTAAAACTTGAGAGAGTCTCTGAATTAATTAAGTTTTAATATTGAAATTTATTAAAAAAAAAAAAAAAAATAGGTTATAGGGTTCATTAATTTTAAATTTGAGTTTGACTTCATATAAGTATAATCAACTTTGCATTGAAGAATATTAATTTTTTTTAATCAATTTTGTCAAAAAAAAATTAAGAAATTTATCATTGCTTAGTGTGCGCTAAAAACATTTTTTTCCGAATCTACAAGATGTAAAAAAAAATTAAAAATTAAATTGTTAAATCTGTCTAATCTTTTTCGCGCAATTATCAAAACTAGAATTAGACTTGCGAACGATTTTATGTTAAAACAATTTTATTATATATCTTTCTGTCAAATTAGAAAACATGAAAATTAACATCTGATAAGAATTTTTAAAATTAGTTGCCAATTTGAGAGCACATACTAAGTTTGATCGATCTCAAACAGTTTATTAAAAAATTAATCGAATTTCTGTATTCCAAAATTAATTTTGACGAGAAATAAATACTCAAAGATTTTAAGATGTCATATCGTCAAGTAATGCCCTTCAAAACACATGATGACAATATCATTAGTTACATACATTAATGTTAAAGTGTAAGTTCATTAACTTTTTTAATCAATATAATATAAAGATTATGAAGGATACTATATTTGATTATGTAAATTTTAATTTTAAGAACACTGTATTCAAATTTTTATATATATTTTTTATTTTAATATGAATAAAAAAATGAAATGAACAAAAAATAAAAAAATGAAATAAAATAAAAATTAACCAAATAATCTAACCTACACGTTAAGAGTAGGTATAATCTTTAAGATAATTTTTTCTTTGCATTTTCTTATATGTATACGTTACAGGCAGGCAGGCATATTACTTTGGCTGGCTATATGCAGCGCACAACAGCACACATGAGAGGACAAATTATCTTTAACTGATATAAATCTGAATATTATATGTGCACTTCTTATAATGTGCATCCAAAAAAAAAAAAATTTTTTTTTATAATAGCTCGGTGCGCGCATAAGAAAATAAAAACAAGGTTGTTTAAAAAATAAAAAATGATATTTGTAAAAAAAAATTAAAAAATAAGAATATTATTGTATCTCATATAAAATTAAATTTATCGAATTGTTATGTCATTTTCTTTACATTCTTACAGTCAATTTCATTCTTATTCTTTTATTTTCTTCTTTTTTTTTTCTTTTTGCTGTTAAAATGATTTTACAAAAGAAATCTATGTGGATAGAAAACATAAAAATTATAACCAATCTGATTAACTCTTTTTTTTTTTGTTTCTTTATTTCAAGAAAAAAAATTTTTTTTTTTTAATATGACTATTTTAAAAATATAAAAAATAAAATTAGAAATAAACAATAAAGTTAAAGCAAACTTTAAAAAATCAGATTTTTAGTTAGATAATGAAAACACTCTCAGAATTACACAGTAAGAGTAAGAAAACCAGTGGCCAGCTTATTTATCTGATATGCAATCTTCTCGAGAATTTTTGGCGTCTAAAAAGTCCTGAAAAATTGCGAAAATAGTCCTGTAAAAGTCTATAAAATTCAAACAAAGTCTCTGAAAAGTCGCGAAAAAATATGAAAAAACACACTTTTAAAGGATTTCGAAACCAATATTATTATTTTTCACGATTGCAAAACACAATACAGTGCTGTTTTAGATTTCCGAACGAAAAAGATCTACGTTTATCAGTCAAAACATTTTTGTATGCTGAAAAAGATCGTTCAACATCAGCCGATGTTGTGGGACAATACTTGTGATCAGCCAGCTCGCTAGGGGAAAGATTCAACACAAATTCTTACATTGTTTGTGATCGATGATTCAAAGCATTATTTATGTCGACAACAGTCTTGAATCCAGGATTATTGAAACGAACAAATTTCGAAAAAATTTCTAGAAAATTACCGAAAAATGGTCATTTTAGGCTCGCTAGTTTGAAATTTCCAAAAAAGTCTCGCTAAGCCAAAAACATCAAAAAAGGCAAAATGTCTAGTCTCTAGGCATTTAGGCATTTATATCCGCTCTACTAATAAGAATGTTAATTAGTTGTCATGGCAAAGCTGAAAACAGCCATATACAATAGGTATATGTGTACGTAAATATTCAGTATGCGACTTCTGTTTTTACCAAAAAATTTTATAATTATTTGTTGACCGGCACAGAAATACTTTAGAATTAAATTATTTAGGATTTTTTTTTATTATGATAATGGATTTTAAGTGAATTAATAATAATTTTGGAGATATGGTTTGTCTTATTGCAAAAACAGAAAAATTTTAAAATTTTGAAAGAGAGCTGTACTATCGATTCACTCATAATCTGACTTGCCTTAAAGCTTTTTATATGCATTCCTTGTTTTTATGTCTCTAACTATTGCGTATAACAAGTTAAAATATAAAAAACATTGTGGCAAGAATAAAATAAAGTTGTGGAATATTGAGCGAACTCTAAACAAAGTCGTGAAAAAAGATTATAATATTATAAAAGGAATCTTGTATAAAATAATTCTAATTATCATACCACAAATGACTGACAGACCCATTAATGACTTACAGACCGCACATCTGTATATTATTGTTATAATAAAAATAGTAGATTTTATCAAAACAAAATAGTAAAATTGTATATAAAAAAAAAATAGTGAGACACTATAAGGAAATTAAAAAGAAAAATGAATAAAATAATGAAAACAAATTATATACGTTTAGTTTATTTTTATTATTTTTTTTTTGTTAGAAAAACATTTACATATTTTTCTGTCTATTTTAGTTTAATTTTTTCATTTTAATTTTAATTTAATTTTTTTAAAACATTAAATTACACAATAAATGAAAAAATATAAAGTTTAGAGGTAAAAAAAAAAACAAAAAAAAGATAGAAATTTAGAAGGAAAAAAAATAATAATAAATTTATTTAATACATAAATAATGTGGTCGTAATTATTATTATTATTATTATCGTTTAGAGATAAAGTTTTATTTAGAGTTTTAACAAGTTTTCAATTCCACAAAAAAAAAACAAAAAACAAAAAAAAAAACAAACCGATACAATTAGAGTTTGTGTGTTCATGTGAAAATAAAAACTTGTAATTTTTGAATTTATTTCATTTTCAATTTTTTTTTTCCAAAGCGAGTTGTACACTCCGTATAAATATTTGTATCTTTTTTTTTTATGAATTAAAAATATAAACATAAAAGTTACAATATAAAAGAAACTATGTAGCTAACTTTTTAGAATAAAATGTTAAATGGAAGGCTAATATTTAAAATAAAATTTTATTTATTTATTTATTTATTTTTCTTTTTTATTGTAGGTTTGTAGAGACAAAATAAAAATTAAGGATATCTCTTTGGGGTGTTTTACTATTTTAATGATTTACATAATTTTATTACATCCTTAAAAGATAAAAGAATGGAATTACAAGAAAATAAGAACGGAAAAAAAAATATTGTTTTTACGCGGTCGGAAAAAGAGGAGTGTCTTGTCATCAAAAAATTGATTAAATTTATGTTGTAGTCACATTTTTTTTTTTATATTATATTATTTGTGTAGTATTTATACATAATTATAATTAAAGTGTATTAAACACTATAATTTTAAGTTCTTATGCAATGGACTAAAAATTCATTATAATTTGTTATGTTTTACCATTGATTAAAAAAAGTATAAGATCAGTTTCTTAGATACATTTCAAATTATTTTACGGCAGAATTTAAAAAAAATTAAAAAAAAAAATTCGAATTCAATTCCATAACATAGTGTAACACATAACTAGATTTTTTTTTTTGAAACGAATCAAGTTCGCGGCGGGAATATTCTTAATTCATTATGAAATTAATTAAATTCGACAGAGCAAATATCGATAAAAATCGGGATCAGCAAATAACTTTGGCCCGTGAAGACGTGAATATTTCTTAGTAATGTTGCAAAAAGTGAATTTAATCTCTGAAAACATGAAAACTGCTAACAACTATTCTACAGCAGCCGCCCCCTTTCCCGAAACACAGGTTTAGTTGTGAAAAGAGTTTTTAGTCTCTGAAAAGGTCTTTACTTGCGCCACGGCGAAATTAATTCGTTTGAAATATATTTATTTCGGTTCGATGAAATTTAATGCGCTCCCACATAATTGTTTATTTGGCGAAAGAAATTCTTTTTTATAGAGAATTAAGTTCAAGTCATCTGCGAAATTAATTCGCGCGGACTTAATTCATGGCGCCCATTATTATTATAATACTTACAGCTGACTTACTGATTCAGTAACGCTTATATTATATCGCCTATTTCCTATAGAAAAATTGATCAATTCCCCAATTTTCATTTGCACAATATTGAAAGAAATTTAATTTTTAGTTATATATAGTGTACTATTAAATAATAAGATCGTAAATAACAACCAATTTTGTTTGAACCATTCTATAACGATTTTATGTTAAAATGTAAGCAAGGTGGAAAAACTGACATGATATTTTTCTACGGTAATAAAACATTAAATTTATATTTTATTTTGCAGTATTATTTTTATAAAAAAAAAAATAATTGTTATCATAAAATTTCAAATTTAATTATAGGCCACCAAAATATTTATATTCTGTTTTTATTTTTACTTTTTATCTAAAAAAAATTCAAATTACCCCTTTGACATTTTTATTTTTCCCAATTCCCATTTAGGATTTTGGAATTTTCTTTTTCCTTTCCTTTTTCCGGTTATTGTTGTCATTTATTTATTTATTTATTTTTTGTCTTTTGTTCTGTAACCCTTTTGGCCTTTTAAAATTGAATTTACCTACGTAGGTATAGGTATATATTTGATGTTGACAACTTATATTGTGTTTTATTTAGAAAAACTAAAAAGTAAATAAAGTGTAAATTAGAAAAGATAAACAACTGAATAATTTTTCATTGGAAATTTTTCTAAATTTATTTATTTTGTTTAATTGGATGATTTTAATAGCAGTATATAAAGTTAAATTCTATAAAATAAAAAATAATATCATAATTTTAACCCCTTTCTTATATTTTAATAAAAATATTTTAATTTTTTCTATTGATTTTATACTGTAGGCATATTTATGAAATATATACCTATAACAAATATAATAACCAGCTGACTTATTTGTAAACAATTCACATGGCATGATCGATTCCCATGACATTATTGTGAGAAGTTCCAAAATATTAAATATTTATTGGAAATTTTCTATTCATTTCAATAAAATTTTTTATTATAACTATCTATAATATTATGGTAATCTCTAAAATTATTTCTTTTTAGTATATTAAAATAGGTAAATGTACTTTTATATAATGCATTGTATAAATATTTAAAACTCGTAAAAGTTCAGGACAATCAATATCACTCATCAACAAATCAAATACAAACATACAACATACAACCATAATTCTCCTGATTTCAAGCATTTCCAAATGCATTAATTTGCATTTTTCATATTGTTAAAATTAATAAATCTTACAGCATACTTAATAATTTTTTTCTGAACAACTTCAATTCGCCGATAATGAGGCATGCATTATTATTAAAAAAAAGATAAATAAAAAAAAAAAAACTATTTCATTATAATTATATTGGAAAATTTTTAATTTGTATTTTAAAAATGAGTTTGTAAAA
Source organism: Hybos culiciformis (assembly GCA_964007475.1). Taxonomy (NCBI): domain Eukaryota; kingdom Metazoa; phylum Arthropoda; class Insecta; order Diptera; family Hybotidae; genus Hybos; species Hybos culiciformis. The sequence continues at coordinate 21,434,565 of OZ023274.1, forward strand.
AGAAAAGGTAGTTCAGCAAACTATCTCTTAAATTTGACCTTTTTTGGTGCACAAAGTGGATGACGCTGAGGATACTCTTTCAATCTCTATTGAAGTGGATTATATGTTTATTAATGTATCCAATAACTTCTTTAAATTTTTAGTAATGTTCCCTGTATTTTCATATAAATTAAATTTCTTTGTATATTTGTTCCATCAAGTGGCGAGTTTGTAATTTTATTTTAATTTCAAGTGCTGCATTTATACAAATACAACCATCCAATACATCATTTAGATTAGGAAATTGGTTCTTCCTCCTGCACCTTGGATTATCATTTCAACTTCATCAGATTCAAACTCTTTTCCGAACAACCTATTAAACGTTTCGTTAGCATAACGAATAATTGTAGATTTTTATGAGTAAGGCAAGTCTGAAGTAACTGTGGATTTTAATTCAAGTGTTTGCAGATACTTTGTTAAAGACACAAGATCTTAGTATCTTCTTTCTTTAACATACGCATTAGCAAAACTTGCATTAATTCTCTTGACAAATTATAACCATTTGCACGCAATGAATCGAATAAAAATTTCAAATCCCATCGGCTGTAACTAAATTTGCATCACGTCTACCCAATGCTTCAACACCTACTTTAATTTCGTTTTTGTTTCGTTTCGTTTGTTGAGAATAGAACTGAAATGAACACAATACTAGCCTTTTCAAACAATTATTTTTGTTCGGGGGAATACTGAGCGGGAATTCCAGAGAAAGACTCTAAGTATAGCCAAATCTTTAATTTGGTTGACTCTATTTATACAAAAATCATTTATAAGAAACTATAATTTTTAGATTTATATAAGTTCGAACATTTAAGTTTATTATTATTACCCAATTTAAGTCATTCTGTATATAGAACAATCATGGTCAGATCAGATCGCAATATAGATAAATTTTTAGATCATCAACGAAAATCTAATTCTGAGCAAATTTAATACAATTTACAATATCATTAATAAACAATAAGGATAACAGTTGCCCAATATGGGAACTTTGATCAATTTAAACCTGATTTAATAAAAACAGGAGAGCCCGATATGAATTCATAAATTTTTACATATTGTTTTCTATCTCTAAGGATTGAAGCCACAATAAGATTTTTGACTTTAAACCCTTCAAACCCAAGTACTCCAATTTTACTATAAGTATTTCTCTATCAAATGCCGTAGAAAAATCTATGTATATAGAACCTATTTGCAGTCAACAGCGTTCGTAACATAATAGTTAAACAAAGCTAATCTTGCCAAAGAGCGGCCGTTTATAAAACATGTTGTGACGAACAAAATTTATTTTTAGCCAAAAAGAACAATATATCAGCCACAATAGCTGGTGTTCTATAATTGATTAAGGACTATCAACTTACTTAATTTACAAACAAAAGGCTTATTCTCACTTTATTGATGTTAATAAGATTTTTAAAGTCGACACAAATATTTGAAATTTTCTGGTGAAGTTATTCTGATAAAAGTCTTGAGTATTGGATTTGTCTTGTCAGTAAGGTGAGTGGATAGCTTATTCAACCATTACAGTTTTAAGCAAGAAATTAAACATTAAACTGAGAAACTTGTTTAAATTCAAAGAAAAATTTTAAATTGTATCGCTATGACATGAAGCTGCCACTCTAACTAAAGCCTTACCAAAAATATTTAATATAATCAAAATCATCTAAATAATATTAAAAATTTCATGAAAGCTTCGAAAAAACATCGTTAATTGGATTACTATAACTATTAATTTCGTATTCATTTCATCTTTGATGATAAGCAGACTTCTTTGAACCTGACTTCTTGAACGTGTTGAAAGAGTAGGAACGTATAGAAATTAAATATTTCGTTTTTCATCGTACCTACTATTTTATCAATAGTAAATTATTTAAAAATTTAGTAACTTTTTTAATTAAAAATTTTTTTTTTCAAACTGATTAATTTATTTAATTCATTTTTATTATTATAATGATAAAAATGCAAAGATAACGTTAATCTATAACTCTAAAAAAAATACAAGAAAATTTTAAGAAAAATGTAACGAAATGTTGAAAATAAAGAATTTATTATTATATTATTATAATAAAAATGTAAAAAAATATGTGTATCAGCGTTGCCAACCATCATCGCCTCGCGAAGGTTGTCCCCGTCCTCGTTGATATTAAAAATTCCTCGCCGAAACACATTTTCCATATAATTTTTATTTTAATCCCACAGATTTGTTTCCATAAAATTCAGAATTAATTGAAATATTAAATGAAAAAATTGATGTAAATATTAATGATCTATTTGCCGAAATTGTATCAGCCAAAGTTTTTTTTTTTGATATTTTGAAATTAGCTGATGATTTTAAAAAACTATCTTACGTTGAGAAATGGTACAGTTTGTAAAAATGAAAGAATTTTCAAATTTATTTAATTTTATAACTTTTTTTTTTGAGTATACCAAGTAGTTCAGCTCATGCTGAAAGAGTATTCAGCGTCGTGAATAAATGGTGTGATAAGAGAACCGGGCCCTTCCATATTTAATCAAGTCCGAATTAATTATATACATACATACTTTAATAATAATGTAAATTGCCATGAATTTTATAATAATATTAAAAAAGAGATAATGTTATTGAAATATACCAAATCTACACAAAAATATAGATTTAAAACCAAAAATACTTAATTATACTTTAAGTCATTAGTTATTTGTTATGATTGAATTATTCTTTATTTACATTATTCTTTACGTTTTTTGAAACTAAATTTATGTTTCAAAATTATTAATGGCAATTTTTTCTATTGAAATTTAAAATAATTAAATTAAAGAAAATGTCTCGCCAGCCATTTTAAAAAGTTGGCAACCCTGATATATATATAGTTTTTAAAAAGTAATGACTAAATCAAAATTTTTGAGGGTCGTTGCAGTTTCAGTTTGTTACAACAAATCTCGTTTTAATATCTTTAATAACATTATAATATCAGAACACTTTTAATGAAGAAGACGCTTAGAATCCACAATACTTTACCTAGATTTCCCTTTCCCTGATCAACATTTTGGTTAAAATTTTATACGAAATAGGACTTTTAAAAAAATCGATGTGTTATTAAAAAATCCAATATTGTACTTTCTGTGTGAGCAATGATATGCACATAATTTCAAGAAAGTAACTCTATTCAGCATGCAATTTTCAAACTTTAAACAAGTAAAATTGTACACATCCCATACGTTTACTCTTTCGTCAAATAAATGAAAACTACAGTAAATTTTAGGTTGAAAATGTGAAATGTTTGTCTTTTAAACAAAAAGTTTCTACACTAAGTTTTATATACATACGGGTGTGTTATCAAAATTGACCACAATTAAATTAATTAAATGAAATTATCATCTTATAATAAAATTTATCGACCAATGTTAAAAATAAGAAAAATGATTAAACCATCTGTGAAATTTTTTTAATTCATTAATTAATAAAAAAAACACTAATCAAGTGATGAAATTGGTTAATTACATACTCGATCAATTTAATTTAAAGTAAGATAGCAAACAGAATTAATTAACTAACAAACTGAAGCGCACAAATCAAATAGTATGTACATAACTAATATTACTTAAGGCAAAATAAAACATATGCATGTATTTTTTATAAACATATATATATATCCCCTTTAATAAAAAATGCATATATATATATATTAAATTTACAATCTGTATGTAACTTTTTTTTCAACATTATGCGTAGGTTTTTAAACCTAATATCTATGGGTAATTTACACAATATCAGCTTATAAAAAATATTATACCATAACTAGAATATATTATGTGTTGAACATACATATATATTTTTTAATCAAAATAAATGACTTTTAACAATCAATTATCGCCTTTTAATTAATTAGAGCTTAAGTCATTCAGGAAACTTGATAAAAAAAAAAACAGGAAACTCTATATTGGATTAATTTTATTTTGGGAAATGATTTATATTTGAACAAAAAGTTTTTAATCTGTCTAGCAAAAATGTTTTTAATAGCAAAAAAAGTCTACAAATAAATAAACAATTAAATAACCATTTTGATAAATTTGAAAATAATTTTCTTAAAAATAATTTTCTTAAAAGATCAAAGATATTGTAAAATAAAAATAAAGTTTTTTATTTTGTCACTTGATATATTTTATTTCAAACATTTCCTATTTAAACATACATAAGACGACGCAGCGTGGCGTTTAAATAATTATATTTTATAATTATTTCATAAAATTTAATTTTTTTTTTCACCATTGATGCGAATCAGTTACGTTTAGTTGTAGAATAAATATGTATTTATAAATTTTAATTAAAGAATTTATTGATGTTAACTTGTTACCGTGCATATATTTTTATGATTTGGAGTTAGGGTAAGTAGATAAAGTTCTTACCGAAAATTTAGTTTTTTTTTTCTATTATTAAAAATGGTTAACTTAGCTAACCACCGAAAACTTTAATATCAATAAAAAGTTAAGCTTAATGTTGTATGTTCATCACTTTTTATGTCATTTTTTTCGATAATCCATAATTTAATTACGATGCGATGACCAAAATCCAAGACATCCAAGACATTGACAAACAGATTCAAATAATGATTATGAAAATAAAAATATCTAAATCCTAACAAATTCATGGCAAGGCAGACAATAAGGTCTGAAATGTATATTAAATTTTTTTTTTTACTTAATAAAATTATAATATTTTTTAATTACCAATGAAAAAAAAAAATAGTTCAATAAAAATTAAAATATTTTTTGCCGCTTTTTTTTTAAAACACTTTATTTAATACCAGCGCGGCATGGCGCGGCGTGAAATGGGTAATAAATTTTTTAAATTGATACCTCTTATCTCGTTTGATTATTATTATTATTATTATTATTTGCCTGCAGGGAATAAGGACTATAATAAATAAATAAATAAAAAAATATGTAAATTTGTTGCACAGGAAACTGAAACCGTCAAAACTATGTAATACCTTTGTAGTTTTGTTTAAAATTAGTTTTCTATTTAAAAAGTATTCTTACATAAATTTCTACGTTATATATCATATATATATATTATTTTGAACGATGAAGTCAGGTGCCAAAAAACTTCATGGGGTATTTTTTTTTTATTTTCTCAAAATCATAAAAATTTAATTTAATGACAAATTTCTTTCAAAACCTTCATTTCCTTTATTTAAACAAGTTAAAATTCCAAAATAAACGATTATATGGAGAAATATTTATTTGTTTCCTAGAATTACTTCAAGGATAACATGTATTTAAAAAAATATTTAAGGACATAATTTTATTTTTTTATCAATAGGCTTATCCTATAAAAGTGTTACAACAAAACTCTTCAATCAATAGATAGAAATTCATTTTGGGGGCCTCATATCAATATATAAATTTATACAAATCAATATGAATTTCACAAAACAAAAATAAAAAAAAAATATAGGTTTGTATTTTATTTTAATGTATCAGTAATCAGACAATCAAAGAAATTTTTTAAATTATCTATTGTATTGAAGGTATTCTGTTTAATAGACCATATTTTTAAAAAGATGAATAAACAAAATACTGATTTTATTCATGAAATAAAACTTATATAATATAATTGAAAATTGATAATCAAATTTTTAATAATCTTAATAGAATAAATTATTCACAAAATATATATTTTCATATTAGTTTTAAAACCTTATCGCTTATTTTTAAGTTGAATAACTATACTACTATGGTTTTTGATATGTGAAGATTGATGGGAGCCTTACTATATTTCTTCCAGCGTATCGAAACTAGTCACACAACAACAATATTGAACAATAATTCTCATAACATACCGTGATATAAAATATCAAATAGAGATTAGTCAGAATTGTATAAGGTTCCAATAAAAGAGCCAATCAATCTCCCGTCTTCCGGAGAATGTGGCTTAAAAATATCAAAAACCAAATATAACTTAATTTTTTGATTTTTCGTATTATACAGTGGATATTCTTTAAGTAGAACTCAGTTCTAATAAATTTTCTATAACTTAAAAAAAAAAATTTTTTATTATTGTAAGATTTTTTTTTATACAATCTATCTTTAATCCCCGAAGGTCATTTCCAATAAATATTTGATATTTTCGTTAAAAAAAAAAATTTCTTTCTTGAAAAAAATAAAACCAAAAATACTTGAAGAATATTGTCTCGATTATGCCATGCTGGGTAAATTGAAAGAATGGTAGATGTTAATTTTTTTTTTATTACTTTATAGAGATAGAGAGATTTTTTTTTTTTTTATCAAACCTCTGCACGATATTTTCTTAAAAAAAAAAAAAAATATTTATAACAAGTGTTAGTCCAAACACCTGTTACTATTTTGAAAATAAAACTCAATTCATTTTTTTTTTTTTTTTGGTTAACATGTATTGTATATAAAGAAAATTATTTGTCCTTTATAAATATTATCATATAAGCAAGCGGAGAATAAAAAAAAAATTAATGTTTAACAACTTCTTTCTTCAAGTAACTGTCAGATACGCGCAGACACAGGCTATATGCAAATTGATATTTTTTAATTTTATTTTTTTCTTTAATGAAAAAACAACAAAAATAAACATAAGTGAAGGGCTTTTGTTTTTTTTTTGCAAATTCTGTTAAAAAGTAGGGTACTACAAACATAGCAATATGCAAAATATTATTGACAAAATAATAAAAAAAAAAAAACTTGTGAAAAATTAATAAATTTGCAGTTTTTTTTACAACTTTATTATATATTTTTTTGTTGCTTTTGCAGTTTTTGACATAGTCCTGAAATTATATAAAAATTTATAAAGTTAATTTTCAATTCATTTACATGCATTTTTATTTAACTCTTTGGAGGTCTTACTGATCAAAGGAAAAGAATTGAATGAAGGAAAAAAAAAGAAATAGGGACACCAAAATGTGACAACAATTGATGTTGAATATATATGTAGTTTAGAAGGAAATATATTCTAAGGATTATTTAATTGAGTTAGAAATATATATGTATGTTTATGTGAGTTTTAAGGCATTTTATTGTGGTTTTTTGTTCATTTGAATCGAATTTTAAGGCTATGTATTAAAATTTTGCTCATATAAATAGAATTTTAAGCCATTTTATTGAATTTTAGTTCACATAAATAAAGTTCGAGAAATTTGGTTAATTCTATGCTAAAACGTTATTTATTTTGTCATTATATTTTGGATATGGATCTACAACGATTAAAGGTAAGATTAAGCTTAATTATTTTTTTTAGTTTCCACTTCCGGTTTACTTAAGCAGAGGCAGGTTCTTTCATATAATGCTAAACTTAGTTTCCGTATAATTTATAATTTTTTCAGACCAAACAAATCCTAAGACAAACAAATCCTAAGACAAACAAAACACAAAATAAATTTTTGAGCCATTAAAAATAGAAAACGGACGCTGACAACTGTGCGGATACAATGAATTTTCTTTAAAATATTTCTATTTTTCTACTAAATTTTTCTAAATGTTAAAACCATATAATTCAAGAATATTATAAAACTAATTCATAAATCCGTAACTAACTTTTCCACTTACTAACTTTTCTTTTTGCTTATTTTTATAAATAATTGAAAAGTAAATCAAATTATATTTTTACGGTGGATAAAAATAAATTAGGTACATACTTAAAAAACGAAAAAATTAAGTATGAAAAAAGATTTTCCCTAAGACGAGTAACAGGTAGATTCATTCACAATTCAAAACAATATACAATAAATAAGAAGAGAGGAAATAATACAAAATTTTATACAAAGATACCTAGTGGAAAAATTGGGGTGTTTTTTATAACAAAAAAAAAATTAGTACCAATTTCCGAAATAAATATTTCCGAAAATTAAATAAATACAATAAAAAAAAATAAAAATCAAATAAACGATAAATCAATAAAAAAAAAAATATATTTTTTTTTTATCTTAAATTGGCTACGGTACATGAAAAATAAATAAAAGTGAAAAAAAAAAAAAAAAAAAACAAAAATTCTTTTTTGTTTGAATAAGACATTTAGATTCTTTCTTATTTTTTTTTCTCTACTCTGCTTTCATTCGAAGCTAACACAAAGTATCCGAGACGAATTATTTTTTTGTTTTTTTTTTTTTTTTCAGTTGAAATGAAAATTATATGGGGAGATAGATTTTTTCACTTTGAGATTTTTTTTTTTTTTTTTTTTGTTATGAGAAATAATAATAAAAAAGTTATAAAATAAAATACATTGTAATTGAATTTTAAATTGTTATTTAAATTTATTAACGAGATTTTCTTTATTTATGCTTTAATTTTTATGCTTCTATGAATCCCCGACTCATCGTAAACAATAATAATAATTTTTTTTTATGAGACGAGAAAAATCATAGAACTAAAACGAATTTTGAATTTAAGTCTTAATTAGGTATACAGAAATTTTGAAGTGGGCGAATATGATTATTTGCAATAATCAAGGCCACTTAGGAACTAATAGTAATGAAACTAAGCGATCGCAATTGTCTGGTATATAAGGTTTCTGCTAAAAAATTATTTGAAGATATAAAAAAAATTTAATGTTGATATTAAGTATAAAAGGTTCTTTCGCAGCCTAAGTGGCTTGATAATAGATAGTGCTTCTTAATATAGGAGAACAACAGAAACAAGTATATGTATAGTAAAAGATTGGAATTAAAACGGATAAGACAGTTGGGTTAGTTTGAAGACATAATAAGATTTCTTAGAAAAATCTCTTTATTAAACATAATATAGCCTCAACTTTATCTAACCTGTTCAATCGGTACATGATTAATTTCGTTTCAGATTGTTAGGAACACAGTTGCAACAAGAAGATATCGTTTTGTAATAATGCTCGTAATCGTTAAGAACATTGAGCATTATATATTTTCCCATATCGCGATGTATTATTTTTGATTTCCAGTTGTCATTTACAATAAAATTATTCCTTATTTTTTATTACATATGACGTAAAATATTACATATGTTTAAATAATACAAGGATGGAGCAAATCAATTACAATTATTTATGTAAAATAAATCAAGTCTCTGAAAAAAAAAAAAACCTTTTTTCTTTCTTTTGTAGATTCGACCCCCAATTCAAAATCAAATATAAAATAAAAAGTCATTATATATTAATTCTTTTATTGGGAAATTTATTAACTTTAATATTAAAAAATACATAATTATTTTTGTATGACTTAAATAAAAAATTTCATGGTATTTTTTCAGGTCAGTGAGTTTTAAGAATTTTTTTATTATTCAATTATTTATAATATTTCTAACATTTTATTATTTGGTGGTGTACTTAAGAAAAGGATAAGCATTTAAAAGTTGTTAAATAAAAAATATAATAACGAGTTCTACTATAACATTATTGTATGTATTAGAAAATTTTGATTGTCAAACAATGAGGAAATATTATGTAAACAACATTGGTTTTTTGAATTAGAATTTGTGATTGTAACACTATAGCTCGACGTTTTATTATGACTCATGTGAGTATGTTTGATGGAACTAGTTTATTTTATTTTCCATGATTTTAATTTTTATTTGATTGAATAGGCCTGTCCTGTGCGTAATGAAGAAAATCAATCACTCACAGAAATAATTTTTTGAAATCATTTTTGTCTAATACTTTTTTTTTTTGCAGAAACAATAATTCTGTCTTAACAAAAATAATTTTTTTGGGAGAATGAAAAATATTTTGCCAAACAAGAATTTTCCTTGTCTTAAAATTATGTTGATTCCTGCAACAGAATTTATGTTTTCGTAAATAATTTCCCTATTTTTTTTCTTTGTTGTAGATACTTTGAATGAAACAGAATTAAAATGATGACTTTAATTTACTGGAAGAAAACTTTTTTTTACCAAAACTATCTATTTTTTGCGTCCAAAAAATTCATTTTTATAACATTGCGGTAAAATAAATTATTTTTCTTTAATATAATTTCTTTTTCCTTAAAAGTGTCTTATTTTAAAATTTTTGGAGCAAACTACTGTTAGTTGCAGCAAAAGTATGATCGGTTTCAAATAAAGTATTTGATGTGTGCACACACTGTGTGTGTCAATACATATATTTTGTGCTAAATGTGTGGAAATTAATTGAACTTATCTGAAATCTTAAATGACATTTGAATAATAAGGCGAGCGTCGCGAGTTTTTTTTTATAAAAAAATTGTAAAAAATTATAAAAATTAAAACTAAAACCAATAGTGTGTTTTAATTTAATTTAATTTTCAGATGTCAAGTTTGATTTTGTTTGCGAAAATTAACTTATAGTGCTGCTCAGAAGAATTTAAAAAAAATTAGTGGTCGAAAAATAAAATTGAAATAAATAAATTAAATTAAATTGAAATAAATCAAATTAAATTTTAATGAAACCTAAAACTAATTTTGGAATATAATTAATCCAAAATTTAGTTGAAGGGGATTTTCCGCAAAACTGGAACATTTTCTACTTTTTTTGTATAATTTTATTTGTGGCATATTTGCCGTCAACTTTTTGACATAAATAAAATTATTAAAAAAAATGTTCCATCAAGTTAATTTTGGATCCATTTTGTTTTCAATATTTGTTTTTTATTTCATTATTTTTTAATTTAATTAATTGAGAAAAATTTTAAATTTTATTTTTCGACCACTAATTTTTTTTTAATCCTTCTTAGCAACTATAAGTTGATTTTGGCAAAAATATATTCGATTGCGGTAAACGTTAGCATGAGGTTGCCACAACCAACTAAGTTCATTTTGATAAAAATATATACGATTGCAGTAAACGCTAACATAGGGTTGCCACAACCATATAAGTTGATTTCGGCAACAATCAAACTTCGATTGTTGGATATTACTGTTATGGTAATAGATCTCTTTTCACATTGATGAATCTTGTACTCATGCCAGTTCTCAGAATATTTATATATTCCATAAAATACAATATAAATTATAAAGGAAGTTTTCCAAAAAAAATATTACAAAAACTAGAATTAAAGTAAAAGAATTCTAAAAATTTGTATCAAAATATTTTTCTTTGTATATCATAAATGTTATTAAAGCTTCATTATGTGCTATTTTGTTAAACATACATTATTATGAAGTTTAGCATTAAAAAAAACTGGCAGCGGTGGGATTCGAACCCACGCCTCCGAAGAGACTGGTGCCTTAAACCAGCGCCTTAGACCGCTCGGCCACGCTACCTATATAATATTATACTTAATTTATACCTAAACATAATTAGAGAATTGAAACCAAATTATCACGAAAAAAAAACATTTTATTTCTTCTGTAAACTGGTAATTGTATTTAGAATTTTTATTAAGTTTTTTCTTAACCTCAGGCAAAATTGGTGCACAGACACAGTTTGTTTTATATGAATTTTTTTTTTGTTTTTTAATTTTGCATTGCACACTCATTTGTTTATTAACATATTAAATCATAAGCACGTTAATGATTCATAATTAAAACATGGTTATTTTTTAATACCACTTAACTACTTATTTATAAATATACAGTTTAATATTAATATAATTAAGTCTAAAAATGTATGCTTAAAACATAATTATTTAAGTAAAATACGTATTCAAAATAGGAATACAAATAGACAAATATGTTAATTTTTATATTTTATAATGATTTTGAAAGTACATTGACCATCATTTACAATTTGATGCATTTAAAACTGCGCATTACATGTTCAACTGTAAATCAGTTTTTCGAGTATAGTATAATAAAAATGCATTGCGTGCTTTGAATTAAAAATATAATATTATTTTGGACTAAAAAAGTCAAAAAAAGAATGTCTTTGAGTAATGTTAATATATAATAAAATTATTTCTTTTTAGCAATTTATGGTAATAACTTTTACAAGTTATCGTTAATTTAATTTAAACAACCACCAAATAGGATCAAATAAAGAATATATTGTGTTCACAGTAGTAGTAGAACCTAAACCTGATTTCACAATAAAAAAATACTTTGATTAAATTGATAATAATTCGTTTTTCACAGTTGTAATTTTCTGATCACTATATATGATTATTTATTAATAAAAATATAAAACAGTATATCATAAATGAAGTTCAGGGTCCTTTATCAGCATTTTGATTTAAAATACTTCAATTTTAAGATAACTTGGTCCCAATCAGAAACTGAATATATGCTTATAGGAGGGTTCTTGAAATTGGTTTAAAAACCAATACCTAAAAACTGGTTTAAAAATTTCATATTCCGATAAAATGTTTTAGCATTGGGCCCGAATAGACTATTTAGAACACTGAATGTAGAAGACCCTTACCCGAGGTCACTTATTTTATAGCTAGACTAGGACTATGTATATCGCGATTTCCACAAAAAAAGTAAGCCGTTTGTAACCCGTACGTAATTTATATTTTGTTAGGAAAACTTTTTTATTTTTACTGGATTCGGAACAAACTTAAACTATGGTTGGGCTTAATTTTCCTCTACTTTGCAGAAAAACTAACATTTTTGAAATCTGGTAAAAAATAAAAAAGTTTTCTTATCAAAATATGGATTACGTACGGTGTACAAAAAAAGTACTTTTTTTATGGAAATCGCGATATACAAATATGTACATCAATTTTCATTGAAATCCAGACCCTAGTCCGAATCCTTTATTTAAGTTCGTCTAATCATCTATCTACCCACATATTAATTTTTATTAGAATCCATTTAAACTTTTATAAAATTTATAAACATTTTATTTGTATACGAAAATTATTAAGACCCTTGTCTGGTTGAAAGCCTGAAACACCGAAATCGGAAATGTTAGAATCTCAACTTTCAGAGAACGAGATTGCGCACGTTTCGGAATTCAAAGAATTAAAATTGATTGGCTGCTTCATTAGTTACAAGCATTTTAGTTTGATGAGTAGTTTTCAACTGAACAAAAAATCTGAAATTAAATTTAAGTTTTAAGTTTAACATGTATTCTACAGATTCTTTGAAGCTCAAATATAATTTCTGTGAGAGTGGATTTGTTTAAAGAATGGAGGATTGTGAAAAACTAATAGGTTTAAGCCTAAATGTTAATGTAGTTCAAGAACTAGCTTGTAAGGTATAAAATATGTATTCGTGAGCTTCAAATTTCTTCATTAAGATAGATAAATAAAATGCGTATAATAGAATAATTATTTTATGTAAATAATTTTAAAAATGCAATGAATAAAATTAATAAAAGAAGAACATTTATCTTTTAAGTTCTCTTCTACCTAATTATCATCTTAAATTTCCACATAATAATTATTTTATTGGTTTAAAATTTTTATTTTATAAACGCAACCTCTGATTTTAATAAAAATAACCACATATTAACACCTCATCAAAGCATAACTCAATTACAAAAAGGAGGTTTTTTTTTCAGAAGGAAAATATATATAAATAATTCAGTTTTATATTATATGTGTATAATATAATTTAATTGTATGTATATTATAAAAAAAAAACGCGAAATTTTTTGTTAAATTTATTATTCTTGACAATAAATTCTAATTGAAAGCGATGTGCAATAAAAGTTGATTGAACTTCTCATCACGAAATTTTTTTTAACAAAAAATTGTGCATCAAAGTTACCGATCCATTAACTTAATTTTTGTTATTTACATTTTATTATAATATTTTATTTTATTTATATTTATTAATATATATATATATATTATTGAAATATATAAATTATATCTCAAAAAAAAAAACTCTCTGTATATAAACATGTATCCACCTATCCACATATAACTATTTTATATGTATATTATAAAACCAATTAAAATAAAATGAATGTAAATTAAAATTTTTTTAAAAATTATAATTTTTTTTTAACAGAGAAATTTGCACAGAGAAATTTAATAATTTTTTTTTTTTTTTTGAGTTTTATATGTAGATAGTTCGTAAAAATTAATCAAGCCTTTTGTAAGTATATAGCGTAAGTGTAGATATAAGGCTTAGAATTTAGTCAACTTATTATATTCTTATGTATGACAAAATTTTTATTATTCTTATTCTACAATATTATAGTCCACGTCATAAATAAAGTAAAACGACCTTTTTCCACATTTCCTTTTAAAATACTTTTGTACTTAACAATTCGAGTCTTTGAATACTATGGGAAATAAAATGTTTCTTAAGTTCCTGTACAATCTACATCTACCATAATATTCTGATACCGAGCGTTTTAGAATTTAAGTTTTAACAGCGAAATTGGACTAATAGTGAAATAGTTGAAGGCATTTTAGATAAAAAAGTAATTCCATCTTTTTGTTCTGAGATCCTCAAATCTATACTCGTATGTTCTTTTGGTAGTAAATATAGTTAAATATTATTATCTAAAGGGATGATTAATTTAAATTCTTTTAAGTATTACTTTCGTCAATTCATAACAATGCTCATACATTTTAAGTGAATATCGTATATTCTTGAGTTAATAAACTTTTATTAAGTATCTCCAACTATAACGTTCATTAATTGAGACAAGATTTAAAATTAAGATTAATAAGATTTTAAAGTATCTATCTATTATACTATAAATATATTGTAAATTTTCATGTGTACCCCCTAAAGTGGAATATTTTGACAATGAGAGCACAATTTGAAGAAAAATATTCAAACATGTCACCAAAAAATCTAAATATCATTCATTCACATAATGTTCATAAATTTATACATCAGTTTCTTCTCGTTCGACCCGGGATATTAATAAATACATTAACAAAAAAAAAATTTCGTTTCATGTCCCTAAAAAGCTAATTTACAATAATGACATTTTTATTTTATTTTATTTTTTTTAATTTTATAAAATTAATTTTCACGGCTTGAATATTCTATTTTAGATTATAAATATTTTTAGAAACTTAATGTTACATACTTTAATATCCATATTTTTAAAATTCTATTAAATATGTTGAATATATACAATATAATACAATATAAAAAAAAAATTGTTTCAACATAATGTCAATCAAACTTGACACGAAAAAAAATTAAAAAAAAAAAAAAAAAAACGATGACATATGTAAAAGAATTAGGAGCGAAAAACTATAGCATAGTAATTAATTTTACTGTCTTCTTGACTAGCGGAGATTTGAATACTCATTTTTTTAATATGAAAATTTTAATTAACATAAAGTAATTTGAAAAAACATGAATAAAAATAATATCTATTTATCTTTTTATTTATAATTAAGATGAAATTGTATATTTTCAATTTTTCAATAACATAAAAATTTAATTTACTTAAAATATCCCCATAACATAAAAATAACCAAGGCCTTGATAATAACGAAATTTTCCAACTTAAAGTTATATTTTTTTTAAAAATTTTCTCCTATATTTAACAAGAAAATATTCATATTAACTTTTGTATATTTTTCTGTGAATTATAATACCTTAAAATAGGTATCTATCTCTATGTGTTTATATATATATACGAAAATCTTTCTTTTTTTTTTTTTTTTTGTTTTTTGCACAGGTTAAAAATATTTAATGTGTTTTGAATTTAACAAACAATTCAACGCGCGTATATCAAAAGATAATTGAGCATGAATAACCATTAAAAATCATTTTGAACTACTTCTTTTTTTGAGCGCGCCAAATCGGTAGCAAAAAATAAAAAATAAAAAATTTATACATATAATTTAAAATTAATCAGAAGGAAAAAATAAATAAATAAAATAAATAAAAAATCTGTACAATTTTTATATTTTACTAGCTATACAGTTTTTTTTTTTTTTATTAAAATATATTTATATACTTAAATATTTATTTTTCTATATATATATATATATATATATTATATTTTTAATAAAACAATTAACGCGCCACTTTATTTTAATATTAATTTCCATTTAATCTACAAATAGGCATATCAATGGTGTATTTATATGTCTATCAACAACTAGTTGTAAATTATCACAAAATACAGTAAAAAAAAAAAAAAAAATTGGAAAACATCCATGGGCGACACAAGAAAATAATGTTTCAGATGAAAATTTATCTTCAACATTATGCTTGTTAGTTTTTTTTTTAAGTAACTTTGTATTAAAAATAATTTTTTTTTTTTTAATTTGAGTATTTACTCTTAAGATGATGAGAAATCTGCATTTAATTGAAAAACTAAAGTTTTGAATAAATTTAAATGGGCTGAAGCTAGATGAAATGAAGACATTGTCAAATTTATAGATGAAGTTTAATTCTAATATATTTGCTGTAATATGAGATACAACATTGTAATATAAACTAATATTACATACATTATTTCGGAGTTTAAGCTGAATATTTGCTGCCGAATCAAAATAAAATCCAACGTAAAAAAATTGACCCAAAATATTTTCTAAAACGTAAAACCTAAATGAACTTGATTCAGTCGTTTTATGTATTTAAATTAGAAAGAATAAAGTTAAAATTTAGATTCTGATTGGTAAAAAGTAATATCGAATGTTATTATATATATTTGAATATTTGGTGGAGTTTCGAATATAGAATCAAGAACTAAATGTTCTTAATCTCCAAAAGACAACAATTATATTCCAATTGTATAAAATTCGTCCTTCAATCTGTCTTAACATGATCAAGGGACTTAAACCTTAAACTCTTAATTTGTTTTTTTTTTTTTTCACAGAACTCAATCTAACAATTTTTTCGAGTTTAAATTAAATAAGACTTATTTTTGTCTTTGCATTTTTCTTTTCTCGTTTAAAAAATTTTTTTTTTTTAGTTCTTATTTTCATTCCTGCCCAAAAGGCCATGGTCCATTGTTTTTTGTACATATCAAATAATCTGCACAATCTTTTTTTTTTTTTGTTTTATTTTATTTTTAACTACATGCTTAACTTATAAGAAGCAACATTAAAATAAATTGCATAAAAAGTGCGCTACATTAGGATGATATGATGCACAAAAAAAAAATTTGCACACACTTTTAGTTAAAAGAATATTATATGCAAAAAAAAAAAAAGTAAAAATTTAATAATGGAAATTCATTTGTATGCAATTACAATCACGCATAGTGTTTTCTGTTTAGTTAGTTCGTTTACAATGTTAAAGCCTTTTAAATTTTGAATGCAAATTATGGTTTGAAAAATAAAGTAAAAAAAACTATTTTCTTTTTTTTTATGCTGCTTCCTCAGTTTTCCATTGCAGTTACAATATATATATACAATTTTATTCGCAGAAAAAATTAAATTCTGCAAATATTTTAGCTTAATACTGAGAAAGAGGAATTTAAAGAAAAAAAAATAATATGTTTTTATATATAAATTTGCTTAAAAATTTCATTTTTCCCACTATAAAGATAGAATTGATCCGATATTTTAATGTTTCGTAGTTGAATGTAGAAATTTAATAGTCTCTCTCTCTCTCTTTGTCGAGGTTGTGAATTATTATACCATTATCCTGGTTAATTAGGTTTATAATTCGTTAAGCTTCTGTTCTCAAGACTACGAGAAGCGAAAGCGAAAGGAAGGTCTTTATACCGCTTTATCGGCCCATTAAGTAATTAATTTCAATTATAATTATGAAATAATTGGATAACCTAGACTCTTTAAGAAAAAATATTGGAAAAAAATACTTTCGAGTGTGTACTTAATAATTTCATATTCTTTAAAAACTCAAAAATTTCATGATTTTTGGATAAAATTAACATAATTTTGTCGCACAGTTTTGCAAAAATGATCTCAGTTCGGTTGGAAAACCTTAATAGCGTAATTCTCACCGACTACTAAGCTAATGACGTTTTGACAATAAGAAAATTGCGGTCTCGAAAAATATAGAATGAAAAAGCACACAACACGTATGTACAAAAAATTTTCTTATTTATTATATAAACAATTTTCACAATTTTCTTTTTAAAAATCATAATTTTCCACCTTATCTCTTTTATTCTTCTATACCATTATACATATAACATGGAAAATAACATTTTTGTGGAATTGTAGGCGATACAGTTGATTGCTCATGCCAACCAAATTAGTGCAATTTTTGTGAATAACATTTTATGAGCAAAAATTTTATTTCAATTTTAATATTATTTTCTAAAAGAAAAAAAAAAAAAACAACAACAAAATCAATTTTATTCACGATTTGTGCATTTAAACTGCATTATTGCCAAGGATTGAAAAATATTTTTAATTTTTTCACCTTAGAAATTCTTAAGTAGTTTACTTAATGTCACAATCGAATTGTTTTTGTATAAAATTGCTTTTGTTGTTGAGCTGTACACAAAAAAAAAAGTCTGCATTGGTCTTTAACAATATTTTCTAAATTGAATTAACAGAACAAAAAAAAAAAAACAGCTGTCTTGGTTTTCCTCTCCAGTTTCTTACTTTGAATTTGCCACATCCAAGACAAAAAACAGAATACAAAAATTAGATTTTTCCGAGAAATATTCAATATTGAATATAATTTCCTAAATTTAAGTTAAATAAAATATTGGGTGATTTTATGGTTTCATTAGTATTGAATGTGTCCAAAGTTTTAAGAAGTTTTCAGTGTCAAATTTCTATTTTCCATCAGTTTCTTTTATTTGCTACAAAATCTATAAAGTCAATGCTAGTTCAAATTGAGGTTTAAACTTAATAATAATATTTTATTTAATAAATATATTGTAAAAATAAAAAGAAATATATGCAAAATAAAAAATTATGAATTAAAAACAAATATTCGATAAAGAACATTCCGCGCGCCAAACATGGCACAGTGAATACTCTCCCAGCTAAATTCTTTCAGAGCCCTAACTGACGTTTGATATACGAGTTTTATCGCTTTACGAAGAGTGTAAACAATTTACACCTAACTGTCCCACTTCTTCTTCCGTTTAAATTTCCATTCCTTAAGAGGACTTGGTACCAGTTTGGATTTTTTGTCCCAAAATTTGATTGAAAAGCCGTTTAGAAAAAAAACATTTCGTTCCTCAGGAGTGTTTCATACTTTAAAATGCTATAAAAGTTTTTAGAATCGGTTAAAAGAACTTGCTTCGTCCAAAAAAAATGTTTGTCCCAAAATTTGATTGAAAAGCCGTTTTAGATTATTTTAAAGTTTAATTTAGAAAAAGCATTTCGTTCACAACCTCAGGAGTGTTTCATACTTTAAAATGCTATAAAACTTTTAAGAATCGTTTAAGGCTAAGTGCTTGAAATCTCTTCAAAACTTTTTTTTATGTATACATAAATTTTATTGGTACAATAAAATTGGAAATATTTGACGCAGCTGTGTCAAAAATTTCAATCAAAAATAACAGTGACATGTTAAAGTGAAGCGAACCCAACTACAATATGTAGTTTTTTTTATTTCATTCAATTTAACATTATTTTTCAGTTATTTTCGTATGTTTTCTGTAGTACAAAAATCTGAAAAAAGAATTCTTTTATAATCTTTAAAAAAAAATTTTTATATATATTTTCCATTATAATGTTCTTGTTCATCTTGTTAGAGATATTTTCATACATATTTTTCCACCTATACGATAATTTTCATATGGAATTTCTTTTTGCACAATAAATATATAATTTTTTTTTTTTTTTTAATATAAAAACGTGCATAAATAATTTAACGTTTTCGATTTTTAACAACTCGTTGAAAAACTTAAAAAAAAATTACAGAAAAAAAAAAAAACTAAAAAAAAATAATAAAATAAAAACTGAACGAACGAACCAAAAATAAAAATAAAATTACAAAAAAAAACAAAAAAAAATTGAATTGGACTTTCAAAAAAGGTTAACTAGCTCAATATCTCACGTTCGTTTTCATGTAAGCAGCTTTTTACTGGCTCTCTGGTTTCAATAAAATAATAACAAGATAAAATTGATTTTAATTCTGCAAAGCAGATAAATGCTGGTTGGATGACAAATTATGAAATTCTATATTTGTCCTCCGAAGAAATTTAGAATTGTGTTTTAAACTGAATTATAAACTTTAAACAGTCTAAGCTGCTTTAGTAAGCAAGAATAACATTAGTTTAAAAAAATCCAATTTTGAGATAATTGGATATTTGCAATTGTGGAAATATTCTTGACCTTATCGGTTCCTGCTCTAAAGGCCTTAAAAGTGCAATAACATTAAGCACATATCTTCGTATAAATGTTATAAAATAAAAACATAAAACCTTGACTAGTTTAAAACTATCAAAATAACGTTAGGCCTTGGTTGTTTAGTAAGGCAATTATATTCAATGTGATGAGTGTATTCTATGAAGCCGTTATTAAACTAAAAATAGGAATTACAATTAAAAAGATAACATAATTATTTAAAAGTATCCATTAATTAAAATAAATGACCCGATAAACTATTTTTTTTTTAAAGTCTAAACTTATTACTGTCAATAAAATCAGTAAAATCAAAATGCTTACTGCATTCGAAACAAGCAATGCGCAGATTTTAATTCAAACATTAAATATGCATCAGAGAGACAAGCAATATATACTCTATAATTTACAAAAAAAAAATAAAAAAACAAATTCTATCAGAACCCGTGAGTATTATAGTAGGTCTAATATTGAATCCTATTAGCAGGTTTGATAGTTACCTATTCTTTCATCATCTAAAAAAAACATAGAGATATATACAATTACATAAATATGTGTTCAGAAAAAGAACACTATTTGAAAAACGTGATATAAAGCAACCTGCATTAAACAGTATTATTTATATTTTAAATGTATTTGTGTTAAATTTGTATCTAAACAAGAATATACATTAGTAAGAAAATATTACTAGAAAATAATTGAGGAGAACCAAATGAAAGAATTACCATTTTTTCTAGATTTATTCAGTTACTATCAAAATTTTGTTGAAGAACAACTTTACTTCAATGACTTTGAACACCAGAATAGAATTAATAATTCAAATTGAATTGCAGGGAAACTTTTTATTGTTGGAATGAAAAAAAAATAAAGTTTATCTAAACAAGTTTTTGGGCGCAAAATCTTTGGAATATCTATCGTTACATAAAGGTGTTTATTCAAGTTGATTTGGCCAACTTAAAATTTAATTATCTGTACTGCGATTGACAGTGCCTTTTAACCTGGTTGAAAAACATCAAATAATTTTGATATTTTGTATGAGTGCAAGACTTTTGGATGTTTTAAAAAAGAAAGTTTTTCAAATTAGTTTATACGTCTGCAGCCAACTTTCAACAATAAACATTCAGCCCGTTTAAGCACTTTAAGACTTTCTAACAAGAAGATGATATAATACATTACAAATATTCAAATAATTTCACAAAGTACAAATAATAGTGATTTAATAAGACATGTCACTTTGACAGTATTTTGCTTACAGGTTTTGCCTTAAAGAAGTTTATATTTTTTGAGTCTACATTAGAAGGCAAGATGAAATGAGGCAACACTTTAAACAAAACAGTAGGCTTGAAAATCTTTCTCAAATTCGGCAATTGAAAATATCGTTCCCCATCAGAAACCTGTTTTTAGTTATTTAACTGTACGCTAGACTGTTAATAAATTTTTTAATTAGTGGTGATTTTTATTATAATATAATTTAATTTAATTTTAGCTTGACTTGACATTAAATTTTTTATTTAATCGATAACCTTTGTATTAAAAAATTTTAAAGTTCGAGTTGTGCACCTAACTTCAATATTTTGTGAAATTCAGGATTTGGTAACAAAACCGAAGAAATATTTTTTTGCATCAAGATCCAAGAAATTCTAAAAATCTTACGAATGGTCTTGATTTTATGTGACACAAGTGCAGTACTCAGTTAATAGTTTACTATACTTGATAAAAGAAAATTCCCCAAATAAATTCATAAACCTCTGAGTTCTACACATAAATAAAAAAAAAAAAAAAACCTTTACTTTTTGTACCCATACAATTATTTAACATAACAAGATCATTATGTATCTGGAAATTAACAACAGCAGCAGAACGAAAAAAAAAAAAAAATTAAAAAAAAAAAAAAACTTGATCAATTTAATATTCCTTTCAAGAGAGTATAGTTGTTTTTAAAATATAAACATTTTTCAATTCAGTCTTTCAAAGTTTCTTTAACCGAAAAGACATGCGCGCTATCGAAAATTTTTATTTTTAAATAATTTTAAAATAAAAAAAAAAAATAAATAAAATCTTACAAGAAAAATACTTAAAAGAAAATTGTTTTTTTTTTTTCTTATGTTTTTCTTTCATGGATTTTACGGTCGGATGCAGTTCTTCTTAATTAATTTTTATTGAAAACAGGAATAAAAAAGAAAGAAAAAATATATATATTTTTTTTTTTTTTTACTCTTTTTAATTTCTTAACAATTGTATCTCATCGTGGATTAATGCAATTGTATCTTTTTTTTTTTTAACCATTATTTTTTTTTTTTGTTATTACTTTTTTTTTTTGTTCTCGTTAAAGAATAAAAATTCAAAACAAAAAAAAAAATTAAAATAAAAAATCATAGAAAAAAAGAAAAGAATTAAAATTTCAAATAGAAAAAATTAATAATAAAGTAAAGAAAAGTAAAGATTTAATAATGGGAAAGTGAGGAAAACAAGATTGAAAAAAAATTAATAAAAATTGAAGAAAAATAAAACAAATTTTAGAATAATTAAATAGACTACAAAAAAAAAAAAAAATAGTGAGAAAATCACAAAAAGAGAATTAACAAAAATTGCAAAGAAAAAAATTAATAACAGAGCGAATAAAAAAAAACAAAAAAAAAATAAAATAAACATAAAATTCTGCTGCGGGACTGTTAAATTCGCGCGAAACGAAGAAAAATCCGAGCAAGCAAAAAAAAAACAAACAATCGAATTCGAGTTTAATAAGAGTGAAGATGATCCTGCTGTTAAGCTAAAGTCGCTATCTTTAGTACAAAGTCATTAACGACGCTTCTTCATTAGAAACTAAATTAAGAAAATCAAGAAAAATTTTAAATTAAAGAAAAAAAAATATATATAAAAAAAAAAAAACAAAAAACAAAAAACTAAAAACATGCATATTCGTTTTAATTAAAAATTAATCAATTCTTCTATGGTGTGTCTTTATGCCCTTTTTTACCATCTTGGCCATTATTATTATTATTAATTTAAAAAAAAAAATATAAACAATTTTTTTTTTTTTTTTGTTCGTCTTCTTTTCAAAATGAATAAATTTATTTTATTATTTATTTTTACATTAATTATTCCGTTAGTATTAAATGCGGGTTTATCAAAAACATTAAAACCAAAATATATACCAGACGAATGTAAATGGTCTGGCCAAACGGAACAAGATATATTATTAATATGCCATTTAAGAACAATTAATAGTGAATTAGAGAATACTAATTTTTCTGTAATACAACCGCAAAATACAATTCGATTACGACTTGAGTGCAATGATCAATTATTTTTTCAAAGCAGTTTGAGTCCCGGAAGTTTTAAAAATTTAATTGAATTACGTTCACTTGAAATTGAATATTGTAAGCTGAGTAATTTAACTGAAGGTTCATTTAAAGGTTTAAATGATTTAAAAAATTTAACAATTCGTACACACAATTCAGATTGGTCATCAATGTCAATGGAAATAAATTCAAATGTATTTGCTGATTTTCGTCAATTAGAATTATTAGATTTAAGTCAAAATAATATTTGGAAAGTACCAGAAGGTCTAATATGTTCATTAAATAAATTAAGTTATTTAAATTTGTCAATGAATCAAATACAAGATTTAGATAATTTTCAATTTAGTTCACTTTTGTTGGGACATAAATCAAGAATTTGTGGTACATCATTATTAGAATTAGATTATTCAAATAATAAAATAACAAATTTAAAATCAAATCAATTGTCGGGTTTGGGAAGATTGAAAAAATTAAATTTTCGTCAAAATGAATTAAATTTTATTGCCGATCGTGCTCTCGAAGGTTTAATATCATTGAATATACTCGATTTGTCTGAAAATGAATTGAAAAATTTACCACCAGAATTATTCTCAGAAACAAAATACATTAAAGAGATTTATTTAAATAATAATAGTATTAATGTTCTGGCACCCGGTGTATTCAATGATTTGCAAGAATTAATGATATTAGATTTAAATAAAAATGAATTAAGTTCGCAATGGATTAATGCGAATACATTTTCTGGTCTCAAACGTTTAATAATATTGGATATATCAAAGAATAAAATTCATAAACTCGAGACGGCAATATTTAAAAGTTTGAAGAGTTTACAAATATTAAAAATAAATGATAATTTAATTGATGAATTGCAAGATGATTTATTTGCTGAATTAAAAAATTTACACACTTTATCTGTTTCAAATAATCAATTAATGCGTATAACTGATTACACACTTAAAGGTTTAAGTAACATTTTAATATTATCTATGGATTATAATAAAATAACAGAAATCGATGATTTGGCATTAAAAAATTGTTCAAATTTACAAGATTTACATTTGAATGGTAATAAATTGATGATGGTGCCGATGGCATTAAAGCATGTACCACTGCTGAGAACATTAGATTTGGGTGAAAATCTAATAACAAATTTAGATAATACAAGTTTAATACATTTAGAAAATTTATACGGTCTACGTTTGACAGAAAATGAAATTTCAAAAATACATAAAGGTTATTTTGATAAAATGGAATCATTGCAAATATTAAATTTGTCAAAAAATAAAATAAAACAAATTGATACTGGGGCATTTGAAAAGAATAAACAAATACAGGCAATACGTTTGGATGGGAATTATTTAAATTCAATTTCTGGTTTATTTACACAATTACCAAATTTGGTATGGTTAAATATATCTGATAATTTATTGGAACAATTTGATTACAACGATATACCAATTAATTTACAATGGTTAGACATCCATTCAAATCATATTAAACAATTGGGAAATTATTTTGAAATTGAATCAGAATTGTCGTTGAGTACATTTGATGCAAGCTCTAATTGGATTAAAGAGATAACAACAACATCAATACCAAATAGCGTTTCAATGTTATATTTGAATGTAAGTTTGATGTTGTTTTGTTGGCGGCAAATTTAAATCGCAACATGAATTTAGAATTTTTTTTTTATTTTTCAGATAAACTTATATGACTTAAAATGCTTTTTTCTCATTTTATTGAGAATTTTTAAGCAAATTACATATATATATGACATTATATTATTATTAATTATGATTTTTCAGGTACCCAGGCCTTGAATTTAACTAACTTTCGCCCAATTATGGTCTTCCTTAAATTTTTTTAATATGAAAGTTCTTCTCCTGTGACATCTATTTACATCAATTATCAATTTTAATAAAAATCAGAAGTCATTATTATGGCGCCGTCGATAGCCAGATAATTTAAATTAAAAATAAAAGATTAGATTTTATTACGTAAATTTTCATCGTTATGCTTAACAATTTTAGAGTCAATTATTTTACAATGATATTTTTCTAAATTTAACTTCATAATCAGTTTAACTTCCTTTCAAAAATTCAATTTCACAGAATAAAACATAGAATTCTAAAATAAAATTGTAATAAAATATAAATTTTAATGATCTAATGACTTTTATACTGAAAAATTATTTCATGCGTCTTTACATAAATATCTTAATATAGTTTTTGAGGACATTAAAATTTAATATTTGCACAACACTTTGATTGTTTGTAAAAAAAAATAGAAATCTCGCACAACAAAATTAGAAGGTTTGATAATACTATTCTATCATTCTATGAGCATAAATAATTATTATTTTTATTACAATAATTTTAGAGATTAATTTTGATAAAATAAAAATAACAATAAAATCCCTTTCTATATTATGCTTTATTTATACTTTTAAAACAACTTATATTTTCTTCAAAAATTAGTCTGCTTAAATTTGAAAACTCTTTTGAAGTCAATCTGAAATTGATCTTTTAAATATATACATATATATCGATCAAGTTTAATTTTAAATACATATTTATTTCGAATATTAAAAAAAGAATAAGTTGAAAATTTTTCGCATGGAATCTTATGTTTAAATTCATTTTATATTTTCTTCATTCAAACATTTGACGTTATAACTTGAATCCGGCTTTTTATGTACTTGAGTCATGTAAAAAAAAAAAAAAAATAACAAACAAATAAGAGTAAAATTTTTAATCAAACAAACGAAAGAATTTAGATTTCTATTTTTTTTTTTTGTTTTATTTATTTTTTTTTTTTTGCGTGTAGATTATCATGTCCTAAAGCTATATATCTTCGAAAGCAAAAACAAAAAAAAAAAAAAATCTTCGTTAACATGACCATTTATAATGCCACACCAAAGAACGATCATGTATGTATGTTATGTATACTATACAGAAAAAAAAATTATGGAAGAATTAAGATGAAAAATATAAATCATATGAATTACAAAATATTTTCATATTTTATATAAATATACATATGAATATAAATATTAATAAATACAAAATAAAAAAAAAAATTTGAGCTCATAAATATATCTTCTTTCATTTAATTTTTTTTTATTCTTTTTTTGTTGTGTTGTCTGATGCGCGCCTTAACACCGAATATTAAAATTTGGAACATAAATAAGTATTATCTCTTATATACATAATATTTCTTTTTTAATTATTCAGAAAATAGTTTTTTTTTTTTTTTTATGCTCGTCATTATTAAATATTGCATGAAAACAGAGGAATTATTAAATAAACAATATAATATAATGTAACTTAAATATGTGTATATAAATAAAGCATTCAAGCTTTCAAAAAAAAAGAAGAAGACATTTTTTTTTTTAATTTATTAGAATAGACATGAAGAACATATAACTAAAAATCCCTAGCTAAAAATTTCACAAGAGAATTTTTTTTTTTTTTTTAATTTATTGATGGATATATGTTAAAATCAAGAGGGTAATAAAATAAACATAATACATAAGTTAAAAAAAAAAAAAATCTTAAAATCTAATTATAAGTGGGGAACACCACAATTTTTGATGAATTTTTTCGAACTATATAAATGGAATGTTGTATTAAGGTATAGACGATTTTGGCATTAAAGCTTGACATTTTGGGATAACCTAAAACTATTATTGATTGAACTTAACGAAAAAAATAATCTTAGTAGGTTAAATAATTATTATATATATTATTATTATATTCACTAATGTATAGCGCGAACTTTATTTTAACACTTCAAGTGTAAAGAAAATTGCTAAGAAAGTTCAATTTGTATAAAATTGAGAATTTGATACTAACATTATATATACCTGTACTGATATTCAAGAAAAAAGATACCTATAAAGTGAATTAAATAATTTTTTTTTTTTTTTAAATAAAATTTCTTTTAATTTCAAGATACATTTATAATCCTCATCAATTAAACTCATTATATATTTTCATGATTTCCCTCTAATTTGTAAAATAGTGCAAAAGAAGACGAGAAAAAAATTGTGTTTTCTTCTTTTTTTTTTAACAAACAATAATATTGGAAAAATTTTCCCGCCTAATAAAAAATAAATATAAGGGCAAATTATATACAAAATGTACTTACTATATAATATAATGCACTAGATTTTTAGATGAAGAAAAAAAAAAACAAAAGAATGATTTCAAAGTGTCAAAAAAGGTTAACCCAAAATAGAAAACCAAAACAACTATCTTCTAATTTACAATAAAAAAAAAATAAAAAATACTTTTAGTTCAATGATTTTTTTCCCCATTTTCATTTTGTTATAATTAACTTTTTGTGGTATATCATATTTTCTTGTTATTGTGATTATAATATGATAAAGCTGTATTAATTTTGTTTTCGTTCTTTTTTTCCAATAATGAAAATTCACTTTTCTGACCTTTGTATTAAATTTTTTTTTTTGTTCTTTTTTATATTTAAAACTATAAAGAAAACAATTTTCACAGAGATAATTTTCGTAGGAAAAAATAAAAAAAACGTTTATTTATTTATTTTTTTTTATTTAGAAATTAGGGTATTGAAAATGGATTTCTAGAATTCTATAATTTAAAAAAAAACAAAAAAATTAAGAGATTGAATATAACCAAGAAATTTTTTTTTTATTATTTTAGAAAGTTATATTCAATAATATAACCCTTATCCATTGACCCCAAAAAAAAATCAAATAAACTATAAGTTTTATTTGATTTTTTTTTTTTCCTTTTTATTATAAATTAAAAAAAAATAAATAAATATAAATATTAAATATTTTCTGTATACACAGAAAAGTGATAAATTGCGTGTCTTTTGTATACAAATAAGTTAAATATTTTTATTTAAAAGTTTAAAAAATAAAAATAATAATATATATATATATTATACTTCTATTTCTCATATTGTACGTATGTATGTATATTGAAATTATTGCATCTGCAACTCAATATCAAAACTTGTATGTTTGGTTTTGTTGTTGAATAGTATATAATGAAACGATGTTATACAAGTGAAGTTTAAAATTAAATAGTGGCTTTATTTGATTGAAATTAACTAGAAACTAAAATCCATACATTTTTTGATATAGTTTTTTAATTTGAATTTAGATTTCCGTGTTAGCAAGTTCCATCAAAATTTAATAAAAATTTCATTCAATGAAAATTCTTAATATGAACTACTTATTACTTATGTGCAAATCTCATTCATTTTTTGGTTAATTCAAAAATGATTTTCCTAATTTTCGTAAGCATCTTTAGTCTAAGCAAACAAAATAGAAAGACTAGGAAAGGCAAACGATCAAACATTTGACTAGAATTTTTTATTTGTATTTGTCACTCATTTTTTTTTTATAAATTTATTATAAAAATTTCAAATAAAATTTGATGACACGTTCAAATCCCAAAATAAAGTTTGATGATGCGTTTAAATCCCAATTTTCATATAAAATTAAAGCCACAAAGAAAATATATGCTGTCCTTGTCTAAAATTATTTTTATTTTGAATTTGCCATTCTTAATGCATCTATTTTCTTTGGTCTAAGTTAGTTGAAAAAATAAATTGAATAAAACCAATTTTTATTTTGAAATGTTAAATATTTATTGAAAGATTTTATTAGAAAATATTATTTTTATGTATTTTTTTTTTTCTCAAAAATTCCTTTTGTTCTCGCAATGTAGGACAACTAGTTTTATTACCAAGTTGCGTATATATTTTGTAATAAATTTTTATTTTCGAAAGTCGCTAAAATTAATTAGTTAGATTTATAAATAAATAAACCTTTATAGGTGATTTCTAAATTGGACAACAAAAGTTTATTTTTATTTTTTTAACGATATATTTTTCTTTTATATTTTTCTTAAAAAAGAAAAAAAAAAACTAATAAGTTTTTTTTACATATTCGCGCCGCCGTATAAATATTTTTCTATTATTTGTTGAACACACAAAAAAAGTAAAAGTACTTAAAAAAAATATAATATACGGTTTTTTTTTTTTCACAAAAAAAAATATTATTAAATTTATTTCGTATTTGCAAAATAATAAACTAAAAAAATAACTTTTTTTTTTGTTACATAAAATTTTTTTTTTAACAATTTTATATTTAAAAATCTATTTATTATTAGTTTCAAATGGAGGCGAAATCTTGTGAAAATTCAAAAAAAATTATTCATTCAGTTTTTGTTTTTTTTTTTTCATCTACGTTATATTCCTTTGATTTATAACTTTCATTCATAAATTGTGACATAAAATAGCCGGAACAAAACCGCATGCATATATTGCATTTCATTAGTTATACAATTTCTGAACAAAACTGTCAAAAATTGTAAACAAATGTGAGAAAACTTAGAATAAAAACACAAAATGTTTTTTCAGAAAAGTTATAATCTTTAAATTTCGGATCCGCACAAATTATTGTACCAAAAAATTATTTTCAATTCGAATCGTAATAAAAAATCATCTAAAAATGTAGTTTTATTTTTAAAAACCTTAATTATATAACAGGGGTGCTCAAAGGTTTATATATGGAGAGCCATGTTCGAAAATCGTAGAATACTATAGAGCCGCAAACTTAAATTTAAATTTTATAATCATAAATAATTAATAACTAAAAGCATTTTTTAAAATTCTTTTCTTTCAATAAATTTATTAAATAAAAAAAATTCAATATTACATTTTATAGGTACATTTAAAAATTACTTGAAAAATATGTGCACGAAAATCGGAAAAATTGTATGATAAAATACAAAATTTCAGTTACAACTTAATAATTTATTGAGCCACAAAAAAAATGTCAAAGAGCTGCATGCGGCTCATGAGCCGCAGTTTGAGCTTGTCTGTTATATAATATGATTTTCATATATAAACTGAAACTATCGGAAAAATTCCAAATTTAATATTAATATTGGTAAAATTGAAATAAGGTTTCAAATTTTTGGTTTTTATAAAGTATAAAGCAATAATTTTTTTGTTAGCTTAAAAAATGTTTAACTTTATATAATATATAAAATGAAAAATTTCCCTTCATGAATATAACTCCTATCTACATATATAAATACAGATATACTATTTTTATAGACCCACATTTTTTCATTGAATATCATAACAAAAAAAAATAATAATAACAAAAAAGATTTATATGTACAGTATATCTTATTAGATTTTTTCCAACATAAAAGTTTCAAAAAAAAAAAAAAAATAAAGGTGTTATTTATTAAACAAAAATTAATTGCATAGAAAACCGAAAAAATGTATAACACGATGTGTAATTACGATTTTTTTTTTTTTTCCATTATTACTTCTCACAATAAATTTTTTGATATTAAAAAGTAGAAAAATATGGCACAGCGAAAATTTTGATCTAAATTTTTTTTTGTTTTTTTTGTTGCTTGTACCTTTTTGTTATGAAAAACATAAGATTGATCTATGTATCAAAAAAATAAAAATAAAAACAACAAAAAAAAAAAACTATTCGTTATGTTTAATTATATAGTTACATATGTTAAAAAAATATACGTATAACTGAAATTAACCCTTATCTGCCCTTTTATAAATCAAAAATAACCTTTTTTTTTTTTAATTTAAAAAAAAAATAATGAATATAGCAAGGTTTATGAGATTATCAATCACTGAGTTAAAAATAAGAGAAAAATTTAACTATTTTTTTTTTTTAACTAATTTTCATGTTAAAAATAAATAGATTCAATTAATCAGCTGATTTCTCAATGAAATCAACTGTTTTTCGAATTAAAAGAAGTTAATAATTTTTGGAATCATGAAACCAAATATTTTCATAAAACACATCATCAGATTAATATTTGATTTTTGGCAACTAAATCTTACAGTTTATGCTTACAAGTCATTTTACATGAGTAGACTTCTAAGTTTCATTTAAACACTTCGGATACAGATTTTTTTTATTGGAAGAAAATAATACTTATTTATATTAAACAAAAAAAAAATTAATTTGACTCTAGAATCTCGTTCATTTTTCAATTTTTATAGGTCAATCGATTACGGAAAAAAAATTAAAATCTTAAATTTTTTCTCACTTTTAACCCTAAATGTTATTGAAAAACTATTGACGAAAAATTTATTGATTGTTTGGCCCACAAATTAGAAAGTTAATAAAAAAATAAAATTTTGTTTTATCATAAAATTCAGAAAACTAAATAATGGCTTAATTAGTTAAAAAAAAAATAAAATAATAATAATAAACCACAAATCAAATATATACTAATCTTTAACAATCGCGCTTTTATTAAATTTTTGACGCGACTAATAGGAGCATTTAGACAAGGGGGTCAATGTTATTACCATTTTTTATTTTTTTAATTTTTTATTTTTTTTTTTATTTAATATTTCATTTTAATCCAGCATGAAGCGAATGTGCCATTAAGATACCAGAAACATTTATTGCTCATTATGTTGTTGTTCTTTTTTTTTTTCACAAAAGAAATATGTTTAAAAAAAACAAAAATGAAAATGTTATCAAATTTATAGCTTTTGCTTTTACCACTTTTTGAATAAAAAAAAAAATAAATTTTTTTTTTGAAAGAGAAAAAAAAAACTAAAAGCGAATAACTTGCTAATTAGCTAAAAAGGCAAACTTTTTTAAAGATGACAAACAAAATGCAAATTTAATTTTTTTTGTCTCTTTTTTTTTTATTTATAATACAACCAAAATTCATCATTCCAAAGTGTGAAAATTAATAATGAAATTTAAGTAGAAATTTTTTGCTATTTCTTTATAATGTATAGAAATTATGATTTAATTCAATATTATAGTTGTTTCAATTTTTGAGATATTTAAATCGGTTTGGCGACCGACGAGACATTTTTTGACTTAAATTTAAGAACTTATAGATAGTTTATTAAACTAAACTATGTCTTCAATTTTTATTTTAACAACACAAAGAATTTATACAATCCGTGGTGAGAATTGAACTCCTTTTAAAAATCATTCGTTTTATATGTAAAATAAACTATAATTTCTAAATTAAATCTTTAAATAAATTATTTCGAAAATATTCCTTATTTATAGTATTTTATTTTATTTTAACAATTTTGTTACAACTATTGATTGTAAATAAAGGAAAGTACCCAATTGAATGCAAACCCATTTAAAGATCGTGGTAAAGTTTATCAACCAAACAAAAAATAAAAATAATAATAGAAAAAAAAAAAAACAAAAAATAGTTGGTAATTCTTTATGGATATTTTATTCATCAATTTTGATGAAAAATTAATTCTCATTTATTCATACCGTTAATTTTAATTTAATTTTTTTTTTTAAATATAATGTTTTTTTTTTATATATATACCTACTTTTAATTTTTTGAAGAAATATTTTTATATAGTTTACCAAAGTGCTAACCACTCTTTGTTTTTTTTTTTTTTATTTTTTATAGGACAATCAAATATCAAAAATTCAACCGTATACATTTTTTAAAAAACAAAATTTAACTCGTGTTGATTTAATTGGTAATAATTTAACAACATTGGATCCAAATGCATTAAGATTATCACCAATATCAGATGATAAATTGATACCAGAATTTTATATTGGTAAAAATCCATTTCAATGTGATTGTAATTTAGATTGGATAACAAAAACAACATCTATTGGTAGTGGTGGTGGTGGTATAACAACACAAACACAAACATCAACGACAGCAGTTAATAATGCTGAAACACGACGCACTCAACCAAAACTAATGGATTTAGCTAGTATTCAATGCAAATTGTCATATAATCGTGAAAAAATGTATTCACCATTAACTGAAACTAAATCCAGTGAATTTCATTGCAGGTATGTTGTATTTTATGTATATTTATTTATGTAGTATACAGAAGAGAATCAAAAGAAGAAAAAGAAAAAAAAAAAAAATAATTTTATTTTTTAATTTTCTTTTTTCTTTTTTTTTTTTATATGAATATAATAATAAAATTCAAATATATAGGTATATCTGAACTTATTAAATTTAATTCTGAGAATAAGATTTAAAAAAAAAAAAAAAAGTACGTACCCGGAATCAGAAAATTGTTGAGATAATTCAGAAAGTCAGGAAAAATTAATAAAAAAAAAAAGTTTATGATTTTTTTTGCAAAAATAAAAAAACTGGGCCTTAAAAACTAAAGTGGCTCCAGAGTACTTCTGTATTAAAAAAAAGTATACTCAAGTTGAATATAAAAAACATTTCGGTGGCCACAAGGCATAATCGCCTAACTCGATTTTGCTACTTTTCAGGAGAGCAGTTTAAAGTTTCAAATCTTCAAAGTTTCAAATTGTCTAAAGTTAAGTTAAAAAAAAAAAAACCACAGATTTATTATTGGATAACCAAAAATTTTATCAAAAATATATACTCTGTAAGTGCTGTTAAGTTTTGGAAATTCCTTAAGCTTGAATGAAAATACAATGAATGATATATATATATAAGAATGATATATGGACCTGGAATCAACTGACTCTGAAGCTAACAAGCGAACTTTTAATTTTTAAATTTGAATATTTATCTCGCTATTAAAGTCTTATCATAATTTGATCATAATTTCTTCTTATGATAGTCTGCTGTTATATCAAGGAATTCTTTTTTTACGAATCAAGCTAAATTTTTTTTTTAATTTTTTTTTTTTTCAACAAAATACAAAATTTAAAGCTTTCAATTTATCTGGCAGACTGTGTAATAATATAAATTAATATTATTTCCATTTTTTTTTTTTTTTTTTTTTGTACCTGACCTGTGTACTGTACAGTATAATAAAATTATAAATTTCCAACTAAATTAAATCCAATATTTCAATCTCAATCTAACCATTTTTTTGTTTTTTTTTTTTTAATTTAATTTTATTGTATTTTTTTTTTTTCGGACTTTTTATTTTTCTTTCGAATTCTTGTTAGGAATTTTAAATAAAATTTATTTATGAAAAAAAAAAAAATGTAAAATAAAATAAATTTATATATACATATATAAATTTAAATTTAAATTATAACGAACTTATTTGCATATAAATTTAAATGATTTTTTTTTTTAGTTTAGTTTTGTGTACGAAAAAAAAAAATGTATAAATTTTCAAAAAAAAAAAATTTTTTTTTATATATAATATTTTTTTATTTTTTTTTATAAAAAAATTTAATTTATTTTATTTTTACTTTGTTTATTTTTTCAAGGTATTATACGCATTGTTTTGCTTTATGTCATTGCTGTGATTTTTTTGCATGCGATTGTAAAATGGAATGCCCCCATAAATGTAAATGTAAGTACCATTATTTTTTTTTTTTATATAAAATTTATATTTAAACCTCTTTCCTTTTTATTTTTGTCATATATATATAAAAAAAAAAAAAAACAATAATTGAAATAAATTTAACTATTAAAATAATCCTTTTTTACTTAGTAGCAAAAAAAAGAAAGAAAAAATGTAAACAAAAAATAAAAACAAAAAAACACAAAAAAATTTGTGTTGTGTGTAGGCAGATTTGATTTTTCAAATTTGGAAATTTATTTGTTATTTTTATATGTGCAAAAAACCGAACCAAGAGAAATACAAGTTGCGCACATTATAAGTCTCTCTGGCGATATTAAAGTACTATATACATATTATACTATAGTTTAATAATCAATGTTCATTTTGAATTAAAAAAAAAAAATAAATATAAATACCGTATTTATTATTTTCTTATACAAAATTCTGGTTAGCGGAAAAATTGTATTTTCTTTGCATAAAATAGATAGTAAAAAAAAAAAAAAAATTATATTTTTTATCTTATTTTAAAATCATAATTGGGTAATTTTTATTTAAACGGCGGGCGCGCGCACACAAGAAGATTTGTCCATCTTTTATGTGTACAAATAATTTTTCTTCTTTGAAAATATGAAAATCTCTACTGTGCTTCACTATAATAGAACATTTTTTATAATGACAAATATTTTATAAATTAATGTATATAGAAGTAGCGAAATATATTAAGTTTAAACGAAAGCTTAAGTTTCATACCAGTAAATTAACCAAACTTCAATTTCTGTTAAGATTCTTATCCGAAATGGTAAGAACACATTCAATTAAAATTTATCAAAAGAGTTACAAACATTTTAACAGCTTAAAATATTTTCGTATAGTTATATTAAAAGAATCATATTTTCTTGTATTTAATTTTATTTTCTTTGCATTTAATTAAATTATGAATTAAAAATCGTTATAGTGGAGAGAAATTAATAAATTAAAATTTAGTAATTTTAAGAAACTTTCTTATGGCTTACAACCGCAATAAAAATCATTTTCTATTTTGAAATATATCCTTAGGAATCTATTTAAAAGAAAGTACCCACATATAATAAATAGTAAATCTGATTATACATATGATTATAGTACTATATTCTGTTCTATCTACTTCGTTAAATAAAGTCATTAAAACTATATTTATTTATACTATATATTCTAAAGTGAGAGTAAATAAATCGTATAGCCAGGAAATATTCGCAAATAATAAATGACTCAACATAAAAGCTTCAGGTATTTTTAGTCATAATGATATTTAAAAAAATAAAATTATACTCTTAACAATTACTTCCTTGAAATAACTATTTAACCAAAATTTCCAATTAATTAAAAATTATTATTAGCCCGATAGGCAAATTATTTCTTGCTAAAACTTATGAAATTATTATTATTTTTCTTATATATGATTTTTTTTTTCCAGCATAAGTGTTATTTTCAATCATTTTTTTTTTTTATGCCAAATGAACATCATTTGATTGTTATCTCAATCATAGTTAAAAAAAAAAAAAAATAAGTTTAATTTTATTCAATGACTTTAAGAAAAAAATAAATTGTATAATTTAGAAAAATATTGTATTTCTAAGAAATCTTATTTTTGAATAAAAGAGATTCTTGATAATTAAAAAAAAAAAAAATAAAAATTTAAATTAAAAGAATTTCAATGAACGAAGAAACAAAAAAATAGCTCTTTGATTAAATCATTAAAAAAAAAAAATCTCTAGCAATTTTTTTTAAATAGCTAAAATTTAATTTTTTATTGTATTTATTAAAAAACAATTATAACTTTATGATTTCTAAAAAAATTATTTCATAAAATACATTATTTGATGAAAAATATAATTCTACGGCATTTTGGAGAATGCTGTCAATTAAAACTTTACACTATAGAGCACAAACTCAGTTTTAATACTCAATTATGTTATCAAAAAAGGGCAGATAATGGACATTGTCTAAACAAGGTTTTCTCCAGTACTTCGATACTTAAATAAATCTCAAATAAAATTATAATCATCTACTAATTGCCACTCCGATACTTAAGTGTCAAAAACTTTTTGTTAAAACAAAATTGTCATTTTTGACAAGCTCTGAAAATTTTTGGAAGATCTAAAAAACTATTTTTTGAAGAAGTAATAATTGAATAAAAAAAAAAAACGATTCCACAATTAAATAAAAAAAATAAAATAGAAACCTGTTAAGCAGAATCAACTTCAATTTACACTTTTATAACGTCACTTTGATTTAAAACCGAAGCTATTAATTCCTTTTTATAACAAATTTTTATTCATTTTTATTTTTTTTTTTCTTTCTTCTATAAAAGTATTCCCATAAAAAGTTACAAAAGAAAAAAAAAAAAATTATAAATTTTAATAATAAAATATTCTGTCTGCGTACTAGTCATAAATCACTAAATAAACCCAAAAAAAAAAAAAAAGTATTGAAGGAAAAAATTTAGCTTATTTGAAAATTTATTATCATTTTTTTTTTTTCTAAAGAATAAAGAATAAAACTTAAGAGTTAATTTCTTATTTTGTATTATTGTTGCACCTAACTAACATACAAAAAGAATATTATTCATATCTGTGAACTTATAATAATTGTTTTTTGTTTCTAAATTTGATTTTGATTTTCTATTTTTTTTTATTTTTTTTAATTTTAAAAAATTCCTTTTTTCCAAGATTGGCATTTAGAGATTAATGATGATGCGAGAAAATTTTAACACAGCTGGCCATAAACTTTCCCGTCCTATATTTTATTTGATCAATAATGTTGAGTTAAAAAAGGCTTTCTTTTTTCAATTAAAAAAAAATAAAAATTAATGAATATTTTTAGTCTTAAACAGATCTTTTTAAAGTAAACCGTTATTAATGTAAATCATTCCAAATAATTAAATTTTCCTAATTTATGTCATATTTATAACAAAACGTAATAAATTATTTTTCTAATGCTAAGCATAAAAATAGAAATTCATATATTAAGAAGCTCTAATTCCGATATTTCAAACCGACATGTTTTGGTATTTAAAAAAATTTACTACAGCTAAATTCTTTTCGCCATAAAATCCGTTTCATTCATGAAAAAAATTATAATTTATTTTTTTTTTCAGTGCATTCCAATTTAAATAAGAAATTTATATTATAATTTTCATTAAATAAAAAAACGAATTCTTTTATTTTCTATTTAATTTTGTTTTTTTTTTTTCTGAAATTTATTCATTTTTTTTTTATTTTGTTTTCCTTTTACGTTTCAGGTTTTCATGATCAAAGTTGGACATCAAATATTGTTGATTGCTCACAATCCGGTTATATAAATCAATTACCCAGTAAAATACCAATGGATTCAACTCAATTATATTTAGATGGGAATAATTTTAAACAATTGAATTCACATACGTTTTTGGGTCGGAAACGTTTAAAAATTTTATATCTTAATAATTCTAATATTGAATTAATAATGAATCGTACATTTTATGGTTTATTAGAATTAGAAATACTACAATTAAATAATAATCAATTAATACAATTAAATGGTAATGAATTTAATGGTTTAGAAAATTTAAAAGAATTATTTTTACATTCGAACCGACTTAAAACTATTGATCAATTAACATTCTCTAATTTACATTCATTAAAAATTCTAACATTAAATCGTAATGAATTATTGAGTATTGATTTCTTTTTGCCACCATATTTAAATACACTCAAATTAAGTGAAAATTCTCTATTATGCAATTGTGAATTAATAGAGAATTTTAGATTATTGTTGGATAAAAATAATAATATTGAAGATATAAAAAATGTTACATGTTATCAGTCGTTAACGCCGTCATTAGCATTACCATCAGTGACCGCAAATTCAGTTGCTGCAAGAGGATATCTAATGAATCGTAATGAAAATATTGAATTTATAGAGCAATTATTAGTCAATAACACCTTGAAATGTATGAATCTTGAGAAATTGTCAAATTCAAATTCAACAACACGATTAATGTTATCACCACAAACTATACAAAGTTACACCGTATTATTAGCTGTATTAGCTGCATGTTCATTTCTAATTATATTCATTTTACTGGTATTTATATTCCGTCAAGAGATGCGTATTTGGTGTCATTCAAAATTTGGTATCCGGTTATTTTACAACACTAATCTTGATATTGATAAAAATGAAAGAGATAAATTATTTGATGCATTTATATCGTACAGTTCAAAAGATGAACAATTCATAATTGAAGAACTCTCACCGCTGTTAGAAAATGGTGATCCACATTATAAATTATGTTTATTTTATCGCGATTTTCCACCGGGTGCCACTTGTTATACAGACACAATTTGTCAAGCAATTGACTCATCACGTCGTACAATTATGATTTTATCAGAGAATTTTATTAAATCCGAATGGTGTCGTTTCGAATTTAAATCGGCACATCATCAAGTATTACGAGATCGTCGACGTAAATTGATTGTAATTTTACTTGGTGAAT
Source organism: Hybos culiciformis (assembly GCA_964007475.1). Lineage (NCBI taxonomy): Eukaryota > Metazoa > Arthropoda > Insecta > Diptera > Hybotidae > Hybos > Hybos culiciformis. The sequence goes on from OZ023274.1 coordinate 21,473,717, forward strand.
TGCCATCATCTAAAGATTTAGATCCAGATTTGAGATTGTATTTAAAAACTAATACATATTTACAATGGGGTGATAAATTATTTTGGGAAAAATTACGTTTCGCTTTACCAGATGTACCAAACAATCAGCGACGAATTAATTGTAATAATTTGCAAATGCAACAATTGCATCCTCATCATATGCAGCAACAACAACATTTAAATCAACAACACCAACAACAACATCATCATCAACAACATTTGCAACAACAGCCATTGCAACATCAACAACAACAGCAACAACAAATAAGATCATCTCAACATCATAATATGCAACATAATTTAAATACAGCAGCAATTAGGCAAATACAACCATTACCACCTCCAAATAATCGTAATTTAAATATAGGAAATCAAATGAATTTATTAAATTCATCTGGTAATAATATGGGAATTATAAATAATAATAATAGAAATAATATACAAAATTCAAATTCATCATCACCATCGCCAAGATCAATGGGAATGCATATTTGAGTTAATAAAGAAAATTGAAATACAAAAAAAAAAAAAACTAGTGTTACAATTAATTTACAAAAAAAAAAAATTAATAAAATGGGATCAATTGTAAAAAGCATTAAATTTTTAAAAAAGAAATTCTTCATTCTTTTTTTTTTTCTTTTGTTTGTTACATACAATAATTATTACATATTTGTATAATCATTCAAAATTTTAATAATTTTTAACGATTTTGAACATAATTTCATTTATTCACAGCAATTAAGGTTTGCCATATTACACTATCATTTTTTTTTTTTTATAAAGAAATCCTTGTAAATATAAATAATTTTGATTTAATTTATAGCAGATTATCGTAAATGTATATAAATTTAATAATAAAATAAAAATTGATTGAACTAAATTTAAAAAAAAATAAAAAATTTAATAAACATAGTCAATTTAAAAAATTCGAGGTCAGCATTTTTCTTTTGATTTAAAAAAAGTTAACAGCAATAATACTTATTTTGTATAAATAAAATAATGTTTTATTGCTATTCATAACATAAATTTCATTACTCGTTATTGTTCATTTAGTTAATATTAGTGAAGAGTCATTAGTTCGTTCACATCTCATTCTAGCTTACTTAAGTGTTATTTGAGCTTGTTCACTAATTACCTACATTTAAATTAATTTACAACTCATTTGAAATCACACACGACCCTTGCTCTCAGAAAGTTCATTTCGATTTTATTTTTTGTAGGTATTTTTAAATCGATTATTAACTTTCATTATAATTTAAAATGTCTGAAAAACACGATTATTTTATGTAGTCAGATTAAAAGAGTTTTATTCAATTCTATACAAAGTAAATCAGTATTGACGTTTTTTAAAACTCAATTTTAAATTAAAATCATAATTTTTTTTTTTTGTGATTAAATAAATGTCAAGAAATTTAAAAGTTTGCCGTCGGTCAACATTATTTTGACCTTAGATATGCAATATAAAATCATTAATTATTTTTATTTATCACCTTGATCTGGTTCTTTATGTCAAAAATTTATATTGTATTTGAGCCATTGCTTCTTAGTAAAACATACAATGTAAATAAAGTATAAAAAAATAGTATAAAATAATCTGTCAAATTTTTTAATTTATTTTAGCTAATTTTTGTTTTACAAATCTATAATGTGTCCCTGAATACAAAAAATTGTTTTTATTTCTTCGATAAATTAATTGCATGATTAACTATTATTATTTTTTATTTTTTTTTTTTTAATTATAAATATAACGCATTTTTTAAAATTTTTAACTAACATGAAAAGTTTAAAATTATTTAATTTGCAAAAAAAAAAAAAACAAAATAGTTTTTAAGTAATCAATCAAAACAGAAATATATTTTGTTTTGTAAATATAGTTTTTTTTTTTTTTTTTTTTTTTTTCATATCTTAAATCCATTGAATTGTGATAAAAATATTTTAATATTTAATAATTTAATGAGGGTTAAAGAAATAAATAATAATAAAAAAAAAACAAAAAATTCAATAAAAGAAGAGAGATCTTGTTTCTCGTAATTTAAGAATTTTTTTTTATAAGATTATGTTTTTATGTTTATATTTATTTATTTTTTTTTTTCCTTTTTTAACCTTCAAGTCCTCAATCATTATGTATATTATTTTTCCAAAAAAAAAAAAATATATATATATATATAAAAATGTATAATTTATTGATTGTAAATAAATAATAATAATAATAATAATATGTTGTATATATAGAAAAATTTTGACTGAAAAATATTAAAATTTTTATAATAATTATTTTTAAATAAAAAAACAAAATAAGGAAAAATAAATCAAAAAGTTATAAATTATTTTTTTATGTGTTTGTATTTATTTTTATTTATAAAGATCCAACATCGTAATTAAAAAAAAAATAAATATTTTTTGGGTATATATGATAATTTTAGGGTAAAACAATTTTGTTCCTTAATTTTATTTTATTTTTTTCGCGGGTTGAAAAAAACTAAGATTTTTTTTTTTATTTTGATTTATTAAAAATTTTTTCAAAATGATTTGAAATTGTGGAATGTAATTGGTCTATAACATGATGTGATTATTATAAAAAGAATTTTGCATTTCTTTGTTTGCCTTTATTTTGGAGGGAAATAAAAAAAAAAAAACAAAAAAGGTTTTTAATTTTTTTTTTTTTGAATATTTCACCTTATAAATTATTTTTAGGGGTTGAACAGTTAAAAAAATCATTGTCATGCAGTTTTATAATTTTATAAAAATAGCAAATTGGATGAACTCTTTTTCTTTTTTATTGAACACCTTCAACCAGCTGGACGGGATTGAGACTGTAAATTAATGACTGTAAGAGCAAAGTACGAAAATCCTCCGGATTATATATATCTGAATATACAGACAAAGACTTTTTCAACGTTTTATACTATTGATAAAAAATATATTTTATTTAAATTTCGAAAAATATCATAAATGATCATAAATTTTACTCATTTCAGAGATGTTATATACTTATATAGTATGAAAGAAAAAACGTACATAAATCAATTAGAAAATAATAATTTCAAAATGATTTAAATACTGTATTCTTATCTGTGAAAATTTGGTAAAAGTTGAAATATAATAAGACAAAAGTATCATAAAATACAATCATTTTGAAAAATTAAAAATAATTTTATTTCGTTTTTTTTTTTTCTCTCAAGGGTCAGGTTAACGCCTATTATGCAGATGGTTCTAATTACAGTGCCCCAGATAATATATATAAAATAAATGTAACAAAGTAAAAAGACTATAACAAATTTCATAATATTTTAAGAGTTATCATTAACAGCATAACCACAAAAAAAAAAAAGTATATTTTTAAAAATATATACATATAAATAAAAATGAAAACTATAAGTTTTATTCGTTAAAAACAACAAAAGTGGAAATAACGTATCATGTTCGACAATTTTATAAATTCGAAACACTTTTTCTTAAGTGCCCGTTAACAGTTTTTCAATAAGATTTGTGTTTATTTTTTTTTTTTTTTGCTCTTCATGTTAATGATTTCTATGTTTCAATAATATATATATATACATATATTTTCCAGCTCTTTACTTTGTACAAATATACATACAGAATTAATATATGTACATATGCTCATAATGTATATGTATGCGCATATATGTATTATGTATCTCATTAATATTGAGCAAGTGAATGACCTATCTATCTATAAGCAGTCTAAGATAAATAGTATTACGAATTGTTGGAAAAAAAAAAAAAAGTTAAAAGTATCTAAGAGTTATTTTCATAAAAAGTAAAAATAACACTTCATGTACAATAAATAGCAATCAGTTTAAAACGTTTGTTAAAATAATTCGAGATTTAAGTTTGTTATAAAAGCCAAAATAAAAAAAAAATAAAAATTTGCTTTCAGTCGCATCGGGAAAAGGTTGCCCACAAATTCATTCATATTCAGTTTCAATTTTTAAACTGATATTAATTCTTTCTGAACTTCAAAAAATTTTATTTAAAAATATAAATTATTAAAACTTATATATGTAAATTATTATGAAAGAGCTAAATCAAAATATTCTTAATTAATCGTCCTTATGACTGATTTATTTTTCTTCTCGATCTCAACTCCTTAAATACTCTTTGATATGAATTTGCTTAGCAAGTAATTAAATCAACCCAACAGGATGCACACAAAAAAAAAAACCAAATTCTGTAACACTCAAATTCAGTAGTGCAGATCAGCGTTTTTCAACCTGTGTTCTGCAGAGCCCTTGACTTCCGTCAAAAAATTTAGTGGATCCCCGAGAACATTTTATGTTTCGAAAATTGTATGCTTCAAAAATGTCACCTTTTCAAAAAACACAAAATGGTACTTGCTGTAGTCTGTATATAAGAGCTCAATCAGAGCATAGTTAGTTATGTTGAAAATAAGCAAAAAAAAAAAATTATATTAAAAAGAAGTTTTACATCAGAAAAAATTTGTTTTCATTTGTGGTGGTTTTTTTTTTTTCTTTTTATTTTTATCATAAGAAAATGATCCATTCGCAAAAATACAAGAAGTGAAAAATATCTTTTACTAAAGAAAAATGTTATTTGAATCTATGAAAAAATATCTATGAAGCGCAAGAAAAAAAAAATTTTTATATACATATCTACATTTTTTTTATTCAATATAACAAAAAAATGAAATTAACCACTGAACAACATAAGTTTTATATAAACGATTTATGGTATGTTCTCTAGTCAACAATTTTTTTACAATTTTTTTTTTTATTGTTTTTTTTCTCGAGGATTTTTCTCCAGAATTGAAGGATGGAGAAGTCTTGACAAGGATTCTTTGCAATTTAATGACACCATGTCTTTATGCGACTCAAATATTGTTTACTGTTTATAGATTCTGTCAGATTTTATGTGGAACTGGGACAATAATCATTGTATTTTAATTCAACATTTAATTATTGCGATCATAAGTCGAAATATAAGTAAATAGAGCTACAGAGATGATTATCAATTCTCTACTGAAAGTGTGAATTCAAATAAGGACCGCAGTGTCAGTTCTTAAGATATTAAAAAACAAAAAAAAAGGTATCGTTATGAATTTATCAAAACCTTGTCAAGCCAATAATAACATATATTATTTTATATTTTTCGAATTCTAAAATATTTCAAAATTTATTTTTTTCTCCAACTTCATTTATGTTATGATGCAGTTGCGAACAACATTTAAATCACGAATATCATAATTTTGTTGTTTAAAATATGTTTATTTAGTTTATATATTTGATAAAAAAAAAAATTAAACCAAAAAATAGAAAATTTTCTGCAACACAATATGAAGTTATGTGTACCAAAACTGCATCAAATTTGCAATTTGAAATTATTTTTACTTATATAGGAAAATATCTATTAAAGATTCTTGTTTTTAAAAATAAATTTTTTTTTTTTTATAATATCATGATTTTTTATTTATTATTTTTTTTTTTTAAGAAAATGAAACTAATTTTCATTTCATAAAAAATGAAATATGTAAATAGAAAATTATATACTCGTCATAATACAAGATTAGTTTCTCAATTAAATACATTTGTATATACTTGAGAGCGGCTTGGGTACATGAATTTAGTTAGAAATAGTTAAAAAAAAAGAAGAAAAATGAACATATTGACAGGGAGTAGCAAATTTTTAAATAAAAATTCAATAATAATAATTGGTCTCTACATGTATTTATTATGAGTATTAATTAAAGAAAATTTCAAAGCTCAAATCACAAAGGTTGTTGATAATTGCGTCCAATTAATGCTCTTATTCTGGACTCAATCGTAACACAAATAAACTCAAACTTGATATTAAAATCAGGAGGCTTTAATTATTGTGCCACCAATGTTATTAGCAAAAATAAATATAAATAAATTAAATTCAGTAACATTTTAAATAAAAACCTTTCGAAAGTTAGTGTATTTATCTTTTTTATTACTATCATTATTCTTTTGCCTCTGAGAATTTAATATGTCCAACCAACAAGTCTTTTTCTTCTTTTATATTCTTCAACCATAAAATAAGTTCAATTAAAAAAAACCTATATATTAAATAAGAGAATCAAAAAAAAAAAATAAATAAACCTAAGTAAAGTTAATTGAAAATTTGACATTTTTATACAGCAATGACAATCTGTTATCAACTTCTTTTTCTCATAACTATATAAAAAAAAAAAAAACTAATTTTAACGTCAAAAAGCTACTTTCAATAATGAATTACATGCATTTTATGTTAACTTTTAAATTATGGAAAAAATTTTTTTTTTTTTTTAAATATAAAAAATTACAATAGAGTGATAAAGCAATGGACACAAGGTAGGTACATTGGTATAACCATAAAAATGTGCTGGTTATAAAATATAACCAGTAAAAAAAAAAAAAAAAACAAAAAATTATATGAACAAAAAAAAAACTTGGTTCGTTAAAAGTCTAAGTTTTTTTTTTTTTTTTTTAAATAATTTTTTATATGAATATTGTAAGGTATAATTTATACCTAGTTAATTTATTATAAATTTTTTTTAAAAAGTATGAAAAAAAAAAAAATGAATATAACGCTAAAGGTTTTTCTATAAGTTTGTTTAATAAAATTTTCGGATGGAGTGAAATTTTTATTTTTTTTTTTGAAAATTTAAATATTTAATAGTTTAATTTATGTTTTTATTTATTTTTTACATTTATATGCAGAATATATATTCTATGTATTAATACTTGATATTTGATAGAAGAACAATAATATCATTTGAATCATGAATTTGTTAGCAAAGCTTTAATATTTGAATCATAAACTATTCGGGAGTTTTCAAATCAAAACCTTAATATTTTTCTAACAATGTAATGAGATCGTTTCTCAGTAATATTTTACCTCAACTTTTTTTAAAATATTTCTGGCGATTTCATTATACCTAGCATTTGAGAACCTTGAAATAAAAATTTTTTTGGTATTTTCTAAATTGTACACGATTCCCAAGAAAATATGCGAGTATCGTCTTTAAAGTTCAAAGTTACAAGAAAACAATATCATCAATCAAATGCGGATACGAAAATCAACCAAATATTTGATTCATCCTAACACTATTAATTCGAGACACATAAACACATATATCGTAAAAATCATTCTTTTTAGAGACAGAAAAAAGTTATTTTGTTTTCATTTCATTTTGAAAAAAAAAAAAAAAAAATCGAAATATGTATTTATTTATTTATTTTTTTTAACTCTTATTCATTTTATATATGGGAAAAGAAATTAAAGAAAAATTAATTTTTTTGAATGATTAATAAAAAAAAATAAATTTAGAAATATATTTATGGATAAAGGTATTTATATACTACATAACATACAATTGTGTAATTTTTTATTTGAATATTTTTATAAGGATGATCTATAACCTTTTTTTTTTTTGTATTTTATTTTGAAGTGGTCTCATTTTCAATTCCAATGAAAAAAATAATAATAATATTCTCAATGGTTGTGAAGCGTCGCGTCGTATTTCGTATATTCGAGGGAAAATATTTGTGTTTACTTTTCTTTCAATATTTCGCTTATATTATGTATGGGCGCAGATTTAAAATATTCTTTTTTAATTTTTATCAATGATTGATAGAGTGAGGTACATACATATATATTACAATGTATAATAAATTCTAACCAAACAGAATAAAAAAAAAAACATATATAAAATTGAAAAAATTGCGAACCCCTATTATTCGAACCCTTTTTCTTTTTTTTTAATCTGTAATACGTAACTGTAGTAATATGCATAATGCCTGCATTGTAGAAATAGAACAACTCAATTTAAAATTAATTACAATTTGAAAAAGAAAAAATTTTTGTAATTTAAGATTTTTTTTTACTATATACAGATAAGGAGACCCTTAGGCGTTATAAATAAGGGTTTCAACTATAATAGTAGTTCGAAATTACTGAAAAAGTTTTTGAAAGAAAAAATTTCTAAATTTGTAAGGCAGATAAGTATTCTAAAATTTAATCTTCAAAATCCTTATAGATATAGATTGAAAAGAGATAATAAATTTTTTTTTTGTTAATAACTTTTAAGTAGCGTTCCAAAGGCAATTAAATTTATTGAAATCAAATTTTTGCATTGATCAAATTTTCTTTCGAGAAATAATTATTTTCTTTTATCAAACACTATATAATTGACGTATTTGATGTTTCATATACTTGACGCAAGTATAAATAAAGAAAATTTAAACTACAATCTTTTAAAAATTTAATTTTGATAAGAAAAGATCAAGAAAACAACTCAATAAATACCAAACCATCAACCTTTCGTATTTTATTTTGCACCAAATAGTGTTACCATTTTTAGCAACAAAATTCTAATAAAATTCATTTACAATTTTAAAAACCTAACTAGGTTTTAATTATTAATCTTATCAAAATTCAAAATTAATGATCTCTCTGTACAAAATAAAACCATTAGAAAATACATTGTAGAAACTCTGAAAAAAAAAAACATATGTTCGGTTTAATGTCTCGTTTCTTTCATTTTATTTCGCTTTTGAAATGAAAAATAGCTCCCTAATCAATCAACAAATATTTGCACGCCTTTTTTTTTCAGAGTTTTGTTAGTTTTTTATTAGTATTCTTCTTTTTTTTTTTCTTTTGGGACAATTTTTGATGAATTAGTTTTTTTTCTCTGTTTATAAAAAAGAAAAAGAAAAAAGGATTTATGTTTTCTCTTTATATATAATCAGCAAGACCCATAACTACATTACCAATATCTATTTAATTAAACTTCCTGATCTTTATAATATTTTTGTTTTTTTTTTTTTTTCTTCTTTTTAATTTAAGAAAAATTACTTTTCGTAATCCTGGGAGGATCCGATCTTAAAGGAAAATAAAAAAAAGAATTTCTTTTATTTAAGAATTTTATTTACTTTGTAGGCTTAATAATAATTCTTTTTGAAATAATTAAAATAAACTTCCTGTATAATGTATATATACCTAGTAAACAAATAATTATAAATAAGAAAAAAAAAAATACTAAAAATATTTTGTTATCCTACAAAATGCCCATAAAATATAGGTGTTTTCTTTCAAGGATCAAAAAATTGTTTTGTTAAAATCGTGAGTAGAAATCTAATACAATTGCTATTTTTTAAGTAAGTTTTGAAGGAGATCAAATATATACTTCACTGATTTTTTGAGAAACATATCATTGCTTATGTGAGCAATTTTTTTTTTTTGGTTTAGAGAGAAAAGGAAGTGTTATAGTGACTTGAAATTATAAATACTATTTTTAAAGACATGAGATTAAAATCGTGCTTCTTCTGACAGTTTGACGGTAGCTTGCTTACTTAAAGTAAATGCGGTAATAGAAAAATTAATAAAAATAATGTCAAATAATTATATCCTGTAATATACTAATAACTCTCAACCGACTTTTGGAGCTACATATTTTTCAAACGTCTTGTAATTTATGTTTGTTAATATTTGTTCTTTCACTCAATTTTTTTTAACATATAAATAGTTCATTCTTGATGGTCTCTAGAAAGATAAAAAATCTGGTTAGTAACAATTTTAAGAGATTCAAGACTAAACCAGTCAACTATATAACTTATACTAATGGTTAGTATAATGTTTGTACATCAACTCAAAAAATTGGGTTTCTCTTTAGATATTCCATAAATTTATAACTTCAATTTAAAAATGTACAAATTAAGCGACAAAAAATATACAAAATTCTTTCAAATAATGCGCGATAATGAAATTTGAGAACCCTACGGATGTGACAACACGTGATTATTACGTGATTTGAAAACTTCTAGTATATATACTTTTATTCGATAATGTTCTTTAAAGATTTTAAATCACCAGATCGTAATATGAATCCAAAATTAGATGATAATAAAAATTTCATAATATCTTATGAATTTAAAAAAAGGAAAAAAAAAGGCCTTAATAAAATATTGATGAACTAAAAATTAATTACTATAATATGTTCCAACATGGCTTACACATAAAATTAATTTTAAATTCATTCCAAAAGTGTATCATGTGTATAAAAAGCTGACTATGTGCAAAAATATGAGAATTATTACAAAATTAAAAATTATGAAAATTATTTTTTTCCTTCAAAATGCTAATAAAGGCATTTGCACAGAATTAATTTAACACAAATTCATTAAAAAAATTAATTTAATTTTTGTTTTTTTACAAAAAGGTTTGTCATTATACAAACATTGAATGCAACGACAAAATAAATAAACAAACATACCTTTTTTTAAGTTCCAATGTATGATAGGGTCCACTTTCGTTATCTAAATTTCAATTAATTTTTAAGGTGTAAGTTTAAGAATCGAAGATCTTTAATAATATTGTAAAAACGGAACATTGAACGAGGGAAAAGAAACATTATCAATTTTCCGAATAATGAATTGTGGGAATATGAGAGAGGACCTTCCCTTCAAAATTTCTAATTTTATTAATATTTTGGATTGAGCCTAAGAAATATTGTTCTTCTTTTCACATTTGAAATTGTTGTCAATCATAACATAATTCATAAAAATAATACTATTCCATTTTTGACTTAAGTTAAATACGAAAGTAACAGAATATCGCAATATCACCAGAATGTCTCATGTTCATATAACAATGACAGACGACTTGAAAATTATTCCGTAATTATAGTTAATCAAATCCAACGTTTTTTTTTCTATTAATTATTCTTATTTTACTTTTTTACATAAATTATAGTTGTTATATCAATATTAAGTTATGCTTCAGCGTAATAAACTTTGTAAAAACTATATCAAAGTATCTAAATTGAAAAATATATGGCAATATAATTATTAAATAAGAAAGCACTTAAAAATACAGAACAAAAAAAAAATTTCTAGAATTTATAAAAAATTTAATGTAAATTTAATGACAGATTTAATTGAAAACATAATTTTTTGTAAATGACTTATTACGCTTGAAATAAATAGTACATATATGAATTAGATCATTTGTAATTGTAATTTGTAATATATATTCACTTGAATCTTTGTAATTTAAAAGTTTTACTGAATTTGAAAGCTTTTCAGATTAGAAGGCAGCTTAGTAAAAAATGGCTTACGACTTCGCTAAATGCGAACATGTTTTGAGTGAGGAGAATCGTTTAAAAATTTTATAGTCATCTAGTTATTTTTACAAAATACATTTTTGGCGGTTATTTCCTTTTAAAATTCAATTTTGCATAATTTACACAAAAATTTCGTTTATGCACCTAATTATTTTTTATATTTTTTTTTACGTAAAACCAATTATTTTTTTTTTTATTTTTATTTAAACTTATGGATAAAACGAATGAATATAAATTATTATTTTTTGGAAGCTGTTAATTTGTTAAATGGATTTTCGTTAAAAAAAATCTTTTTTTTTTTTTTTTTTAATTTAAAACTATGGGAACCAGCGTTAAAAAAAATTAAGCTTTAATAATAATAACCATATTAAAAAAAAAAAGAGATTTTTACATAATTTTTGTTGATTGGATAAGATTATTTGTTTAAAAAAGAGTTGTTTTTTTTAATTCCTTAATTTTTTTTTATTATTATTTTAATACAAGGTTTTTTTGTCAAAAAGTTTCAATGAATTATATAAAACGATGTTGCTGGTATGCAAAAAAAAACATGTTAACATGTTAAGTTGTAGTAAAAGCTTAGTACCAACATTTTACATAGTTACATGTATATGCAAAGGTCAAATCATGAAAGATTTTTCAATCAATTTTTGGTCAAAAAAAATGACATATTCTATTTAAATATTTATTTTATAATAAAAAAAACCGTAAAATAATCTTATAAAGAGCTTCAATTGCTAAGAAAAAATGTTAAAAAAATCTGCAGAGCCTCATAAGCATATTATAGAAAAGTGTTTATACTGAATGGTTTCGAAGATTAAAACTAAAGTTATTTTCGAGTGTGTGCGTAAAAGTTGTGTAAAACAAAATAATTTTCGTTGTAATCCGGACTAAAAATCTTGGTTAAATAATTGATTAATTTCTGTCAAAAAAAGAAAAAAACAAAAACAAAACGATTAAGTCAAAAAGTTTTTTATTAATTATTTCGAATTTTTCTTCCAAAAAACATTCAAAAATAATTTTAGTTTTAATCTTCGAAACCATCCAGTATAAACACTAGGTAATAGAAATAAATATTAGAATTCAAACCCGACGACATGGGTGTCTAAAATAGGGTTGCCAGGTGTCCGGTTTTGAACCGGACAGTCCGTTAATTCAACTACTTGTCCGGTGGGAAAAAATGGGAAGGACCGGACGTACATTTGTTCGGTATTCCACCCGATGCTTATTATTTTGCGAAAAATTAGGTTGATTAGATGTTTTTTATATTTCTGCCTTTTGGTATTTTTTTGTCGCTCAAGTGTTTTGAGTAAACGGTCAAAATGGTAGAGTACGATTCAAATCACTTGAACAATCCGTTATGCAAAGCTTTCCCTTTCCATTACAAAATTCCATACAAAATTTAGGGGAAATTATTTAAGAAAAAAGATCATGCAATTTTTTATAATAATTTTTTAAATTTTACCCTCTCTTAAAAGCTCATTGATCAAGTGATTTGAATCGTACTCTATAAGAAATTTGAAAATATTGAAATTTAAATTTTTTTAATGCAATTGGCTAGAATTTGTTTTATTATTTCAAAATTTTGTCCGGTAATCTTTAAGATTTCATCTGGCAACCCTAGTCTAAAATGTTTTTTTTGACATAATAATTTAAATTGGCAATGCATATCTAATCTTCTATTATATTATTATATTTTGACATATAACTAATTTTCAAATTTTTCATAATAATGTATGTATTTCTAAATAGGCGGATTTTTATTTTTTATTTTTTTAAGCATAAAAATTAATCAAATTATAAATGCAATATAATTTCAAAAAAAAAAAAAAAACTTCCAATCCCAACAAATCCTTAATCCTTCTTTATATGACAAAATTTGATTAAAACCAAAAAAAAAAAAAAAAATCAATATAAAGAAAGCAAAAACAAAATAAAAATTTACCGCAGATGTCTCTTCTTTCTTTCATTACATAGAACTTTGTTATTTGAAAATCCTATTTTGCAGAAAATTGGAATTAAAAAGTAAACAAAGGTGAAAAAGACGAATAGGTAAGTAAAATTGGTAAATAAATGAAAGAAAAAAAATGTACGTAGGTATATAAATTTTTCAATTACTTTTCATTTTTCCTCTTTTTTTTTTTTTTTCTCTTAGTGTTTATCATTTTTATTATTTATTTTATTGTGACAAATTTTTGTGTATGTAAACATATCATTGTGTTTATCTATATTTTTCTTTCATAAATATACTGTATGCATAGTTTCCAAAGCTGTACATACGTTTTTTGTTATTATTTTTTCAACAAAATAACAAAAAAAAAAAAATATATAGGAAAAATTTGCAGCGGTTTTTGAAAAATATCATTTAATGATCGTATCTGTATATATGTATGTTTTTCATGAAAAGAAAAATTATATTTTTAATTTTTTCTTTTTTTATTTACGAAGAGGAATCTCTTTACGATAATAATAATAATAATAATAATAATAAGATACATATATACAAAAAAAAAAAAGGTTTGCTATCTTTTACAAGAAAATGTAAGTTACAAAAAAAAAAATAATATAATATTAATAAAAATAATGGGACAATATTTTTATTTTTTTTAATTCTTTTGCGCATTATTATTCATGCGTTAAAAAAAATAAGAAGAGATCCTAAAATGATTAACTGAGTTTGAGTTTGTTCTCGTTTTTTATTTTAAATTTTTTTTTGGTTTATTCTTTTTTTTATTTTGTTAATTTAGTTAATGGAAAAATTATTTTTTTAACTTCTTACTTAAATGAATATTTTGCCGACTTTCTGCTATTACACACTATCTGTCATTTATTATTATTATTTTTTTAAATATTTATATATTTTATATAAATTTTGTGATAATAAAAGACCATGTTGTATCTGATTTATTATTTAAAAACAAAAAAAATAGAATTTAAAAAAATTAAAAAATAAATTTATAAAATGATAGCAAAAATTTAATTATCTAACGTTATTCTTTTTATTTTAGATATATGAACTCTTTAGAAGCACACGAGTTGTGTAATATCAATTCCTGGTGAACAACTCTAGATTTAATTGAAAATTAAGCTAAAAAATTATTATCTTACAATGATGAACTCAACATCAAACTTATAGACAAAAAATATGAGGTTTTAAATGTCGTAGAATAAATGTTAATTATATCAACCTACAACGAAGCATCCAAAAAGAAGTGTTTACAACTGGGGTGCAATTATGTAACTTTGTCGTCTTTGTAACAATCGACAATTTCAAAAACGATTAATTTCTATGAATAATTAAAATTATGCTTCACGTATCTAATCATGATCGTCATTTTGAAATAAAAAAGGTAGTAAAACTCAATAAAAATCTTGAAAGAATAACTTGTTTTGTAAAATTTGTAGAGGAAAAGAAAAGAATTATGTACCTACTTTTCTAAAATTTTATAGTCAATTATCGAGAAAAAAAATTTGCTTCCTATAACTTTATCGCGAATTGTCTATCAAAATAAAACGACAGTTTTTTTTTGGTCGACAATTAAAATCTCTTAGTACATGAAATTTTTTTTTCGGAATACTGACCCACCAAATCTTTCATATGTTTTATATATAGGAAACTTTGTTGGTCCTATTTGTATGAAAATTCCGAAACGAAGGGTTTCCTGCAAAAATCCTCTTGGACTTGGGGGTTTGGTCACCACCTTTATCTCCCCACCAAGTTTCAGCGAAATCGAAACTGAACACTCATCTGCACTTTCTCTACATTATTTTTTTTTTTTTAAACGATAAATTAAAATTCGCGATCTTTTACGTGAAACAAAAAAGTTGACATGGTCGAAGTCGAGAAATATTTAAAATTTTTTTAGTCAATTGTCGACAATTGTTATAATGATTGCACCCCTGGTTTATAAATTACATAATTATCGATAATTCACGCAACAACTTACTAACAAAAAATGTTCATTTTCTCCGGAAATCCGGAACCCCGGAATTTGAAAATTGCGGGAAATGCGAAGCCCTAGTGGTTATGCACATAATATAATTGAATTTATTTCATCTTAACATAGATGTTAAATATATTTCTTATTTTTTACTATAAAATTATTTAAAACTCAAAATATTCTTGCAGACAGAGAAGGAACACCACACATCATTCAAAATAAGGACATGAATGAAGAAAATTAAAATATTATTTAGTATATGATTTATATTAAACTTTTGCAAAAATCAAGATATAAACCAATTTTTCATGCTTCATATTCATATTTTATGTTAATGCCGTTTCTCAAAAAAAAAAAAAAAATTGATAAGACATTGACAAAAAAGTTTTTGGATAATAATTTATTAGTTGCCAGAGGCATGGCAGCACAGTTGAAATTAATGTTAAATTTAATATATATTTCTTTTTATACCCTTCGAAATTAAAAATGCATTTTCATTTTTCAGTTTATTTTTATCATATAAAAATAAATGCACATGATTAAGCTAAACAAGATTTAATTTTTCATCCAAAAAATTACCTACCAACAAAACAAAACAAAAAAAAAATTAAAAATAACAAAACCATCAAAATTCTACCTGAATTATTTTTTCGTTCGTTTACGATGAAAACCTTAATTGCCACATGACTCTTTGGAAAAAAAAAATAAAAATAAAATATTGGGTACCTTAATTTTAATTTTGTGTTTTTTTTTTTGTATTCTTGAAGAGGCATATTACTTCTTGGATTTGTGCTGTTAACAGTAAGCTAATGTTATTTATTTTTTACCGGTTACTCACATCTGTCCTTTGAACAAAATTTTTTTAATGTGAATTTTTTGTTTTTTTTTTTTTCTTCTTCGTTCGGGAAAAAAAATTGATTTGAAGTGTTTTCCGCCTTATGTTATGCTTATAATTCGATTTTTACCTTTTTATTTATTTTTTTTTTTTTTTGATAAAAAAGTACATTTTTTTTTTCAACTTGTAATTTATTTTTCCTAGGCGCATTTTTTTTGTTTTATTATTTTTTAACTATGTACCCAAAAATCATCCCAAAAGTATGTCCTTTTTACAATCCCACATTCTAGAAGTGGAGAAAATGTTGTTGGAAATAACTTTTACTCTAAACTCTAGAACGAATCATATTGTTTTTTTTTTTTATTTGAGAATTTCAGATAATTTCATAGTTCTTAATGCACAAGGCTTTGGTTCTTTTTAATGAGCTATCAAATAATCTAGAAAAAAAAACCCTGTGGAGTTCAAAGCAAAGTTAACATATGACAATGGATAATTTGATGTTATTTGTAAAAAATATAGAAGAATATCTCATAAATGAAGTATTGCGCCTGTTTTCAGCATTTGGATTAGAATACTTGTGCCACTAACTTATTTTTGAAATCTAATTTTTTTGGGAGTGCCGGGCGGAATATTGTTCTATTATATCTCAAAACCATCCCCAAAAAAATTTAGCTCGACCTTATCATTTAAATAATTAAAAATAATACAAAATAAATCACTTTAAGTTTAAGTAAATTGATACATAAACTTATTAAGTTAAATTCTTTTACTATCACCTACGCTTAATTCATCCCAATTATTACTTGACAGTTAAGTTTTCATATATTTTACTTCAATTTTAATTGGTTTTTTTCATTCATTTGAGCGTTACATAGTGTCATAAAATTACTCTTTACTTAATTTAAGTTTTTGCATATAATATCAATTAAGATTTTCAAATTATTACAATACTATATTTGTAAATATAAAGTCCTAAAACTAATTATTTTTTAAAGTTTAAATTTCCGGGCTGAACCGTTGCTCCAAGACTTCTCTGGTAGACTGAGATATTTCTTCTTTTTTCATACAAGAAAGTTCTGTTTGAGTAAAAAAATCTTTATCTTCTTGAATGGTGATTATTTCGAATGGACTTTTATTAAAATAAAGTTTGAATTTGTAAGGTTGGCAATTCTTCTTCTTTCAATAAACAATAAACCACTGGTTTCAATATATTCAATATTTTATTTTAATTTCAGATTCAATTTTCAATACAATTTAATTAATTTAATTTTTAACCAAAAAAAAACCCTCACTCATCATTTAGTTCGTTACAATTAATTAATTTTTTCTTCCTCTCTCCTTTTTGTCATCTTTACCACGCCAAACTCAGTCTCTCTTTTCACAGCTTACTCTAATTTCGTAATTGGCCAAAGCCGAGTAATACTGCCCTTACAGCTCGTCCGACCTGACATTTCGATCGACCTCGATCGGGGTGGTATAGATAAACAAATATTTACAAAATTTACTTAAATATATATGTAGTGTTGCTTATATCCAAACATCAACCAAAACAGATTTAAATTGGACTAGGTTCTATCCATTTACGCATATGATAAGCTTCAACAATCCCGGTATAAGGGATTTGAGTAATTTGACAATTTTCGACATCCCTGATGACATATCGGTCATTTGGGAGTTCTTTGTGGACTATGTAAGGTCCTTTGTACTTAGGAATTAATTTTTTATTCGTACCAATTGAAACATCAACATTTCTTATAACAACATAGTCACCGGTTTTATACACCTTAGCGGGTCTATTATTACGATTGTGATACTCTTGGTTATAGGTTTGTGACGATTGTATCTTCCGAGAGGCCTCCGAACGTATGGCGAGTAAATCGCGTTCTTCTGTCACTTTGTCCTCAAGGTGTTCTGTTAACCAATCAACCACACGACCTCTCTGGTTGACTCCGAATAATAAACAAGATGGAGAAGTTTGAGTGGAACTATGTATGGAGTTATTAATTGCGAACTCGGTATCTACTAAATGAGATACCCAATCGGAATGTTGAAGAGGTTCACTTAGTTTTGCTAACATAGGACTTAGAACTTTATTAACTCTTTCCACCTGACCGTTAGCTCGTGGAGAGGCAACAGCAACTTTTACGTGAGTGATATTTGTTTTAGTCAAAAATTCACTAAACTCTAGAGATGTGAAACATGAGCCTCTGTCGGATATTATTCGTTTAGGACGACTGTAGTATTCAAAATATTTCTTAAGGGAACAAATGACTTCTTTACTACTAGTGGAATTTACCGGATAAAGTTTTACAAATTTTGTGAAAGCGTCAATAACGACCAATAAATGTTTACGTTTGGACTTAAGAGAAGGAAGGGGACCAAGGTGATCGATATGTATGGTGTCGAAGGGAAGTGGAATCTTAGGAATGCTATATAGATTTCGTTCATTTACTTTCGCTGGGGCGGAGTAGGCTATGCACTTTAAACAATTTCTGATAAATTTTTGAATTTTTAATTTCATTTCTGGGAACCAATAATTAATCTTTATTTGATCATAGCACTTATTAACAGCCATGTGTCCTAATTTCTCGTGTATTAACCTAATTATATTATCCTCCATTTCTCCCGGGACGTAAAAATATAAACCGCCTTTCGTGTCTTTTCTGTAAACAATTCCATCTTTGAGTTCAAATAATTTACAAGTTTCTTTTTCTAATTTATCTTTTAGAACCAAAATGTTAGGGTCCCTACTCTGCGTAGCTTGTAAATTAAATTCGATATCACTTTCCTCAACAGAAGCCACTAATTCGCTTCGGCTCAGGGCATCTACGTGACCCATACTGGTTCCAGTTCGATGTTGTGTACTATAGTTATAGTTTTGTAGTTCTAGTGCCCATCTGGCTATCCGCGGATTGAGGGTCTTTCTATTTAATGTGAGTGTCAGAGAGTTACAGTCCGTAACAATTTTAAAAGGAATGCCTTCTAAATAGACACGAAATCTGCGAAGGGCATAAATTATTGCTAATGTCTCAAGTTCAAAGCTATGGTATTTTGTTTCGGCAGGAGTAGTTCGTTTTGAAAAATAAAACACTGGATGGAATTTATTATCAGATTGTTTCTGAAGTAACACTGCGCCGTAGCCGGTAGTACTTGCGTCACAATGCAATTCTGTTTCTTTAAGTGGGTCGTATATAGCTAAAATAGGAGCACTGATCAATAATTTTTTTAAACATTCAAAAGCTTGAGTACATTTTTCATCAAAAATAAATTTGGTATTTTTCTTTAGTAGATCATAAAGGGGTTTTGCTATTCGTGAAAATTGTGGGACAAATTTCCTGAAATAAGAGCACAATCCAACAAATGAATGCAACCTCTTTAAAGTGTTGGGTGGTGGATACTTAAGAATAGCTGTTAAATGATTTTCATTAGGCTTAATACCTTTATTGCTAACATTATATGCCAAATAATCAATTTTATTGTAGCAGAATCTACACTTGCTCAATTTTAGCTCAAGTCCGTTTTTAGAAAGACATGTCAACACGTTTCTTAAAATGTCTAAATGCTCATTTAAACTAGAAGTGGCAATAACTATATCGTCAATGTACACAATAATTAAACCTCTCTTGATAAAGTCTTTCAATATAAATGAAATAAACCGTTGGAAAACTGAAGGTGAGTTTTTCAAGCCGAAAGGCATCATTAAGTACTCAAACTGCCCATTAGGGGTCACAAAAGATGTTAGCTTTACAGAATCTTGTTCCATCTTTACTTGGTGGAAACCACTTTTTAAGTCTAATAACGAAAAATAATTTTTACCCCCCAGATATTCCAAACAGTCTTCAATCAATGGCAGAGGGTAATTATCTCTAATAGTTACCTTGTTCAAATCTCTGTAGTCGATACACATCCTAGTTTCGCCACTTTTCTTTTTTACTAGAACAATAGGGGATGCGTATGGCGAATCGCTCTCTCTTGTTATTCCTCTACGTATTAAATCGTTAGTAATTTCCTGGACTTCAGTTTTATCTCTGTACGACAAGCGACGAGGATGGGAAAATATAGGAATATCAGTCGTTAATTTAATATCCATCTTTACATGATTATCACGATTCAAATCTTTGCTACAATTTAGATAACAATCGGTTATAATGTTAAAGATACTTTCTCGAACTTCTTTATTTAAATAAGGATCAACATCCAACTCGTCACTTTTATCGATGTCAATATTCATTAAATACATATCTGAATTTAGACTGTTTTCGTTTTCATAAACGCAAAATTCACTTGAACTACTACTAACGGAAGGAGAAATAATTTTCGGAGGCCACTTTTCAACACAATCGTCACTTACACTAGTCTGAGAACACTTGCTAACAAAAGAATCACTAATCTTTTCAATGCCTATTAATTCGGAAGCTTTAGGATTTTCTAAATGTTCAATTGGTACAAATTGTTCACTATTAATTTTTAAAAATTTATTATTATTATTATTATTTTTGTAGCAATTAAATCTGCTTGGTTCTAAATCTGTATTTAGGTCGATGTTTGGATTATATTTGGCAGCTTGAACGAAATTTTTAAATGATAACGAACATACTTTAGGATCGTGTTTTTTATTAAGATAATTATAATTCATACAAAAAGAAATCTTAAATTTATTCAAAAAGTCACGTCCCAACAAAAGTGGTTTTGGCAATAATTCATTTTCAACCACAAATAAAGATAAAAGTATCAGTTTTATTATAAATAGTAATAAGGCAATCAATTTGGCCAAAAGTATTCAATTCAATTCCAGATATTCTCCGATAATTAGAATATACTGGTTCATCTTCACTTATGTCGAAAGGTAAAATGTTTTTTTGAAATGAAACTAACTGGACTTCCACTATCAATGAGAGAGCTACAAAGTAAATTGTTCGTATCATTCAAACTGCCTGAATTAAAAAAAACAACACTTACATTTTCAAACGGGTCTAAATAATTAATCATCTCATCTTGGTTTGCATCATCATTTACAATGTGAACTCGTTCCTTCTTACAATCTTTCAGCATATGATCTTTTGCGCCACAACGGAAACATGAACCCATCGGTCGCTTTGCTTTGGTACAATTTGTTGATACATGACCAAATTCCGAACAATTATAGCATCTGATACGATTTGTTTCTGTATGTTGAGCACTAGGTTGTTGTTGTTTTTGCATGCTTGGAAAACTATTCTTGATACCCATTCGATCAGTAGTTCTGCGTTTTTCATAAATGAGTAGCAGAGGCTTTAGTTCCTCAAGACTCTTAGCAGTAAATAAAATTGATGCATATGGTGAACGATCTCGTAAGCCATCAATGACTGCACTAACAATGTCTTGTTCATCTATTTTTCCTTGTGCAGCGATTTCCTGCACAGAAAGCAAGTAGGCAATTATATTTTCATTACGATGTCTAGTTCTTTGACGCATCTGTTCATAGACATCACTTACTGAAATATTTTTCTGAAATTGTTTTAATAAATCATTTTTCAAATCTTTGAAATTTTCAGCGCGACTAGTTCGTAGAAAAATAGCAGCTGTCCCTTTAAGTAGACGCCTCATGCAAACATATTTAAAATGCTCATCACAATTTTCCGTTTTCATAGCATTCTCAAAATCAATGACCCACTTTTCAATTGGATAGGCATTATCACCAGTAAAATTTGGAACCAAATATTCGATGTCACTAATTTTTAAATAACTCTTTTTCTGAACATTAATTTGTTCTAAATCTTGCAATTCTTTTTGGAGTAAAAGAATTTTCTTTTTACGTTCCAATTTTTCAATAAGTTTATTTTCAGTGGAATCGAAGTCATCTACACATTCGGCGCCGTCTGCAGCGGCCGGCTCATCGTTACACTCAACAAAATTATTAGCAGCTGCAAAATAAGCCGCGGCTGCATCAATTTGATCATCGGCTGCGGTGGCACCGTGAGCGTGTTCACCGGATGAATTTTCCCTACCGCCATTAGTTACCTTTTTTGTTTTCATCCAATCTGCATTCGTAAATAAATTGATCAATTCTTCCACTGTTGCACTTTCTGGAACCTGCACTCCAGCTTCCTTGAGTAGGTTAATTAATCCTTCTGCTTTTGACATTTTCCAATATTTCTTTTCCTGACCCCACACCTGAAGTTGTAAGGTTGGCAATTCTTCTTCTTTCAATAAACAATAAACCACTGGTTTCAATATATTCAATATTTTATTTTATTTTAAGATTCAATTTTCAATACAATTTAATTAATTTAATTTTTAACCAAAAAAAAACCCTCACTCATCATTTAGTTCGTTACAATTAATTAATTTTTTCTTCCTCTCTCCTTTTTGTCATCTTTATCACGCCAAACTCAGTCTCTCTTTTCACAGCTTACTCTAATTTCGTAATTGGCCAAAGCCGAGTAATACTGCCCTTACAAATTCACGCATTTTATAAATAGAACATCACCATGCTATGGCAATTTTCTGCCTGTTATACGAGTATGTTGTTTGGATTGTCCTACTAGAAATATTTCTTTGTGAATTATAAAAATAATTTAAAAAATCGAAAAATCATTATTCTGGACTCGCTAAATTTCATAAATTATTTGTTTTTTGTTCGAAAAATTTTCTATTAGCAGAACCTACGAGTCCTACGACATTTTTTCAAAATTTCAGGTGCGAAAATCAATGGTGCAACACTATACAAAAGCATGTTAAGCGGGACGGGTTAACTATGTTAGATTGAGCTAATATTTGGTAGGGACTACTTTTAGGTCCATTGGAACAAAATTTCGCCCGGCACTCATCAAAATATGAATTTTTTTTTTGTATATAAATAATTGGCACACTAATCAAGGGCTTAATATATTTTTTTAGATTCCTTTAAAGCCATTATACAAATACTATTTATAGTTGTATACCATGATATACATAAATAAAAATATAATAATTTTAAATGAAATCCAGACCCTAGTTGGAATCCTTGGGATGCAATCATTTCTTAAGTTCCTCTAATTGACATTTATCTATCCATATGTTAATTTTCATTAAAATCCATTTAAACTTTAAATAGATCATAATACTAAAACGGATAACGAAACCAATCCTGCAAAATTTCTTCCAAGAATATTTTTCAATAAAGACGTATTAATGTTTTAACATTCCTCCATATTAAAATAGAAAAAAATTACAAAACTTTTTTTTGACACACGACTGATTTTTTATGCATTTGGGGATCCAAATTTAGAAATCAATCAATTTGAATTTGAGCAAACCCATTTAAATAATTTCTAATAAATTGTACGCCCAATCTGTTCATGTTTTTATTAGAAAATATTTTATTATTATTCCTTTTATGTTATACATATTTACAAAATGCAACAGATGAGTTTAAAAAAAATACATAACATTAAATTTTTTTACAAAATTAAAAAAAAATATAAAAATAATATCTTTTAAAATTTAATTTTTCTCAACTTTTTTGAGATTAGAAAAGTCATCGTCATTATTTTTGTAACAATTTTTTTCTTATTAAAATTCTTTGAAATTTTATTCCAGAATATAATTTTAAAGAGCTCCTTTTAATTTTCTATTAATATAAGTTCATTGCAAGCTCCGGGTGTATCTTTTTGAACATTTTTTTATAAAACATACTTATATTCATAGTAAATGTTATGATGATTATTTATTATCTTAGTGACAATGATAAACATTAAACACACGTATCTAAAGACACAGACTTTATAGTCTTTATATGATAATATTTTTAGAATGTCGAATATGTCAAAATTAGAATCAAAGAGGCATTAGGCAATTTTTTATTTGATAAAAAGTATAATAAGGTATATAAAGCAAATATCTGATCCTTAATGTATAAAATTCTATTGTGATTTGCAGTGCGCTATTGTTATACGTTGTTTAGATCTATGTTAGTTTAGGCCGGCAAAAACACCACTCTATTTCTAGATTAGTTTTATTTGAATGCGTATCCGAAATTTCTTATTTTTAGAATAATTGAAAAAATCTTGCTATTTTGATCTGTATAACCGATCACATAAATGATCGATAAGTTGATTTTTTGCTGCCCATAATTATTTTTTTTTTACCAACTGTTAAGAACAAAGAAATAGTATTATACATTATAATTGAAAAAGATAACACATTTTGACGAATTTATTTTCAAGAGATCTTAAATATTGTACAGCTCAATATGTTTTAAAAATTTGTTTATCTTATTTTTAAAAACAAAAGTGATATTAAAAAAACAAGTGTTTTCTTTAAGTAGTGCTGTCAACAAAATGTATAAAAAATTAATATGTATATTTTTAAAATTTGGTTCCCTTGAGAGAATTTTAAATTAAAATAAATCTCTGGATGAAATGTTTATAAAAATAAACATTTCGAATTAATAATTTTGCCAAACAAAAATCGGCAACATCATAAAATTAATGTTTTTGTTGTTGGAATGAAGTCTAAAAGCCCATGTGTAGATATATACGATTGTTTATCACAACCCAGATTCTTATTTTACTTGTGTTTATTTGAATTATTCCATAAAGTTGACTGAAAATGAATCCCCTCATCTTTGGATCTTTAATGCATGGATGGAATGATGTTGAATATTTGAAATTTACTTTATAGATTTTCAGAAATTTTCTATAAAATTACTGTACAAAAGTAACAAAATAACTTTTCCATTATATTTCTTTTAATTTTAAAAATCATAATTTATAACATTTTAACATGGATTTAATCAAAACAAAAAAAAATCAATTGGTGACCAGGTCCTTGAAATTTCTTTTTAAAAAAAACTCAATAACTACATATAGATTTTTTATTTTTTTATTTTTAAATATAAATTAAAGAAAATAAACATAATTATAAGTTATAAAGATTTCATATCTCTATGAAAATAATTTTAGTTATTTTCTTCTTTTTTTTTTTTTTTCTTTTTAATTTTTTAATTTATATAAAAATGGGTAATAGTCTGAGGGAGTTACTCGAAATATTTTAAATTACTTTGAAATATACAATTTTTTTTTTTTCTTTTTTTGCTTTTAGGCCTATGCTGTAATTATTTTGGATCAAAAAAAAAAAAAGAAGAAAAATAATGTAAAGTAAAGTAATCAAGTCATTAAAAAAAATAAAAAATCGAAAAAAATATATTTATTTACAATGCAAGCCTCTATAAAAAAAGACAGTGGAAAATATTAAAAAAAAAATATGTTTTTTTCATTCTAGAATTTGTATATATATAAAAAAACATAGTTGAATACTTAGATAGATTTTTCTCAAATTATTATCGCCACACAGGCTACAAACCGGATGTAAATTATTCAATTAACCTTCGCTCGCTATCATTTTGTGAAACAGCGAAAAAAAAAAAAAAATGAGAAAGAAAAAATCATTTTAAAATTTATGCAATTAAGTAAGTACATTTTTATGAACTGAAAATGAAAATATAATTGAATTTATATGTATATGTTGAAAAAAAAAAAGAAAAGTTAAAGAGCATAAGAATTTTACTTTCATATAATTTTGTCTGGCTTATATTTGTTGTGTATATATACAAAAATTCAAAGTGATAATTTTCCAAAAAAAAAAAATTAATAAAAATTAACAGAACACACTGATTTGTTAATTGAATAGTATGGCTAAAGAAATATTAGAAAATAGAAACAATACGGAAAAATTTGCTCAAACAATCTCAAAAACTATCGAACTAAAGATTTAAGAATTCATCAAATCACTTTTAAAAAACTACTTACCGAAAAATAGGAAAAACAATTGTATTCAGATTACAAAACACTCAAAATATTTGAAGTTTTTTGTGCTAAATAGGTGAAATTTTAAAATATATACATGGATAAAAAATCTTAAAGTATGTCAGTAAAAGTTGACGGTTTCCAAAAAAAAGATGATTTGAATTATTACCATTTCGATAATAAAAAATGACTTTACGTGACTGGGGCTTCGGATCGAAATCGAATTTCGGGAAACCTTATCCATAGTTACTTGTGATTAGGTTAAAAGAAAAAAAATATTTGAAGAACTCTCCGTGAATTTACTTAAATCGTATGTGGAAGTGATCTATAATTAACAATCTCACATACCTAAAGTTTGTCATTGCTCGAGCTGGCGCGCATCAAAAACGCTTCTTCTTAAATACATCACACACACACATAGTTTTGTGTTAACAAAAGAAGTCTCCATTTGAAGAAGAAAAAAAAAGAATAATAAACACCATTCATTATAATTTAATTAATTCAGACCCTTCCATGTTAAACCATATAATTAATAAAATTTCAGACCTTTTTATGTTAAACTATATTTAAATAATTTTCCCACCCCTCCCTTCGTTAAAAAACATTATTTTTTTTAATAAATTCAAATTAAAATTTTATTTTAATCCCTTTTAATAAATTTAAAATAATTAACATTCAGAAATTGAAAAATTTTGAAATTTTTCTTCATTTTTTTTATGACATTCTGGAATGCATATATTATTTTTGCTATACATATTCTCTTTGGCATTTTACTAATTTCTTATTTTGAAAAATAAATTACAATACAAAAAAATAAAAAATTAAATAAATAAACAAAACAAATAAATTTTTAATTTTTTTTTTTTATTTAGAAATAAAAATTCAAAACTGTCTGTTAAAATGAAATTCTGTTTTAAAAATAGTTTATAAAGAAAACCATTATTATTTTTTGATTTATATTAATTTTGATATTTTGATGGATTTATACATGTAGGTAGCTAGCTGGCTGTTTGATTTGTTTTTTTTTTTTATATAAGTTTACATTTTGCTTTATGTTTTTTTTTTTTTTTGCCCTATAAAACACACATTCATTTCGCATAATGAAACGCACCCATTCATCCTAGGCTAAGCTAGATAAAAAAAATCGCATTTTTTTTTTTTGCTCTAAAGTGTATTTAATATTAACAAAAAAAAAAAAAAAATGTATATAATAATAAAATAAAATACAGCCCAACAATTTATTAAAAATAATTCAAAGCCAATAAATCCTTTTATAAAGCGTTTTTATATAAATTTTAAATTTTCAACAACGGCGTGCACCCATATATTATCTGTGATTCAGTATAAGAAATTAAGCGAATTTTCATTAAAAATTGTATATTGGTTGAATGTTACAAGAGACACATTTATTATAATGGTAATTATTATTTTTTTCAAACAACTCATATCATTTTGTAAATAATTATTATTTTGCATTGAGTCTGACTGAGTGTATAAAAGAGTTAGGAAAAAGAATAACTCACTTCACTTCAATTAATATGTACTTTCTTCTAAGTGTTCACGACGCCAGTATTTGATTTTTCGGTAGAGTGGGTATTGGGGAACTAACTGAATGGTTACGGTCACAATTCAAGAAAATTAATGAAGATGAACAACTTCATGAGGATGATAAATTTAATTATTTAGTTCAGTCCATAGTTCCCAACACAAGAGCGAAAGACGTCGTTGAAAGTTTTCCTCAAACTGAATTTTAAAGAAAGGTGTTTTTTTACTACATTTTTCTGTATTTTGTGTATTCTATGAATTTGAGGATTTGTAAATTTTATTTATTGTTAATTTTTCAATAAAACATTAAACAATTTCGAATTTGACGTTTCATTTGTAAAAAAAATTATTTCTGGCATGTAAAAGGAAGCTGAACGATATTCAACATTTTTTATCATAAATTACAGACTAATCATTAATCACACTAAAAATGTCTAACCCAAGCATTCTCAGATAAGATAAAATTTTTGTGTTGATGATCTTCTTAGAAGAATATATCAGTGGCCACAAGACATATTCGCCTAACTCGATTTTGCTACTTTTCAGAAGAGCAGTTTAAAGTTTCAAATCTTTAAAGTTTCAAATTGGCTAAAGTTAATTAAGTTAGGAAAAAATCTAAGTATTAAAAAAAAGAATGATTGGAATAAAGACTTATTATGTTATGTTGATTTCTGAAAAATAATCAGAGTTAAGCTGTTCTTCCAAAATCATAAGAGATTAAAAAGGACTTAGGCTATTATGTTTTTGGCTGTAAAAAGTTTAATTGTAAAGCTAGGAACGTAAAAACTTGTGAGTATACGTAGAATCATATGACCAACAGTTTGGAATAATAACCGACTTAACCGGTTATGTCTTGTGGCCACAGATATATTGATTGAGAAGATTAATATACCCATAAATTCACAAATTAAAAATAAATAAAGGAGATATTATGCATCATCGAATAATCAGGAAAAAGAACATATAAACAAGTAATATGTGATAATGGCAATACGAACGTGAGAACTAACGAAGGTCCTTCCTATCAAATTTTATTTTGATTGAATTAGAAATCTATTTTCCTTCTAATGAGAAGGAGAATAATGATTGACATCATCAAAGAAGTCCTATTAAAAATATCATTGGTTCAGGTTCCATTTAATATTGCCTGATTTAGAAAAAAAAAAATTCCAATCAAAAAATTTGAGTCCACCTCTGTGTGTGAAGAAAAATTTATTTTCTACTTTTTCATGCGGCTTGGCCTCAGTTTTGTTTGAAAACTCGTTTTTTACTTGTTTTTATTTTCTGCTTTTTTCACATTAACTAAATTGTTATTACAAATTTTCCTCGATTTTTCATGCAAGATTTCATGATTGTTGAAGATTTATATGACTAATCATATCGATGAAAATTTTTCCGATGATTTTCCCGCTTTTCCGGGTTTTCTATGGAGTTTTTCACAAAAGCAACTTTATGCAACTCATTTCGCTCTACAACTTTGCCTCAGGTTGCAAAACGCTGAATCACTTTCTTGGTCGGAAAAACTCCGGAAAAGCGTTTTACATGAATTTTCCTCGAATTTTTCCTCGAAGTTTTCATCATCGTCGGAGAGAAAGTAATGATGCCAGTTGATAGGGAACTTGATCCTGCATAATTTAGAAAACTTTTTTACCGCAAAATTTTACGGAAATATCGAAAAATTACTGAAAATTTATTCGGAAAACTCTGAATTTTTTCTGAAACGAATTTATCACTAATCACTAAAAATGATTTTTCCCGATTTTCCCGGGATTTCCATGGAAATTTCCGGTTCAAATTTTGATAGATTCAATTGTTACGCGACATGAGCCTGAGTGCCGAATTTCAGCTCGCTGTGATGACGAAAAATGGGTCTACGAGAGTTTCGAAAATAGTAAAAAAGAAATATACAGACAGACAAATTCGTATACGAGTAATAATAAAAAATAATTGTGGCCTCAAAAATAAGCAAATTCTAGATAATCATACAATAACGTACTGGTACTAAAGCAAAAAAAATAAAAGTATATACCTACATCTATCTAATTGAAGTTATCCTCTCGGTTTGGTTTTTATAGTAAAACAATATTGATACCAAAAACTAAAGAAACTATAATAATATATATATAAAAAAAATTTTGAATTTCTCAAGATGATTACATCCTGTGCAAATAATCAACAAGCCAATTTTATAATGTTTCATGAATTCATAAAAAAAAACTGTTAATGGCAAAATTATAACCGAGAGGCAATTTTATGCGATAAAAAGTCTGCGAAAAATAAAAATAAATAAATGTTTTATTATGTGAACAGCAACAACAACAAAAGTAACAATGCATCTCAAAGAGAGCTCTGGCTGGTCGCTTATATTGAAAAGCAAGCACTGATTTTTTTTTCACAGTAATAATTTACTGAATGCGAAAACTCATCTAAAACAAACAGTGCAATTAATATGCATTTTTTTTTTGAACTTGATAAAATACAATTTTTTTTCCTGCTTTATTTCTTTTCGAAAAGTAGTGTGAATCCCATACAAAATGATTATATATATTTTTTTTTGTAGATAATAACATTAACATTGACAAAATCATTTTCTTAATGTCAGTAGTGAAGCATTAACTGATTTATTTATTAATTACCTACATACATTAAATTTAAAATTTAAGAATCTTTAAAAAAAAACCTTGTTTTTTGTGTGAAACTCATACTAGGAAGCACAAGCTGTATTCAACTTATTTTGAGGATGGAAGAACTTAATGAATATATTTGCGGCCGCAAAAACTGTGCCGTTAATCATAAAATAAAAATGAAATAGAAAGAAATGGGTTTTAAAAAGGTACAGCTGAGAGAACACTTTACATACTGCTGGAAGAAACAGACAGATCAGAGATCGATTTCATTATATATTGGAATGCATAAGTATATCGGTAACTAAGTAATGCCTTTGACAAACTGCACTCGAAAAACATGTTCTTGAGCACAAAAACATGTTATTAAAATCGACCGAACAGACTACCTTAATGTGTTTCACAAAACAGATAAGCATCTGTTTTTTTTTCTCAGGTTTAAAAACAAAAGTAAACAATACAATATACCTACAAATTCAATTCTAATTCAAAATAAAAAACACAAGAGCTGTCATGGGACACCCGATTGGAACGTAGCTCCTTAGCATACAGATAAGTAATTTTCATTTTTTATCAATTCAAAATTTTATTAATTTAAAAAGAAACTTTTTTCTACTTTTCCCAGTTTTCTCTAATTTTGAATTTTTTTCATTTAAAGAAACCTTTTTTAAGGAGCAATTTTAGACTGTTTTTTCGAATTTCGAAGATCTTTTTTGACATCGAAAATTCAAAAAGCTAAAACTAACTACTCCCAGATGCCCTTCAAATGACATCTTTTCACAAACATTTACCTTAAAAAAAACATACACAATTTTTATTAACATTGAAATTAGTACGAAAATCTGAATTTTATTTGAACTATAAAATATTAGTTAATAATAAAAAATTAATATTTTCGAAATATTTTATTAATATTTTATAAAATCAAACAAAATTTAAGTTTATCAATTCATACAACGTTCAATAAAAAAACTATTACTATTTGCCGAGAGAGGGACTGTTTATTTGCCGCGAAAGGGACTGTTTACATTTTATCAAATCATATAAAATGCGACGGCGTCGACTCATTATTTAAACTTTAAAAAAATTAACAGGTATCGTTAATTTACTTATAAATTTTAATTTTTTGTTTTTGTTGTTTGCAACACAAAAAAAAACAAATAACATAGCCAAAATGGCAAAGTATCGAAATATTTAACGCCGGCAGACGACTTAACTTGACTTGGTACCGAATAGCGCCTTTATTGGCAAAATAATACTGACAAAATTATACAAGATTTTTATTTACATTGAAATTAGTATGAAAATCTAAATTTTATTTGAAGTATAAAAAATGAATTAGTTAATAATAAAAAATTAATATTTTCTAAATATTTTATAAATTGAAATAAAATTTAAGTTTATCAATTTTCATACAAAGTTCAATAAAAAACACAAGAGCCGGCGGGACGTTTGATAGATGTGAAACATCGGAATTATTTTGTACAAATAATATTGATAGATAACTTTGATAGAATTTTGAATTTTAATTTTATAAATTTCATTGGATGTTTACTATTCTTTTTGTTTTATTTCCATTAATTATTAATGCAAACCAAAGAACACAATATTTATTAAAATATCTAAAAAATATTTAAATACCTAAATTTTTTTTATAGCACGAACGGATTTGTTTAATTCATCATAAGATTATAAGAAAATAAGTTTGGAAAGGCTGTTAGTTAGTTTTTTTTCTGTATGAAAAAAACCAGTTTCTAAGTTAGTTCTCATTTCATTCGTACGACGGTGTATGCCCAATCAATCTGTATGCATTTTAATAAATTTTCATTGTAGCATAATAAAGTCAACCACTGTTTTGCACTAAGCGACAAGACAACAA
Source organism: Hybos culiciformis (assembly GCA_964007475.1). Lineage (NCBI taxonomy): Eukaryota > Metazoa > Arthropoda > Insecta > Diptera > Hybotidae > Hybos > Hybos culiciformis. Next base: position 21,505,429 of record OZ023274.1, read on the forward strand.
CATAAAGCGAAACAAATATCCAATTTGAAACTTCCAATTGAAAAGAGAAAAAAAATATCAAAAAAAAAAGCTTTCAGCGACGGGAGTTTATTTTTTTTATTTAAAATTTAAAAAAATATCGAATAATAATAAGAAAATTTATTTTGTTTTGTTTTATATTAAAAAAAAAAATAAATATTTAAAATTAAATTAAATTTAACATTCAAATTCAATAGTGAATTTAATATTTTTAAAAATTTCTAAATTTCAAAAAAAAAAAAAAAAAAAATTTTAAGTTTTTTTTTTTTGTTTATCATCATATGTTAGCGACACTTAGTGTTCAAATTTTTAATAAATTTTTCCACAAGAGCGTCTGATAAGGAACTACGTTCCAAAAACAATAACGAACTTTTTTTTCATTTGTTTACAAATAAACACGACATAAAATTTTCAAAGTCAACGTCAAAAATGACACCCCAGTGAACATTAATGGCTTCTACATATTGCCACACGAAATATTTGTAAAAATTACTCAACCCATCCCTTAATAACATGTTTTCGCAAGAACATGTTCTTGTTTTTGTTTTTATTACTATGGGAAAACTCAAGGATGTTGTATTTATTCGTAGGGAAAACTACTTCAAAAACATAAAATTAACATGTTTTTGATCAAGAACATGTTAATCGTGTCAGTTTGTCCAAGGCATAAGTAAAAGTTTATAACGTTTCTAAAATGATTTATAGTAAATTAGTTTCACAATAACATATGTATAAATACGAATAAGTTAAAAATAAGTAGTCTCCAACATTAACCACTCTATTTGTATGCAAGAAATAACTTTGTTTTTTATGTGATTAATTTTTCGCTTCCAGATTTATATGAATGTAGGTACCTATTTTGGAATTTTATTTTAAATACATTCACATATGTACAGATCAATTTTAGTAATTAAGAAATTAAGAAAAAATGATTGAAAAATGTTCATGTGTTTTGAAATAATTAAAATACAAAAAATTAAAGAAAAAAAAATTAAATCCACCTTTTCAAGATCAGGTATAAGAATATTATAGGCATTTTCTTATTCAAGTTCCTAAATTTATATTTATAAAAAAAATTAAAACCTAAATATTTGAAATTAAATTTAATTATGTTTATGAAAATAATCAACCTTAATTGAAAAAGATGGATTTGTATTTAAAATTTGATTCAACTATTGGTATTGCTTAAACTTAAAGAAAGCATTAAGAATGATTGAAATATTATTTTGGTAAAATATTATTTTTAAACCTAAATTCGTAAGACATATATAATTCAATGCCTTACACAAACATTTTCTTTGAAAGACAGAATATTGTTTTTGGCCTCAAATAAGATAGAAGCCCAAACTCGATCTTTTTAGTTGCTATTCAATTTAATTCTCTGTAATATTAAAAATAATATCTAGACTCTAAAACTGTAAAATGGCAAAAATACCCAGTTCAACATCTTTTTAAGCCACTAATATTTTTTTCCGTCAATCATTATTTCAGCTTCTTTTGAGACTTTTTTTTGGTTTGTTATTTTTTTTTATAATCTTTAGAATTCATATCTATACCCTCTGCTTTCTTTATAAATGTTGTAGTTTGAAAATATAAATTTAATTTTTTAATTAATTAAGTTGGAATTCATAAACCCTACACAGAATTTACAAAGATGTATTTTTTCAAATTTGTTACAGTTTCGGTAAAATTAAATTTTATAATAAAATTACATAAGAAAAAAGTTTAGCAATAAATAAATTTAACAAAGCATATCAATAAAGAATAAAAATATAAATAAATAAGAATCAAATTAATAGAAAATTAATATTAAAAAAGAAATAACCGCAATTTTTTAATACTTCTTATATCTCGTTTAATTAATTTTACAAAAAAAAATACAATACAAACTAATAAAAAGTAAATAATGTGTTTAATTTTTTTAATTAAGTTTTCTTATTACAACTTTTATTATAATCGTAAATGGTAATCAAGGGCTTGTAGATATAATTTTGCTTTATTTTTTATTTCCAAATATTTATATTTGGTTGTTCCGTCTCCACGGTCTTATGTAAATAGTTTTTGTACAACAACAAATACCAAATAAAGGCGAATTTCAGATTTGTACAACTCGCTCAAATATGAACTGATTTCATTTTTAAATAAGTTTCCTTTTTATGTTTTATTCCGACTTATATAAGGAAATTAAACAATATAATAAGGAATTCATTTCTGCAGAATTCAAATAAAACATATCACTTTTTTTTTTTACCTTGAAATAAAACCATTTAACTTTTAATTTTTTTTTTTTGTATAAAAATGAGATTGGTATTTTTACTAACTGATGATGACTTGAAAGCAAGTATTTTGTAATATAGATTGAATAGCCTGATGCACATCATATAAATACGGGTATAAGTTGTATAACATACAAAAAAAAAAAAAAATTATAAAAATGTAATATAATGAAAAAAAAAAAAATAATAATAACAAAATAACAATTCTGCTGGCCGTAGAATTCAAACATTTTTCTTGTTCAAATAAATCTTGAAGTTTAACAACAGAAAAAAAAAATTAGGTATATAAAAAAAATATATTTTGCTTTCAAAAATGTATACACTGACTAAAATACAAAAAAGCCTACCTGGTCTTTGGACTTTCAGTCTCATTGACCATACCTGATTACCAAGCTACTTTGTTAAACATTATTGTACATATCAGTGGATAAGAAAATTACGTTCAAAAGAAAAAAAAATCAAACAAGGGAATATCATTTATTTCATTTTTTTCATCAGCAATTTTTTTAAATTTTTTATATAAAGAAATAATGATTTTTTTTTTTAAGTTTAAAAAATTATTTAGTTTTACTACATTACCACATTTCTGGCACTTATAACAAATCAAAAGGTTTCATTTTATTTAATTCAATCAAATATGTACCTAAAAATGTTTTTCAAAGCCGGACATAGACCAGGCAGCCAAACTTACATGTTGACCATTTCAATTAATTTATTAAAAAATAAAATCAAAAATTAAGAACCAGAGTTGAAGTGTTTTGGAACTAGACAAATCAATTATATTTAAGAATATACATATATAGTTGCCATTTATTACAAATAATATATTACATTATTAGTGATTATAGTTATAACATATTAAAAAGATCATCAGTTTCATACAATGTTCCTTAATCAATGGTTATAATGAATGTCTAATATTATTACATAAATTTTCCATATTATAAGGTAAATTATTTTGTAACAAGAAATCTGAAGACAAAACATGTAGATATTGAAGAGTACAAAAAAATTAGCAAAAATATATAATATACCTCTTTAAAATTATTAAAAAAAAAATTGCTTCTTTAAATAAAAATAATTGTCATAAATTTATGTTTAACAAATAAAGTATCCTCATAAGTCCATACCCTGTTATTAACTTGTCGACTCGAAAACAAGATTGGGGACGATTATTGCTTGTGGCACATTTTAAAGAGGAACATAACAGAATTTAAAAAAAAAAACTTTAAAAAGGAATATTAAAGTAAAAAAAAAAAAAAATAAAAATTTAAAAGCAAAAAGATTTTTAAAGCTTGATGGCAAAATAAATATTTTTACGAGACAGGCAGTTTCTTTCTTAAATTATTATTGCTGCCTCTTTATAGTCCAATGATGCGAGGAAACAAAAAATAAACATTTTTGTTAATGTAATATTGCTCCCAAAAAAATAATTTTTTTTTTTTTTTGTATTCTGCTCATATCCTTTTTTTTTTTTTTTTCTTATTTCTCCTTCCAGTTAAGATCTTTCACGAGAAAAGAATTTTGCACAGGAAAAAAAAATTGTTTTTTTTTTTTAAGAATTTTTTTTTTTTTTACATATTTTATTTATTTAGATGTATAATATGTACATACTCTCTAACCCAATATTTATTTCTTTCAAAAATGAAAACAAGATCACTTATAATGGTATGATATTAAGAATAATTTAATTGTTTTAAAAAATGTTAAATGTACCTTATATATTTTTCTAAAACAAAAAAAAAATTATAAAATAAATTATGATTAAAAAACAAAATAAAAGTAATTTGTTAATAAAAAAAAAAAAGTGTATGTATACGATATCCTTAGAGAAGTTTATAACAAACAAAAAAAAACTTTGATAGTTTTTTATTATCTATATCTAGTAAATTTGCGTTGCCTCAACCGCCTGCCTTATTATAAACATGACATTCGAAAAATACCCATTTTCTTGGGAAATCATAATACAAACCAATAATTGAATTGTTCTACTATTTTAATAATAATGACATTCTAGAAATTTATTCTAATAGTAATAAGTAATTGGAGCATCCCTGCATAAAGTAATTGCTACTACAAAAATTATGTACTATCTAGCATAGCATTATTATTAAATACTGAATTGAAGTGTTAATAAGTCGTTTGGCGAAGTACCTATATTAAGACATTTTTCTTAAAAATATATGACATGCATTTATTAATTTATTAAATACAATTTATTTTTATATTTTTAATTATGATCAATTTCAATCATTTAAGTTTACTCCAAGAAGAATTATTTATAACTAGTAGTATATATAGATTTCCAAAATTTCAAGTATCTACATAAAAGTATAGTATGTAATAATATATTCTACATACGTACATATGTCCGAAAAATTTTTTAAAATACATTAGTTTTCACAAAATATCAAAATCTGTGAAAACTGATACATATTTGGAATTTAGGTTTTTTATTTATTTCTTTTTTTTTTCTTTTTTTTTCCTCTTGGACACTAAATAAATTCTTCTTTTATAAAATTATTATATCTTTAACGAAAATAAATATCAAGAAATTAATGAAAATAAATATATAAAAAAAAATAAAAATAAATAAACCAGCCAGAATGCGATGATGTTTCTTTGATTTATACCCATATTGATCTAATAAGGCAATTCAGAAGAAAAAATATTTTTTCTTTATATTTTTTCTTCGTTCTGGCCAAGATAATTGCAAAAAAAAAAAAAAAAGAAAAAGAAACTTATATTTAAGCAAGCACAACATATTTATCAAAGAATTTTAATCAATTTAAAAACTTTAATTTAAATTCTATACAAATATATTATTTAGGTTTTTTTTTTTTTTTGAGGCTTTAAAGAAAATATAAAATATTTGTAACAACTTTTATTTTTATTTTTTTTTTTTAATTTTATTTTAACGAAAACAGGCAACTTTTCCGTCAAAATTCGTTTGAAATTGATTTAAAACAAAAAAAACAAAAAACAATAAATAAGTTTAGATTATTGTGGTTATATAAATGTTTAAAAATTATATATAAAATAATAAATTACAACATAGTGTAAGTGTAACCTAATAATTAATTTATGTATATTTTTGCAATTCTTTTAAAAATCTTGAAGGTGAAAAAATAACGCCAAACCATAGGTATCACAGGATATTCACTTGATTTGCTTGTTTTGGAAACTTTTTACAATAGAAGAAAATTCTACTTATATAATAATGTTTAAAAAAGATATTATTTTCAAACTGTGTGTGTGGGTTAAAAAACGGCAAAAAAAGCGTTACGTAATATGTGAACAGTCCCATATGGAATAATAGCATTTTGTTGCACGACGATATCTTTATTATCAAAATCTTAAGGTAACAAAATACTTATTTTTTTGTAACCTTATTTAGAAAATCGTTTATTACAAAATCTTAAATTTCAAAATCTTTATTTTCAAAATGTTTAAATTCATAATATTTAATAGCCAAAATAATTACTTTTTTTTAAAATCGAACAAAAAATAATCGTATTAATCCGATGCAAAGTAATAGGTAAGTTACAGATAGAGGATAAAAATTCCATTTCTTAGAAATCTTTGTTTTTATAAATAAAAATAGATTTAAAAATTATACAAAAGAACTCTTTTCTGGTTTTTAATTTTTAATTAAATTTTTTACATTTATCCCAGTCTTACATTTACAATTTTATCAAGGTTTTAAAAAATAACAATTTTTAATATTCCAAAAGTAAAGTAAAGATTTTTATTAATTTGTACTTTTTTTAATATTAAAGATTTTGTCATTAAGGATTTTGTCCTTAAAGATTTTGTATTTAAGAATTTTGTAAATAAAGGATTTTGCAAATAAGAATTTTGTAAAAAAAAAGATTTTGAAACTAAGGCAATCGTGGTCCTGGCACAAGCCTTGCATTTAGACAAAAATTTTAACTTTATTTAATTATGACTATGGGTGTATTCAACGTAGTATTAGTTTTATCTCTTCTTTTTTAAATTAAAAATAGTTGCTTAGCATGTAAGATTTTCTGTAAAGTATGCAATACACTTACTGGATTATGTATTGTATATGATGCTTGTATTTATTCATTTTAATTTCAAGTCTTAAAGTTGAAAATGTCTGGAGGATAAAATTTCCTGCTAGGAAAACAAAAAGTTTTCAAAAACATGAGAAATTAAAAATATTAGTTTAAATTTTTGAATAAAAATTTAATTTTGAGTTCTAAATATTTATAATGAGTTAAATAAAATAATTTAAGTGAGTTTTTAATAAGCTAATTTGTATTACGCTTGCTTAAACTAATAATAAAGTTCGATTTTTAATTATGAGTTCTAAATATGAGTTTTCTTAAATAAATCTACCTGACGCCAGTTGACTGTTTAGAAACGTAAAAATCTGAAAAAAATGTTTATTGAAAAGATTTTTTCGAAAAACACAAGAAAAAATTCAGGATTAATTTTTTTTTAAGTATTCGACAGTCTCATTTGATAATGAAACAAATTTCAAATTTTGTTTCATTATTATTTTTGTTTTTCTAAACAAATGTTTAGTTTTTTTTTTTTAATCTATCTATCTATCTATCTATCTGATATAAAAGCGAAGTTGTCTCTTTGTCTGTTTGTCTGTTTGTCTGTTCCGAATAGGCTCCTAAACCGCTCAACCGATCGTTTTTAAACTTACACCATGTCTTTGTGTCAGGTCGGGGGTCGTTATAGGCTATTTTAAAATTTGATTGGCCTCCTACCCAGGGACCTCCCCCGGGGGCGGACTTCAAAAGTTAGTCCGATTTCGTTCAAATTTGGTATGTAAAAAAAAGGACTGATTACACACAACTTTCGTAACAAAAAATTTATTGACCTCCTACAGGGACTTCCCTGGCGGCGGACTTTAAGAGTTCGTCCGATTTCATTAAAATTTGGTACGTAAGAAGAGAAAATAATTACACACAAAGTTCGTAACAAAAAATTTGTTGACCTCCCACTCAGCGACCTCTCCCGGAGGCGGATTTCAAAAGTTCGTCCGGTTTCATTCAAATTTGGTATGTAAAAAGAGGAACTAATTACACACAAATTTCTTAACAAAAAATTTATTGACCTCCTAGGGGAGGACTTCAAAAGTTTGTCCAATTTCATTTAAATTTGGTACATAAAAATGATTAAACACACGAATTTCGTAACAAAAAATTTGGCTCCCTCTTTTTAGGGGGCCTCTTCGAAAATATAGAAATCAATTTCTTTATTACTAATAACTACAAAATATTAAAAACTAAACCACTCAAACGATCGTTTCGAAATTTACACCGTCGCTTTGTCTCGGAGTCGTTTTAGGCTATTCTAAAATTTGAATGGCACCCTACCCAGAAACCCCTCCCGGGGAGGACTGCCAAAGCTCTTCCAATTTGATTCATAAAAAGAGGAAATGGATAAAAACACAAATTTAGGGTGGTTTGGAAACCTGTTTAAGGGAAGGATATCATTCGATTTAATGCAATTAAGTGTTGAATAAGTAGAAATGATAAATATTAATTCTTCTTATATATTTTCCCAAATTTATAAAATAACTAGCTCCTATAATTGTTCATCAATCTGACAACAAAAATTTCACTTAAAACGTGTGTTCCACAACAACGTGTGTGCGGGTACAGCTCTCAATAAACAGAGAAAATACTAGAGCTTGAACATATAAAGACTTTGTTAGCCGTCATTGTGTATTGGTATTGACATTATCCTACGGCATGTCCGGTCGTGAGTTTGATCAATTCGCACCTCGGACTGGAATTTTTGTTAATCTTTTTTTAATTTGTCTCACTTGAATTAAGTGTTTGTGTTGTTTTTTTTTTTTAAGTGTTCCACTTTACTCACTTCTATGATCACTACACTTTAGGATTATTTGAATTTCACTGTATTATAATTTTACTGACAACTTGCTGTTTTAAATTTTTTAAGTTCTCAAAATTGAAAAAAAAAAAATCATCTTTAACTTATGAGAAAGTTAAGAGAAAAAACAATTTCATATTTGAGTTGCTCATGACCATATAAAAGCCCCGTAAAATTTATTTTACAAATATAATATTTAAAAAAAATTCTAAATTCATGAATAGCAATCCGATTTAAGACGGATTCGAAATGACTTTAATAATAAATTTTAAAAATGGTTTAACTTATCATTGACATTCTAAAAATTTAAATAAACTTGAAAAACACTTACCGGTAGTATGATTACCAATAAATTCAAAATCATCATCTTGATCCCAATGTTTCAATGACAAATTTGATAATGGTGTTGCATTTGCAAATTCTAAATTCGCAAAATGCCAATCTAGAATTTGTCTGTCTTTTGATGACAAATAAACATCACTGTTGACAAAAACAATGACTTTTTTTAATAATAAAATCATATAATAAAACTAATATAATTCTTCTAAAATAAAAATTAATCTAATTTCAATGAAAATTATAAGATCCAAAAATTTAGGGAATATTTGAATACTATTTGGGGTCATTTTTTCAGAATAAATATTAAAGCTTAATCAATATCTGTTCTACTTTACCTTGGAGGATTTATTTCAATGTCTTTTAACTTGTTTTGCAATATTTTTTCTTGTTCTTTTAGCTGATTCAATTCATTCAACAATTTGTTATGCTCATAAATCGAACATCTTATTTGGAATTCATGTGAAATAATTTTTGCCTCATTATCAGAATTATTTTTACTTGGTTTCGATTTCACCAATTTCTCATGAGTTTGTTTTAGCTTTTTAATTTTTTCTATCAATTCAACACATTTTTCATTACATTCAATGATACTTTTCTGCATTGTTATAACATTATTCAAATGTTGAACTTGTTTTTCCTTCACATTTTTTTCTTGCAATTTTATTATCCATTCAAGTGCTTGACCCAATGAAACTGGATTATTAGCAGAATAATTAAAATCCAGTTGATGCGACAAATAGCTAGCTGATTCAAGCAAACGATTAAATTCTCGTTCAACCTAAAAATAAAATATTAAATAAGTTTAGTGTCAAAACAAAATAGTCGATAGCATTGAAATTAATTTGAAAATTTTGATTACCATATCATCCTTTTCTTTCGGTACTGGTTTACCACCACTGCCATACAATGGGCAAGTCTGACGTATAGGAACCATTTCCATTCCTGTTTGTCGGCTTAATATAGTCATCGGATTGCCCCAAATTCCAGTCACGACCATAGCACCCAAATCAGCGATGTAACTATTCTTTCTAAATGTTGCAATACGCCCGCCAACTCTGTCACGAGCCTCAAGAACGATCACTTCAAATCCAAATGATTGTAATTGCTGAGCAGCAGATAGTCCTGAGATTCCAGCACCAATTACAATAACTTTTTCAAGCTTTTTGGTTGGAATCGACTTTAATCGTTTAAATATACCAAAATTAATGAATCCATGTCGTTCTAAAAACGAATGAATTTTTTCAACTAATTCTGGATGACTATCAAATGGTGTTTCCATATTTTTCATTACATTTTCTATGATCGACTGTTGTTTCGGATTATCAATCCACATTTGCAAAATACGATTGCGAATATTAACGAAAACACGTTGAGCTGCGAAACTATTTTTACTGATATTAGGGAAGCAAGCTGCTTCAGCTGCTGTCATTTTATCAACCGGGAGTCGCGATTGAAAAGCTGCTCCTTCTAATCCCATTAACATATTTTTATATGGTGAATCATTAATATTATGATGAGGATTAATATTGTCATTGTTAGAAATAGTTGTTGCGGACGAAGAGGAAGGGCCAGCAACATTCTCTTTTGAGGACGGAGATTGGTCACGCTTACGATTTCTTAACAAGTCAGTTTTTTTCGTATCACTACAGAATGATGTCGATGGCTTATTTGGATCTAGTTGTTGATCAACAGTTACTTTACCATAGTCCACCTAAAATAAAAAATTAAAAATAATACCTGATTCAAATAAGAAAATTTGTTTTTTAAATAAAGCTTTAAATGTGAGATTTTTCCCGGTTGGTTGAATTGAACTGAACGATATCTAGAGAATAAAAATTTTAGGTAGGCGGGTACCCAACCTACCTTAGCTTTCTTTTTTCTTTTGGAAACTCTCCTTGTCTCTGTATCGCCATCGTCACTATCACTGATAAAGCCACCGAATTCCACCACTTGATCCGACGCCATATTAATGTTTTTTTATGTTAGTTTTTTAATTAAAATTTCCTTAATATTTCATTCAAAATTTTTTAATTTTTTAAATAAGTTCTAGTCAAGACTATGAATTGAAATACAACAGAAATTAAAAAATACCGGCAGTGCACAATTTATCTCAATTTTCCTTTTAGATAAACAAAACAAAACTAACTTTTTGTGTTTGACAGTTGATTGACAATAGGAGAAAAATAAGTTTGTCGGTTCGTCCCCTACTTTTGTTTACATTTTTAGCACAACAAACAAATAATTTAGAGTCGACTCAGGTTCAGTTCGCTAAAGTGAGTTAAAGTGAGTCACTTTAAATGATTTGAAAGTAAAAAAATTGTTAAATGCAAATATTTAACTTGCGGGTTATACTTGCTGAAAAAAAAATCATGATTATGATTTTTTTTGAATGTATGTGAGAAATTTTTATGAGTCAAAAATCATACTGGCTTTGATTTTAATCTTGATTTTTTTCTGTCACTGTACCAATAAAATACAATTGTTTACAATATTCTCATTCAAATTCAAATCCCGTAATAACAAACCGCTTTTATTATTGTTGTTTGCGCTTTCAAGAGTTTACTTTTTTCTTTGGCAGCCAAAAAATTTTCTTTTGACAGAAAAAAATCAACCCTCTGATTTTTTTTTAAGCATGATTTTTCATCATGATTATTTCTTGATTTTTTTTTTTTACACAAAATTTCACACATACATTCAAAAAAAATCATGATTATGATTTTTTTTTCAGCAAGTGTAACCCGCAAGTAAAGTGCGTTCCATAATAACTTCGCTACACTTCAGGTTACAAACACAGAATTCCATGTTTTGCAGAAAAAAATAGGTTCGTTCTGTGTTTGGTACTTGGTTTGCCATATAAATTTTTTTTTTTTTTTTTCATGGTTTGAAAGTCGGTTCGACACAAACCTAGAAATTTTACTACATAGTTTTATTGCATTTCAAAAAAAAAAGGTATAACCTGTCAATTTGCAGAAAATTTACAGAAAAAATCATACTTTAAAATGCTTCGATATAAAAAAAATAATAATAAATTGTCGGTTGTCAAAAAAGAAAACAATCAAAATATATAAAAAAAAAAAAATTGGCTATTATTTTCAAAAAGTTTTTTAAAATTAATTAATTATAATGGAGATGGAGATTTAAATTCACAAAATTTAAATTCACAAAATGATAAAATTATTCAAAATATTTTTATAATGAAAAATTTTACGAACAAGTTTTTTTTTTTTAAACGTCAAACCAAACCGTCTTTTATAAGTGTGTCACCCCATTCGCCAACCTATTTTCAAGCCAAGAAATTCATGGTTGCTAATAACTTCGCTACACTTCAGGTTACAAACACAGAATTCCGTGTTTTGCAGAAAAAAATAGGTTCGTTCTGTGTTTGGTACTTGGTTTGCCATATAAAATTTTTTTTTTTTTTTTCATGGTTTGAAAGTCGGTTCGACACAAACCTAGAAATTTTACTACAAAGTTTTATTGCATTTCAAAAAAAAAAGGTATAACCTGTCAATTTGCAGAAAATTTACAGAAAAAATCATACTTTAAAATGCTTCGATATAAAAAAAATAATAATAAATTGTAGGTTGTCAAAAAAGAAAATAAATTAAAATATTTTTAAAAAAAAATTTAATATTATTTTTATTTTCCATTTTTTCTTTAAATTAAAAAAATTCATTTTTTTTTTTTAAATTACGAAAAAATAAAATTTTATTTTACAAAGAATTTTTTTTTAATTTTACAAAGAATTTTTTTTTAATTTCAAACCAAACCATCTTTTATAAGTGTGTCACCCCATTCGCCAACCTACTTTCAAACCAAGAAATTCATGGTTGCTAACCTGAAGTGTAGCGAAGTTATAACCTGAAGTGTAGCGAAGTTATAAGTCACGATTTTACGTAAAACTAGCATCGGTATTCTTTTTTTAAGACTTTTGAATTATGGAACGATGCAATTTGACAGCTAAAATTCTATATCCACAATGATTTCTGCAAAAAATCGTTCCGAAACTCTATTTTATTTTTAACTAGCTGTACCCGAACACACGTTGTTGTGAAACACACCTTTTAAGTTAAATTTTTGTTGTCAGATTGATGAACAATTATAGCATCTAGTTATTTTATAAATTTGGGAAAATATCTAAGAAAAATTAATATTTATCATTTTTACTTATTCAACACTTAAATTGATGAAATCGAATGATATCCTTTCCTTAAACTTAAAATTTGTGTTTTTATCCATTTCCGCTTTTTATGAATCAAATTTGATGAAATCGAATGATATCCTTTCCTTAAACTTAAAATTTGTGTTTTTATCCATTTCCGCTTTTTATGAATCAAATTTGAATGAAATCGGAAGAACTTTTCCAGTCCTCTCCGGGAGGGGTTTCTGAGTAGGGTGCTATTCAAAATTTTGAAACAGCCTATAACGACCCCGAGACAAAGAGACGGTGTAAATTTCGAAACGATCGGTTGAGTGGTTTAGTTTTTAATATTTATATTTGATTTCAATATATTCGAAGCGGCCAAATTTTTTGTTAAGAAATTCGTGTGTTTAATCATTTTTATGTACCAAATTTAAATGAAATCGGACAAACTTTTGAAGTCCGCCCCTGGGGGAGGTCGCTGAGTAGGAGGTCAACAAATTTTTTGTTACGAAATTTGTGTGTAATTATTTCCTCTTCCAACGTACCAAATTTGAATGAAATCGGACCAACTTTTAAAATCCGCCCTCAGGAAGGTCTCTGGGTAGGAGGTCAACAAATGTTTTGTTACGAAATTTGTATGTAATCAGTTCTTCTTTTTACATACCAAATTTGAATCAAATCGGACGAACTTTTGAAGTCCGCCCCAGGGCAAGTCTCTGGGTAGGAGGTCCTTGGGTAGGAGGTCAAAAAATTTTTTGTTACGAAATTTATGTGTAATAACTTCGCTACACTTCAGGTTATAACTTCGCTACACTTCAGGTTAGCAACCATGAATTTCTTGGTTTGAAAGTAGGTTGGCGAATGGGGTGACACACTTATAAAAGATGGTTTGGTTTGAAATTAAAAAAAAATTCTTTGTAAAATTAAAAAAAAATTCTTTGTAAAATAAAATTTTTATTTTTTCGTAATTTAAAAAAAAAAAATTAATTTTTTTAATTTAAAGAAAAAAAGGAAAATAAAAATAATATTCAATTTTTTTTTAAAAATATTTTAATTTATTTTCTTTTTTGACAACCTACAATTTATTATTATTTTTTTTATATCGAAGCATTTTAAAGTATGATTTTTTCTGTAAATTTTCTGCAAATTGACAGGTTATACCTTTTTTTTTTTGAAATGCAATAAAACTATGTAGTAAAATTTCTAGGTTTGTGTCGAACCTACTTTCAAACCATGAAAAAAAAAAAAAAAATTATATGGCAAACCAAGTACCAAACACAGAACGAACCCATTTTTTTCTGCAAAACATGGAATTCTGTGTTTGTAACCTGAAGTGTAGCGAAGTTATTACAAACACAGAATTCCATGTTTTGCAGAAAAAAATGGGTTCGTTCTGTGTTTGTTATTTGGTTTGCCATATAAATTTTTTATTTTTTTTTTCATGGTTTGAAAGTAGGTTCGACACAAACCTAGAAATTTTACTACATAGTTTTATTGCATTTCAAAAAAAAAAAGGTATAACCTGTCAATTTGCAGAAAATTTACAGAAAAAATCATACTTTAAAATGCTTCGATATAAAAAAAATAATAATAAATTGTAGGTTGTCAAAAAAGAAAATAAATTGAAATATTTAAAAAAAAAATTGAATATTATTTTTATTTTCCATTTTTTTTTAAATTACGAAAAAATAAAATTTTATTTTACAAAGAATTTTTTTTTAATTTTACAAAGAATTTTTTTTTAATTTCAAACCAAACCATCTTTTATAAGTGTGTCACCCCATTCGCCAACCTACTTTCAAACCAAGAAATTCATGGTTGCTAACCTGAAGTGTAGCGAAGTTATAATCAGTTCCTCTATTTACGTACCAAATTTGAATAAAATCGGACGAACTTTTGAAGTCCGCCCCCGGGGGAGGTCCCTGGGTAGGAGTCCAATCAAATTTTAAAATAGCCTATAACGACCCCCGACCTGACACAAAGACATGGTGTAAGTTTGAAAACCACTCGGAACAGACAAACAGACAAACAGACAAACATACAAACAGACAACTTCGGTTTTATATATATAGATAAATCTGTAAAGGGAAATTTAAAATTACCAATAACAAATCGTTTTCTATGACAACTTTTAAGTGGTCTTAAACTCAAAATCTATTACATATCTACTAATTATTAGCAATTATGAGTCTGTTCACTTATTAAACGATCGAAAAAAAGAAATCTCCCTTTTCTGTAAAACAAATGTCACAATTTCTAAATTGGGGACGTAATTTTCTGCATTCTGTATAATCTACTAAAATCAACTACTTATAAAATAATATTTGGCTGACTGAAATCAAAAACTTATAATAATACGTGACCGACCGAATTTTCTTACCCATTTTTGCCGCTTTTTTCTTTTCTATACAATTTTAGTTTTTGAATTCACTTAAAAGTATACCTACAAATTTAGTTTGTTATGGGAAATTTAAAATTTCCCTTTGCAGAATTTAAAAAAGTAAAATTGAATTTGTGAACGGTTTTAGGACAAAATTATTTCATTTTTTTAAATAAGTGCAGTAAAATCGTGTCGTTCACAAATTAAAAAACCTGGAATATTAAATCCGATTTCAAATTTTTCAATAATCGCTAATAAGTGAACAGACTCTATGTTTCTTTTTTCCGAATTCATTATTTTTAATATTATTTGACATTAAATGCGCTCCCGCATTTTTAAAATATTTTTATTTTGACGTTTATTTTGTTTGATTTTTTTTTTATTTTGACAGTAATGATATTTCAAATTCATGAATTTCAAATACACACTCTGAGGCGTAAATTTGAAATTCACAACAACAAAAAAATTTACACTAACAAAATACATTAGGAATTTGAAATGCATGAATTTCAAATTCTTTAATTTTTTTCAGGGAGAAGGCCTAATATTTATTTATTTCTAACCATATACTTTATAATTTTATGTAGGTTTTTTTTATATTGACATAATACTATAGTCGGCAACAGTCGGGTAAACAAATTAACTTGATTTTTGTATTTATTATATTTATTTCATTATTTTCAAACATTTCTTTTTCATTTTCATTTTGAAATAATATTGATTTCTGAAACTTTGTTAAAAATGTAAAAGATGAAATATCGTCGGTCGGCGACGCAAATCTCGTAAGTCTTGTTTTTTACAAAACGTGTTTTTTTAAATTTTCCTGTCCTTTTTGTTGATCTGCGTCGATCTACATTCATAAAAACTCTCTAAATATTTTTTACGCACTTTTATTGTCGAAAAAAAAAAAATCGAAAATTTAGGTGGGGAGCTTTTGTGGCCAAACCTTGCACATTTTTGAAACTAAGATAATGTACTAATCTTCGTAAGAAGCTACAGATTTTATTCAATCCATATCGCTTCGAAATTAGCCAATCTTAAGCAATTTTGTGCTAATTATAATAATAAGAATAATACAGTTTTTTGTGTCTTCTGTAAATTTTTCAAAAACAGACTTACGAGGTTTGCGTCGCCGACCGACGATATGACGCATTAAGTACTAAACACAATTGGGGCGACAGCGACAACGACAGCGATAGCGACTATCAAAAAAAAATAGAAACCATATATTTGTATGAGAATGAACACAATTGAGACGACTGGCGACAAACGACATTGTCGCTGGGCGACAAATTAGAAATTTTTCTATTTTGTCGCCAGGCGACAACGACAACCATATATTTTTTTATTTATTTTTCTATTTGTTTACTTTTTTCCGGGGGTTGGACATTTGTCCGCGGGACATTTGTCCGCGATTTGTTTTTGTATCGCGGACATAAAAATGTCATTTGTCCGCGATTCAAAATGTCTTTTGTCCGCCGCGGACAAATGACATTTTCCAAAATGTCATTTGTCCGCGATAAAAATTAATCGCGGACAAATGACATTTTGCAAAATGACATTTGTCCGCTAAAAATCTGAAAAATCAATCGCGGACAAATGACATTTTGCAAAATGACATTTGTCCGCTAAAAATTTAAAAAATCAATCGCGGACAAATGACATTTTGCAAAATGACATTTGTCCGCTAAAAATTAAAAAAAGCAATCGCGGACAAATGACATTTTGGAAAATGACATATGTCCGCTAAAAATTTGAGGCTAAAGTGCAGATGACATGAACCAATCAGAATCGGCACAACAAGAGAGGGTGGTGGGGGGCGGCGGGCGGGCGGTCTGGTGGTTGGTCAGTGGGATTTGCGGCTGGCGCCTCTTGTTTTGGGATATCCCCTATTCTCTCTACAAAAAAATGGGGCAAATCGAGCAAAAAAAAAAATTGCCCATACATACAAGGGGGCCCTATCTCCGAAACAAGGGGGCCCTATCTCCTGATTTCAGAGCTGATTTCAGTTTTGGGAGTTTGGGCACCGCCTCTACCCCCCCTCCCCCCTACAGTTTTCGGCCAATTGTGAGGGGTTCAAGGAAACTGTAGTTTAGCACAGATTCATTAAAAAAAATAAAATTTAGTTTCGGAACGATTTTTTGCAGCAATTATTCTGGATATAGAATTTTAGCAGTCAAATCGCATCGTTCCACAATTCAAAAGTCTCAAAAGTATATACCGATACTAGTTTTAGGTAAAATCGTGATTTATGGAACCCACTCTAAAATCGACTTTAATTCTGTCATGTAGTCAGGTTTGCGCTGCAATTTTCGAAGAAATAACTTTTTCCAACTGGGGATTTTAAGGAAATTTTATTTCAATGCCATTTAAAAATTTTTAAATATAATTTATGGCAACACTTCTGTCTTTCCTTTTTTCTTCGTTTTTGCAAAGAGAGAATTTTTTCACATTTCCAATTTCACGTTTCACATATTTTTTTTTTTAATTTTTAATTAATAAAAAAAAAAAAATAAGGAAAAACGGAAAATTTTTAAATAATGAGAAAATATAAATTAAATAATTAAAAATTAAAAAAAAAATAAATAAAGAAAACATTTTCTTAATAAAAATTTTAATAAAATAATAAAAATAGGGAGAAAAAAATTTAATCGAAAAAAAACCAGAAGAAAACGCCATATTTGCCACACGAGCAACTTTTTTTTTAATCAATTTTCAAATCAAGTCAAAAAAAAAAAATTTTTTTGAAGATTTTTTTTTTTTAATTTTTAAGAAATTTTTTTTATTGAAAAAATTTAGGTCTTTTATAATTTTTAATTAAAAATGTCGAATGAAGAAACTTCGGCTGATCGCAATGTGGAAATATGGAAAATTAAGAAATTAATTAAAAGTTTGGAAATGGCTCGTGGGTAAGTTTTTTTTTTTTTTTTCCTTTTTTTTGTGCAATGCAATTAAAAATTTTTTTTTTTTTTAAATTCTCAATTGGAAATTCAAAGTAAAAAAAAAAAAAAAAGGAGTGGAGTGTGTGTGATGTGTGTTCTTTTTTGATTTATGTTTTGTGTGTGTGTTTTTTTTTTTTTAATTTGTAAAGTATGGTGTGTGTTGTCTCGTCTCGTCTCGACGGACATCGAATTGCGAAAAGAAATAAAATAAAAATCAGGTGTGGGTTTTGGCAAACTTATAAAACTTATTCATTTTGAGGATTTTTTTTTCGTTGTGCAATTAATTTTCTTTGTGTTCTTGTCATTTTAAAAAAGGATTTGTTTGATTATTTTTTTTTCTTTTTTTTAGAAATCTGAAAAACTTTTTATACTGTTTCAGGTTAATCAATTTAAATCCAAATTAATGCCACTAAAATCAAGACAGAAATCTAAGAACCTAGTTATCTAAATATACCTACCAGATGATTAGGTATTTGTATTATTTGCAATAATAGCAAATGTTCAAAATACCTACTTAGGTAGGTAGGACAGGTGTATATATACTCAGGTACATACGCCTATGGTATTAGGAAATTCTTAAAACATCGACAACACTGCCACTAAACAAAGAAGAGGCTTAGAAATCTCATGTCATAATAATAACCTAACAACTGAAATCAATAAAATCGTGAACGGAATAAGGTGTCCCCATAATAATTTGCACATAAACTTTTCGTTCACAAAAATATCTTGTCAAAATTTTCTCGATTTGCCTTGGG
Organism: Hybos culiciformis; assembly: GCA_964007475.1. Lineage (NCBI taxonomy): Eukaryota > Metazoa > Arthropoda > Insecta > Diptera > Hybotidae > Hybos > Hybos culiciformis. The sequence goes on from OZ023274.1 coordinate 21,524,163, forward strand.
AGGTTACTAATTTGATCTAATGTAAGTAAGATATGATAAAAGAAACTCCTACCTACCTATCTGCCAAATACTAGTTAAGGTAACTAGTAAGTACGTACCTACCTACCTTAACAAAATGTTTATATTTTTTTCAACAATTTTTATTTTAGTTTTTAACTTGGACAATTTTTACCCAGTTATTAGGTAATATTATTATAATAATCATTTTATTTTAATATCCATTTTTAAGCTGATGAACAATATCTTTAATCTTGGCATTTCCGAATTACAGAAGTTTTTTTATTTGTTAGCCACTCCAAGAAATTAAAATATGTTAACAATAATATGGGAAGTGATTTTATTGAATCATCTAAAATCAGTGCCCATAATTATTAACCTATTTTTATTTCTTGGAGTAACAACAAGAAAAAATTTTCATTTTCTTTATTTAAACTAATAGTAACAACTAATTGAACTCGTCATAATCGATAATTTGCTAATTTAATTGATACCTACTAAGAAAATATTAAATCTCGATTTTAATATCTACAAGGTACGTATATACCTATATACCTATTTATCTAAGAATATTAAATTCATCATAATTAATATCGTAATTCGGGTAGATAGGTGTATAGTTCTCTATTAAGAACTTGAGTAGGTACAAATGAAAAAAATAATCTGCATTGCAATAAGTAGGTAGGTAGGTAGATACTTCTTTCTATATATTATATTATACCTATATACCTATATTTTTTCTCCATTTTATTAATAAAGAAAATGTTGTCGAAAAAAATAAACAATTTTTGTATAGAAAATAAATCTGATTGGAAAATTTGCGTGTATAAAATATAAAATTATTTTAATATTAAAAAAAAAAAAAAAAAAAAATGCACAATAATCTAGGGCAGGAAAAATTTTATATTAAAAAAGAAAATAAGAACAAAAAAAAATCCTCTACTCTAATGATTTTTCTTCTAGGTAGTATTTAGTTTTTTTTTTACATGAAAATTTAAATTTTTGTTCTTTATTTTTATTATTTTTCTGTCTGATAAAAAAAAAAACTTAATAACAAAAGAAAATTTATGTAAATTTATATACATATTAGTACCTAGGTATATATGTCTTTCTTTTAAAAAGTTAAAGTAGGTGCGCTCTAAGAATAGAGAAAAGAATTTATAATTTATTTATTTCAATTTTTATTTTTTTCCGTTTTATTTTTCAATCATTGAATTTCATGATTTCACTTAATGATGGCTTATTGAAATTCGAATTATATGTAGGTACCTTTTTTTTTTTTTAAAAAACTTTTTAGTACCTATTTATATGAAAATCAGCTGATTTTTTTCTGTTTGTCAAAAAAAAAAACTGGTTTTTCGTTTTAATAATTTGAAATGAAAATTTACAAAACCAAGGTTATTAATGTAATACTTACTAAGTACAACTTATTAAAATTAAGTTTAACTGGTTTTTTTTTTTTTTTTAGTTCAAAGGTTTAAATTCTTATTTTTATTGAAAATTTTATAAATTAAGTTAAGCAGAGTGTGCGATGCTTACTTCAAAATAATAAAATTAAAAATTATTAATTGTCGCGGCGAAGGTTTTTATAAAATCGAATCAATTTCTGCAACGACCCTAATTTCCAAAATTTTTGTACCTATGTTTTGAAATTTGAATGTGTGATGTTAAAAAAATAATAATAATATGAATGGGCTTGTAAAATTTATCAAATTTTCTACCTAAATAAATTACAACAAAACTATTACTTTTTTTTCTTTGTAGCAATGGAACAAGTATGATATCATTAATTATTCCGCCAAAAGATCAAATATCACGTGTTAGCAAAATGTTAGCCGATGAATTTGGTACGGCATCAAATATTAAATCACGTGTTAATCGTCTATCGGTCCTAGGAGCCATTACTTCTGTCCAACATAGACTGAAACTTTATACAAAAGGTAAATTTATTTTTATTTTATTTATTTTTTTTTTTTTTCAAATATTTTAATAATAAAATTAATAAAAATTTTTGATTTAATTTTTTAGTGCCTCCAAATGGTTTAGTTATTTATTGCGGCACTATTGTCACCGAAGAAGGCAAAGAAAAAAAAGTCAATATAGATTTCGAACCATTTAAGCCAATTAATACATCGCTATATTTGTGCGACAATAAATTCCATACAGAAGCATTAACAGCTCTCTTAGCCGACGATAATAAATTTGGTTTCATTGTTATGGACGGTAATGGTGCATTATTTGGTACATTACAAGGTAATACCAGAGAGGTATTACATAAATTCACCGTAGACTTACCAAAAAAACATGGACGTGGTGGTCAATCTGCGTTGCGTTTCGCCCGTTTACGTATGGAAAAACGTCATAATTATGTTAGAAAAGTCGCTGAAGTAGCAACACAATTATTCATAACAAATGATAAGCCTAATATTGCGGGCTTAATTTTGGCTGGTAGTGCCGATTTTAAAACGGAACTAAGTCAATCTGATATGTTCGATCCAGTAAGTTTTAAATTTTTCAATTTAATTAATTTTTTAATTAAAAACAATTTATTAGAATTATTAGAATTTCGCCCAAAATTTAAAATTAATAAATTTGCAATATAATAATTTTCTATCATTTTAGAGATTGCAATCTAAAATTATTAAAATGGTTGATGTTTCTTATGGTGGAGAAAATGGTTTTAATCAGGCCATTGAATTGGCGGCGGAATCATTACAAAATGTCAAATTTATTCAAGAGAAAAAACTTATTGGTCGTTATTTTGATGAGATTTCACAAGACACTGGGAAATATTGTTTTGGCGTTGAGGATACACTACGAGCATTAGAATTAGGTTCTGTAGAAACATTAATTTGTTGGGAAAATTTGGATATTCAACGTTATGTATTGAAAAATCATGCTAATTCAACTGCAACGACAGTATTACATCTAACACCTGAACAAGAAAAAGACAAATCACACTTCACTGATAAAGAAGTTAGTGTTTTAAATTTGCATTATTTTTTATCAATAAAATTATATAGAAGATAAACGTAATATAATACTCTTAAAATTTGTTTCAGAGCGGAGTTGAAATGGAATTAGTCGAATCACAACCACTATTAGAATGGCTTGCTAATAACTATAAAAGTTTCGGAGCTACTCTTGAAATTATTACGGATAAATCTCAAGAAGGAAGTCAGTTTGTACGGGGTTTTGGTGGGATTGGAGGTAAATAAATATATTTCGGATTTTAAATTCTTTATTTTTTTTTTATTTCGCTAGTGCATTTATTGCTAACAATTATCTAATATAGTAATAAAAATTAATATAAATATTTGTTGTGTACTTACTCTTTTAACAAAAAAAAAATATTGCTGCTCAATTTTGGATAATTTATTATGAAACGCTAAAAAATGTAGGAATATTACGTTATAAAGTAGATTTTCAGTCTCTTCAAGCTGATGAACCATTGGATGATGTTGACTTAGACGATTACTAAAAACATAATATTTAACACATAAAACAACCTCAATAATTCGAAATCATAAGCAAAAAAAAGCATAATTACTTTTCTTACTAGCCAAGTCATTGAAATAATAAATAAATTAAAGGTATTGATTTTATTATAAAAAGTTTTTAATTATTTGATAGCTACAAAAGTGTTGTAATTTATAAGTTATACTAAAGTTCAACTGTGAAAAAATGTGGGAAATGCAAAACAGAATCTGCTAAGCTAATTTAAAATGAAATAAAGTTTTTTTAAGGTATTCGGTTATACCTAGCGTTTTACTTTATAATAGCATTTTCCACATTATTGCACAGTTGATATAGAATTTTTGTTTTTAAATAAAATGATAAATAAATTTATTGATTTTACGTAAATGGTTGTTAACTCACATTGTTAATGATCTTAGCTTTTTTGTGTAAATTTATTTTATTTCTTTTACTAAATACTATATTTTGCAGTATGCTTCGATTAGAATAAGTTTCAATAATTCAATTAATCTATAATTAAATATATTTTTAAATTATTATTGTTAATGCGTTTAATCGATAGAAATATTTTTAAATTTGAAGTAAAGCTCGATTTTATTCAATTCTTCAATTTCGAAATTTTTTTTTTTTAGTTTTTGAAACCGAAATTGTAGCTGCTTTTAATTTAATAAATTTTGTCTTTTTAAAATATCTGTAATAAAAAATCGTCACTTATTTACGTGAGCTTATGTAAAAACTATTCGAGTTCTGAATGATGGCCACATTCATATTTTAATTATCTGTTAGTTATCTGTTTTTTTTTTTTACCATCAAACTTAAGTCTGATATAACTTATATTGCATTTTTTATTCTACAATTTACATTTCGGTCATTTTAACTTTTAAATAAATATCATTCATAATTTTATTGCATACATATATAACTTTATTTGTAATATTAATATTAATTAATGTTATTAATTATGATGCATTTGAATAACTATCAATAATTTTTTTTTAGGTATTTTACGTTATAAAGTAGATTTCCAAAGCATGCAACTAGATGAGTTGGACAACGATTGTTTTGATTTAGATGACTATTAGAGCAAAGGATAAATAATAATAATAAACAATTGAAAAAATGAAAGAATAAACTACAAAAATTTATTGAATTTATGATAATACCTCAATAACTCTATAAACCAAAATTGGAAGAAAATTTAATAAAATATTGAATGAATAAAAAAAAATACCTTTAAAAGTATTTAAAATTATTAGGAAATTTATACGTAATAATAATTTTGCTGTTTTAATGAACTTAAAAGATCATAGTTCGTTGAACTAACTAAATTTATAATTTTTTACACTACAACAATTTTTTCTCCAATTTTCCACAATTTCATCTCTAAATAAAATCTCAGGGTTCGCATTTGCGGTCCTGGTACATAAAGTGAATTTGCTTTTGCAGTACGTCAGCATATCTAATTTAAAATTGTATTCTTAGTTAATTAAGGAAATATTTTAATCCTGAAAAAAATGAATGGTGAGCTGATGGAACACTGATATTTTTTAATGGCAAACAAATATTTTATACCAATTTCTATAATTAAATTAATTAAATTTTTAATTACAAAAAATGTTATAAATTAGAGAACTATTTTAAAAGAACTAATAATATTCAAAATTTCGATTTATCGAAACAAAAGATAATATGCCAGAAAAAAAATTTTTTTTTTTTTGTTTTTTTATTTTAAAATAAAGAGAACTAGAAATTTTATTGAAATCGTGTAATTTAAAATTTATTAAAACACAATTATTAGTAACGACTAAATAAAAATAGACTCAATACACTTTTGAATAAAAGACTTTAAAATTTTTAACGTATCATGCTCTGAGTTATTTTATTTTTTCAGTCTTTTTTTTCGTATTTCTGAGTGAATTGAAAATTCAAATATTTTGTGTTCAATTATATTTAGGTTTTTTGTTTAATCTTCAAAATACAATTGTAGCATTCCAAATGATTGTTTTTTTTTCCAATTTTAGTTTTTCAAATTAGTGTAATATATTTGCAGAATTCCCAATTTCTTTCTTTTTTCTTAAAAATTTCCATGAAACTCGGAACATGTGGGTGAAACCCTTTTAATTTAATTTGCTGATTCAAAAATTGTGTAATAGTAGTAAATCGATTTTATAATAAGTTTTCGTTAAAATAAACCTTCCAATAAAAAAAAAAACCTTTACAAGATTAGGACATCGCTACTAGTATGATTAAAAAATATGACAATTAAATATTAAACTTCGATCTTGTAAATACAATTAACGAGAAATAAGTTTCTATCCTAAATTCAAAAAGTTAATTGTGTTTGAATTGGATGTGACAGTGCATTATAATTAAAATTAAGCATACTTTTTACTTCATATTAACACATGACTTCTTTCAGTTCTATGAGCTTCGATTTTTACTAATCAAAAAAGGAATTTATAAAGAAAATAGTTTTTAATTATTATCTTCAAATTATTAGGTCTCTTATGTTATTTGATAATTCTGAAAGAATTGAAGACTACAAAGGAAATAAAAAAAATATATATAAATTTCAAAACTTGCATTAACACAATTTGATTTTAGTTTTTTAAATAATTTTGAAAAAATATCAACTATTTTTTATTAAATTGATGTGTATCATAAAATGCTTGATTTGAATTTGAATGCAAAATATCATAAATAAAAAAAACGTGTAATTTAATACATAGCTTAAAATCACCAGGTTCTCGTTGAGCGTGAACATTACTTATTTTTACACTATACTTATTGTTTCTTTTTATTTATATTTAAAAAAAAAAGATCTGGAAAATTCTTTGAAAATTTAAATAAAAAACTTATTTTAAAATAATGATGTAATTATTTGTTTTTATTTCTAAAAAAAATATTAAGTGAAAAACCCAAAATTATTGTAAATTATATCTTTTTGAAAATAAAAATAATACAAACAAAAGTATTCTTTTCTTTGTTTTTAATTGAAACTAAAAAACCATTCGCAAATTAAAATTGATTGTTGTTTTTCTTCATTTTAACTAATATAAAGAAAATTAATATCTTAAATATTAATTGAAGAACATCTCTCATTGACCTTTAATTCCCAAAATCATTAGGATATTTTATTCATTCATTAATGATTTTAAGAGGGAAGAAAAATTAAATATATAAATGCAAAGGAAAGAAAGAAAATTATAAGAAAAAATGCACACCCTCCTAGACAGTAGTTTCTTAAAGGCAATACCAGATGTTACAGAAACAAAACATTTTATCGTTATATTCCAAAACAAAAATTATACAAAAATAGAATTACATGACATCTATTTTTAGAATATGTCATAAAAAACTAAAGGTAATCAAAAGAAATTTATAAACTATAAATAAATTAGGGTATTTATTTGAGACACATAGCTCTAACGTCCAATGTCGTTATTATTCTAAATGAAATATTTAATCAAAATTTAGTAATTTTTTGGACTAGCTGTACAAAAATTAAGGGGTCTTTATTAATCGTATGTAATCCTGAAAATTTTCCTATGTATTTCATAGAAAAAATTATTTAGTATAAAATATGAGAACCACACATATAAGCTCAAATAACGTTCATAGAAGTGGCTTTAATATTTTTTAAATCATGCTAATTTATATATTTATCACTTCCACATAGTATTTTAATAAAATCATGGAAAGGTCTTCAAATGTTTTTTTTTCTTTCAACCCAATCGAAAGTGCATAAAAACTGTAGGTACGGTAAATTATTTATTTCCCGAAATTCGGTCTCGATCCGGAGCTACAGCCACTTAAAATACCAAAAACAGTCATTTTTTGCTCCCATTTCCCAACTTAATATAGATCTGATTTCACCAATCTTGGTTTTAAATAAAAGGTTTCGAAAAATTTGAAGATGTTTAGATATATGTACCTACATATTAAAACAAATTATAGATGTTATTATAACCGGATTACCGACTGATCGTAAAAATCAAATGAGAATCGTTTTTTCCATTTGAATTCAGTAGAATTTGAGTATAGGATTTTCGTAAGATTTTCATAATTGAACTGAATTACTAACCTCTTTTAAAAGTTGTACAAGTATTTATTTTATTTACACATAATCGAGAGTTTGCCCATACAACTGCCATTCAATATCTAGAATTCTAGAAGATTGGTAAATGGAACTCTTAATTTCTTGGTCCCAATAATAATTATAACAAACAAATAGAATGTATATTAAGTTTTTTTTTTCTAGACTAGAATAAAGCAACATAATATGCCTCCTTTAGCAAAATATTTAAATTAGTTTTTTTATTGTAATAAAAAATAACTCGTTCTAACTTTCAAGTAATGGCATTTATTTTTAAATATATTTTCTTTTATTTCATAATAATAATAATTAACTTTATTAACTGCTTTTATATTAAAAAAGGTAAGAATGCATGATTTTTATCAAATAAGAATAGTTAATTAATAATTTTTTTTACCTTTAGATCCAATTGAAATTCAAAATTCGGAATGTTTTATAAGTTTTAATGGTAATTTAACAGCAAGCGCAAAAAGTTCGCGCCAAATTTACAACAATGAAGTAATAACTCAATTAAAGAGATTAGAATCAAAACTGGATGAAATAAAAGGAATGTTGAAATTTATTGATGGAAACAAAACTATTATTAATAGTGTAGGAAATGATAACAAGGAGCATGAAACTACAATATTAACTTCAACTACAGAAAAGTAAGAAATTATTGCATTCTCTTTTTTCTGCAAACTCCTTTTTTATTACTGAAGTCTAAAATAGGATTGAATTGTTCGTTATTAAGACAAACCATGAGTTTGTAGTAAATAAATCGATTTAACAAACATTTTAAATTACATCAAAAACTTTAATGGAAACAGGCATATGGGTACTTAGAAAGAAATTTATCTTAAGATTTTATGAAGCAATGGCGGCTTAAAATTCCAGCATATTAACATGTTTATAATTTTTTTATTTTTAGGCAATCAGATATAACATCAATAAAACCTAGCCAAGAACTCAGTAATGAAGTCAAAGTTTTTTCATATTATTGGAAGCTTGAAAATTTTTCTACGAAAATAACTCACTATAACAGTTCGTATGAATTAAGTCTACCATTCAATGTTTTTGGACACAGCTTACAAATTCGAGCTTCTTACAACCATCTAGGTCGGGAATATTTATATTTGCAACTTTTAAAGTTTTATGAAAAACTACGAAGTCATAATTTTATAATGTTAAATGCTGGTGAAAATTTAGAAATTTTTAAATTTAAAATTGCCATTTTAAATCAGGTAAGCAAGTAAACTGATAATTGCATAAAAAAAATAATGCTTTGCGTATAGTTTTAAAATGATGACAACAGCAGAAATAAAAAGCTTCAATTTAAAACTGAAATAAAGAACTACATATCGTCTGTTCAGAAATGAATCAACGTATAATGAAAAGTATAGTTTCGAGTAATTTGAGTTTAAAGATTTGAAAATTAATAAAAACGTATAGAAAAATATTAAGTAACATACAATTTTCATCTAAAAAACATATTAAGAATATTCCAAAGTAGTTGTACTTATAAAATCGAGTACGAGGAATCGAATGGTGCTATTGTCAAATAATGACGTATAAATGTCATACGTTGTTTCATTTCTCAGCAGACGATATACGGTTCTCTGAATTACAATATATGTATATATACAGTTTGATGCATTGAAATAACACAACTCTTTTGAAATTTCCTAAAAACTAAGAATAATTTATATTTGCATTTGTATAATAATTTATATAAGATATATTTATATATACATATATATAGAATTTAAATAAATTTTTATAGAGAAATTATAAGTAGAATATAGTTAAATACAGAAACGGCGAGTAAAATGCAACTTATATATTAAATTCATGTACAATTTGGCAATATAATATATCAAAGCAATGTTATATTATAAATATATAATGTGCTTTGAATATATTTAATACATTTTTATTTTATATCCAGAGAGAAAAGAAATTTAATGTACTGTTTTTTCATTATATTTACATATATTTACATTTTTGATATTTGTTTTTGACATTATTAATACGTTTTCGTTTTTTAAACAAAATAAAATACGTATTTCGTTATTGAAAATATTTTTCAGTAGGTTTTCGTTTTTTAAACAAAATAATAGTAGATTACAATATATGTTAAGAAAATTTGTTATTACAACGAGTTGTGTATACACAAAAACACATAGACACGAGTCAATACTTATATCAGGAGACCGTTAGGTCGAGTGATATAATATTGACAAGTGTCCATGTGTTTTTGTGTTTTTTGTGTACATACACAACGAGCTGTATAACAAATTTTATTAACAAGTTGTGTATATTGTTTTAATGTGTATGTCAGAGGTAGTTGCAATCAATACATTTGCAATGCAAAAAATAAACAAAAGTTCAAAATGTAGTAAGTAAATAAAATTTATTTAATACAGAGAATGTAAATAAAATTTACTTAAGTAAATAATTACATGTGTATTGACACATGTAATATACCATTTACCGAGCTAAAAGTAACAGAAATAGAAAAAAAAATGTATTTAAATTCTATATTCTGTTGCACATATAGTAGGTATATTCTTTAATATAGATAGCTTTAGCATGTTCTTCCATAAGAAAAATTACAAATACATACGTAACGATCTTGAACATAAGACCACTATTCCTATAAGATAAGTGCAAGAAATCGGGAAGGAAATGATAGCAGAAACGAACTAGACTGTTGAGAGTAGCATCACGGAAAGACTAAACGCTTTCCAAAAAGCAACAAAACTCAGAAATCTAATAGATAGCGAAATCTGCGACGAACATAGGAAAATCTGGCAGCAAACCGAAGGAAATGCAAATACCAACCAGGTGTGGGGAGCAGATTCTAGGTTTAAATAGATCTGACTTAAGACTGTGTATGCACAGGACATACCTTCAGGAGTCATGAATTTCGGATCGGTAGAGCGACACGTACTCTGCAAGTGCCATACGATAAGAATAAAAATCGTTAGAATACTTGGGGCTTGCTTCTGGACGAACGTAGTGAACTCAAAGGATACAAATTGGAAGAAATTAACAGGTTTGTTAAGGGAATCGGATGGCTCGGTGCGGACAACTAAGCCTATCATGTAGGGTAGTACAATGTCAAACAAGCCTAAGAGCAAAGTGGTGGTAAGCTTTCCGCCCTTGAAACCTAACTAACCTAATTACCTGTATTGTGGACGATACATGACAAAAAAAGGATACATGTTAATGAATGTATGTAATGCGGGAGTATGTATAACGAAGTATTACAGTATTATACTCAATTTCGCATAGAGTTTCTGATAAGTTCGGAATTACGATATGTGATATTGAATTTCTGTATTTTATTATATTCTATTTCTCTATATTCTTTTTCATAGTACCGAACTATACTTTTAGATTTTGTGATCAAGTTAAGTAGCTCTGAAATATTACTTTTTATAATAGCAATAAATTACGATGTTGAAATAACATTGAAGCGAAATTCAAAAAAAATATTGTATATTTTTAGGTAAATCAGTTGAAGGATTTATATTCACATGAATTTCTAAACACAAATAAAGGATTCGCGATTCCTAATAGTGTTTTACTTTCTAGTTCATTTTTAAAAAACGATATAATTTTCATTAAAATTTTAATTTATCTTTAATAGTGTCATAGTTATTTACATACAATGTTAATATCCTTTGTTATTTTAAGAACACAATAAAAATAAGAACTTTAATAAATTATATTAAAATATATTCACATATTTTTTATTAAAAATATCATTAATTAAAGCTTGCTTTTAGCTCCTTTTGGATCAATTTTCAAATAGGGTCTTGTAATAGGGAACAATTCCTTACTAGATTTAAATGCTGACAAATCGTTTATTACTGATTGTTTCGCTGTAGTATCTTCAGTAGTTGTTATTGACTCATCTTTATTGAAAACTGTAGAATTAACGTGAACTGTTAAAATACGCCGCATATTAGATTCCCTAATTATGGTGGCCTGAAATTAGAAAAATAATTAATTATTTCTTAGTTCACTTAGCTTGAAATTGATATTCTTTTGGAAAAGATTCAAGAGATTAGATATTTATTTCTATTTATTAATAATCAGGCGCAGATGTCATTAGATTCTAAGTACACTAAATTCACATTTTAACTATTTCCAACTAATTATAATAGTTTGTTGGATTAAAATAGGATGACAGGACTTAAATGTTTTTCTACATTCAAATTAATAATTTTTGTTTCTTATTTGACCTTATAAAAATTTAACAATTCTTCTTTTGATATTTTTTTCAACTCTACAACTTCGGCTTCAGCTCGATCAAAATGATATTGAGCCAATGATATTTCGTTTACATATCGAGCGAATTGTAAATTCATTTTTTTGGCTTTTTCCAATTTTTGAGTTGCCAATGCCATTTTATATTTTTCGAAATCTTCATTTGGCATATTCGCAATTGTATCCTATAATGAAAAATTTATTGAAATTTATTCTTTTCAGAAAACTAATTTAGATTTTTCCTACAGTCATTTTATCCAAAAACTCTTCGATTCTATCTTCGACAAATTTAGTTGGTTTTGCGCTTTGTACAATTATTCTAATACCAGTAGCACTATTAGCCTTCCTTGATCCACAAAATACTATATAACCTAGTTGTTGTTCAGTTCGTAATTGATTGTAGCATGGTTCAGTTAGAATTTGCGAAATTAAATCAATCATTGCAATATTGTGATTACTTTGGGAATTGCACTATAAAAAATGAAATCAAAAATTTAAACATTCACCTATTAAAAATAAAAAGGTATTACCTGCACATAGCATGAAACACAAGAGCTCGAATGAAATTCATTATCAGCCTTAAAAACATAAGAATCACCTTAAAGGAAAAATAAAATTACATAAATAGTATTGTTTTCTTAAATTTTTGAATAATTTAACAACATTTTGCAGTCAGTTATTGGTCAATTCTAATACCTTGTTCGCACCTAAAAATATTTCCCGAAATAGAAGTGGAAATTTCATACTTGAGAAAAAAATGCACAGTATAAAAAATAGGTGCGTACAAGGTATAACGAAGCAATATTCTATTGATTAATTATATTACCATCAAACAATTTATATTCTCGTTTTTGTAATAGTTGTTTCGCCAAAATTGGTAAAATAGTAGAATTTGTCTTTTTTATATGGTTTTCTACAATATTCGCAATTTCCAAGCATTGCTGTTTATTAACATTTCCATAAATAAAACACTCGCTATGCAATCTGCTAAAAAACTCCTTAGAATATTCCTTTAACCTCTTATACGTCACTAATTGCATTGCATCCAATAGTTCACCTTTTGACCACGCATTTTCCGTTAAAACTATAAATGAATTTTATTAATTTAAAGATTCATTATAATTTTTAAAGTGTTTTTAATTTTTAAATCGCACTTAAGAGGCGAACTTAAACATTTTGAGGCCCTAGCCAAAAATCACAAATTGTGGTTCCAAGTATTTAGTAGGTATTAGGACTCTGAACTTAATAAAAGAAAATATTTTTTAATTATTCAATTTTGCATTAATTTTTTTATTTTTATTATAACATTAATTATATATTCTTTTTCCGGGATTTAGTTTGTGAAAATATTTCAATTAATGAATCATAATTCACTTTTTTCACCAGATCGTTCTCAATTGTTAAAGCAGCCAATTGACTTAATTTATTTTGGAGAGTATTTCTTGAACTATTTGAGAACATGAGAACACTAAAATTTCAAGATTCAAAAAAAATTTCAAGATTATTTCCACGCTTGGGAATGACGATTTCAGACCTTCCTGAATTTTTGTACTTTTCAGTTACTGTGATTATTTTACCAATTTCAGAAAAATCAATATTGATTGGTTACGTTGCATTGTAGGTACATATATTTTATTTTTAAGGAATTTACTCCGATCATAATTTGAAAGTCGTGAAATACATGCTTCAAAAATATTTTTCAAAAATAACCTAAACGCAAATATGTTTTTTTAATATCTCATAAAAATAATTTGGTTTTTAATTTAATTGTAATAGTTTTTATCTGCACCTATATTTTCTTGAAGCCCCTATAATTCCGAGGCTCTAGGCATAAGCCTTAGATGCCTATGGATAAATCTGCCTCTAATCGCACTGTTCTGGTTTTTACAAAGCAATTTTTTTAAATCAATCTTAATTAGAATTCTTACCTAATGCTAAGTAATAAATCGCATGCTGATATGGTTGTTCTGTTTTGAAATTTTTTAAAGCCCTTACGGTATCCTGTAGTTATAAAAATGTGTAGAAAATATTTTTTAATAGATTTTTAATTTATAATGTAGTTGCAACATTATTACATTATAAAATAACATTATAAATACATTATAAATACTTTAAAAATTATAATGTAGTTGCAACAGCTGAGGAGGCCAAGGCCCGAAATGGGCTGTAGCGCCATTGAAGAAGAAGAAGTAGTTGCAACAGAATATTGGTTTTGTAGAAACTTTATTGAAAAAAAATAAGTTGTTAAGTTCTCGTCATAGTGAAGCAACGTTTAAATGCTTCTATATTTGGTGTAGAGAAATAAATAACTTTACCAATTTTTTGTCGTCAGCATAGTATTTTATAATCTTACGACACTTGCGGTTGCAGATTAAATGAGCTGGCAAATGTTTGTAATTTTATATTTTGGAAGAACATTGACTATACATTGACTATATATAATTACTCGTTGGTTAGAAGTAAAATTAGTTTTTAAAATATTAAATTCAAACTGATTAATTAATTAAACCCTTGCTTCTGCTTGTAATAATTGAGTATTACGTTTTTTATATAAACCACGTATAAGCTATATTGAAAAAGTTAAGTAAATAATTTCGATGGAAAAACTATATTAAAATCTTTTTTATGGGAGAAAACTAGTATTCATGCTGTTTACAATAACGATAAAAAAAGTTATTATTTTTTACCTCTTTAAAAATGTCAAATCTTTTCTCATCAATTTCAAAGTTAAATAAACGGTCTAAAAGTTTTTCTAGCATGGTCTTCAACTTATCACTGTATCCCCAAATGTTTAACGAAATACCAGACGTTGTATTTTGTAAATTAATTCTAAATCCAGCCAATTGCGCATCATATGTGTATTCGCTTATTTCATCTTTGAAAAGTGCCACTAACATTTGGGTCAGATTGCAATTTAATGGATCAAAATATACAATTGGATTTGAAAAATCGAAATTGATAAAAGTTTTAGGCCTCTTATATTCCGAATCTTGTTTATGCCAAACTCGGATGAATGGTAAATCATGAATAATTCTTGGATGCTCTGAATCTGAATCTAGTGATTCTAAATCTAGTGATTCTGAATCTGAATCTAGTGATTCTAAATCAAAATTTTCTGGCAGAAATGGATTTGGATTCGGAAGTTTAAGTACTTCTGTTTGTGGACAATTTTCCCAATCCTAAAAATACATTAACAAAATTTTTAATAAAATCATATAATCGGATGAATTCTAAAATTAAAAAAGCATTGATGTTAAAATTTTAACAATTCTTTACCTTAAGAACTGATTTCGGAATTGGAGAAACACCAAATTTTGTTTTATACCAAAATTCGGTCTCTTTAGCTTTTTCTTCAAGACTCTGTGATATAACAATTACTCGACATTTTTTAGGTACCAGATCTTCAAATAAATTTTTGATTACATCTGGTCTCCACTCCGATAACAAATAAGACGCACTTAAAACATCTTCCATTGGAAAAATCTTAAAAAATTACATTCAAAAATAAATAAATCAAACTAATAAGAGAAATAATACTTTTTTTTCTCTTGAACTAATTTTTTCAGATTTTATCTGCGTTGCATTATAAATAGAAAAACATATAATGCAAGAAAAAATATCACCTGCATTGAATGAACAATTGTGCTAACAAAATACAGTGGAACATCTCGCTCTTTAAATTTAAATAGCATTTGATTTATTTTGCAATATTCTTCAAAAATCCATTTTTGTGGGCCTTCATCTCTTAATAGTTTAAGGTATTGAAATAGTAAAAGACCAATATCATCGATATGGTTTAATCCTTCTTCTGTCAGATCGACCGTAACTTCAAAGAATCCAAATCCTCTCGAAATATTATTATGGCCAGCTGATAAATCATTGCACCATCCTCTTTTTCGTAATTCCGATAAAATACTGCCTTTGCCTTCATGTCCAACCAAATGTGAAATATAATGATCGGGACCAGATTTATAAAATTTGTCCAAATCTGGTGTTGTAAAGCTGAATGTTAGGGCACGAACGTCTTTAATTGGTATAATAGAAGTCTTTGTGCCGTACTGGTTATCATCAAATGGTTGTTTCGACCAAGATGATGGTGACACATTTTTATTTTTAACACTGTTAAATTTATGTATAACCATTTGTTCAAGCTCATCTAAAGATTCTACAAAAAAAAAATTTTTATTTTTTAATTCTGTTTATCATTTACATTTTTAAATACCTTTTCCAATTATAGCCAAAGACATTATGTTTGCTGAATACCATTTGTCATGAAATTTAATTAATTCCTCACGAACACTTAAACCCTTTTCTTGTGGAATTATTTTTAAAGTTTTTTCATTGCCTATAAAAAGGAATAAAACTGATTATTAGCTACGACTGCAAGTTTTCGTAAAAATAAACTTTTTACCTGATCCAAATTTGCTATATGGATGATTTTTACGAGCCAAACTTTTATTAACTTGTCGACAGCGCCAACTATCACTAGATATATTTTTTTCATTTTCAGAATTTACAGCTTGAATTTCTCTATCAGTAGCGCTCTCAGTGAATAAAGGTGCAATAAAAAATTGTGAAAATCTATCTAAAGCTCCTTCCAGCATATCTGGATTTACATTAAAATAAAATTTTGTCATATCGGGATAAGTAGCAGCATTACTTGAGCCACCATTTTGTGACAGATATGAGCTGTAAGCATTTTCATCTGAATATTTTTCAGTGCCCAAAAATAACATGTGTTCACAAAAATGTGCCAGACCTGGTAATTCATCAGGATCTTCCATGTGACTACAAATAAAATAATAATAATTTTCATTACTAAGGCCCAGATTACATCATTGTAAAATAAGCGCTTACCCAACTTCTACAGACAATGCAGCTGCTGAAACATCTGTTGTATTATCAGAAACTAATAATGCCTTTAAACCATTTTCCAATTGTATGCCACGATATTCGCGTGGATCATTTTCCGATTTTTTGATATCATCAAACCTGCAGTAGGTAAAAGTAATTTTAATATAAAATTTAATATGTAGATAAATACTTATGCCTATGCCTATTAATCTAGCCGGTAGGTAGATTCGTATAAAAATATAGGTATCTTTAATAATGATGACAATGCAGGTCGCATGTATATATATAATTCTTAGATAGATAAATCTAGTAGGTTTTGTTCTAATACAAAAAATGAGTTCGATTCAATCATACAGAATTACTGAAGATGATGGTTAAAATTATTATAACTTTGTTCTCGTTTATCAAGCATTTCGGCACACTTATTATTGCTTCGATATTTTACTTAAAATTTTGTACGTGTTATAAAATTGAGAATGAGGTCATTTAAATTTGATTTTTTTTTTTTTAAGGTAATAAGCAAGTAGGTACCAACATCTAGTTTTTTTTAAGTTCTGGCTTTCAGCAAATTTTACCTTTTTATTGCCATTTTTGTACTATTTTTTATTTCACTTTTGACACTAAAATTTTGAATTAAATTTGGACTAAAATAAATAGTTTGATATTTATAAAAGAATCTTAAATTTCTAACAAACATCAAAATTTAATAAATTATTTAAAAAATAATAATCCTAATTAGGTAGGTATATTTTTCTATTTTTTTTTTTATAATTATATAATTATTTTTAAGTTTTTTTTTTTAATCCCAATTCTTTCCAACAACTTAAAATTTGCTTGCGATTTTTTCCAAATTTCAAATTAATGCCTATATTTCAATTTTCATTCAAAATATTTGCTATTTTGAAGGTTGTCTTCTTTTCTTAAAGGCAGGCAACTGGAATTTTTTTATATTATTTTATTTTTGTCATTTTGTCATTATTTTTGCTTATTATAATGTCAAACATGTTGCCTCGTACTGAAATTTTTTAGTATCATTTTAATTTAAAAAATGTACCTTTTTTATATTTATACAATAATACCCTCTCTGCACTAGAAAACAAAGACGTCTTACTAAGTAGGTGTCTATATTCGCGTATTTTCGACCATGCGATTTAGTTTTTTAAATTATTGGTGTATATTTACGCGATAAATAAGCTATTTAAACTTCGGGTTTAAATAAGGTTTCGCAAATGTTTATAAATAGTTGTTGAGTTAAAAGAGGTTTATCGTACAAAAAATTTAGTTGTTTTAAAGTTGAGTTAAATCAGTTCATCTGATAAATTAATTCATTGAGTAATAATATTTATAAGAGGGACAGAATTCATACAAGTAAATTTTTTTCAAAAATTATGACAATATTTTGAATGTATTGAGTAAACTTTTTTAACTCAAATGTGTTTATTCTTAATTTTATTATTTTTATTATTGTATTAAGAATAAACACATTTGAGCATGAAATTTTTCTACAATACATTGAAAATATTGTCATCATTTTTGAGTTATTTGAAAAAAAAATTCTGAAATTTACTTGTATGAATTCGGACCCTCTTATAAATATTATTCCTCTATGTAGAAATGAATATGTTCTGATTACGTAAAAAAATTAACGGTTGGCGTTGGGCATGTAGTTTGAATAATTAAAAAAAGAAAAAACAAAATGGCTAAACAAAAACAAAAATAAAATAATTTTTTTTTTTTTGTAATTTTTATTTTTCGAATTTAAATTTTAAATTAATTAATTAATTTTTTATATAATTTTTAAATTATTTTTGATTAAATTTTATTCACTAATTTTTATTTAGAAATTTAGCAAAAAAAAAAAAAAATTAACCCTGCTTAATAAAACATGGTGTGAACAGCAATTTTCAATTGAGGCAGGGTTACCAACCTTTTCAAATGTTTCCCCCTAAAAAAATAAAGTTTCCCACAAAAAAACCCCTAAATTTTTTTTATAGATATTATATAAGCTATACTTATATACCTATGAGGATTTCAAATAGATGCTTGAAGAAAAATATATAACGCACATCGTAAATTATGTGGTTTAATGTAGTTATTTATTTATAATAAAATTAGCAGATAAGGTATCTTATGAAATGCAATCAAAAATATTACAAATGTCATCTAAATGTTCGCTTTTAAGATCATACATCATACCCCTAAAAAAACCCCTGAAACAAATTACCCCCTAAAAATCCCTCTGTCAACAAAAAAAACCCCTAAATCTAGGGGGAAAACCCCTAAGTTGGTAACGCTGAATTGAGGGATAACCTGGGGTGGAATCATATAACAATTGTCACCGGTCGACAATCGACAATTGTCACAAAATTTAACAATTGTTGACTTTTTGCTTCATGTAATTTTAATAGGTGGAAATCACATTTCTCATAATATTATTCAGAAATTAACGAAAAAAAAAATTTTTAATTGTCGACTTCGATCACAAACACGACCAATTCGACTTTTTTGCTTCACGAAAAAATATCGTGAATTTTTAAATATCGTTTTAGCAAAAAATATAGTGTAGAGAATTTTTTTTAAATATTAAACCACATTTTTTCTCTCAATAATTTCTTAATTTAGTAAACAAACTCAAAATTTTATACTGTATTTATGATTTTAAAACATACACTAACAAAAGGTTTTTAGTTGTATTCTTTATAATGGCAACGTGAAAATTGATATAGAAAATTTTCTATTTCGTATGTGGTGTGGTGTTCACTTCAATTTCGCATAAATTGTGAATTTAAGGTTTTATGAAATTTTTGAAAATTACGCATACTTATTTTACACTTTTTCATAATTGTGTTTTATTTATAATTCGTAAATCATAAAAATGTTTAGAACTCATCTATTTAACTTATGTTTTTATGTTGATTAAAAGTACCTACTTCTTTTTAAGATAAATTTTAAACAAATATTTCAATCAATTCATTAATTTTGGAAAAACAAAACCATTATTTTACTTCATTAAAATGTATTTATTTAATTAAAAAATGATTATTTTCTTAACCGATTTTATTTTATTCAGAACTAAGTACTTCTGCTTGGGTCAAATTTTGTGTTAATATTTAACATACTTCGTTTGTTCCGATTCATATTTCTTCCTTGACAATATTATCTAAGAGATAAATAACATAACAATAGAATGACTTATCAAACGTGCTTCTTTAGTTTTGCATCTTTTAGCTGAGTCAAAGCAAATAATCTTCCTTGAATTATGTACATATTTACATTGGTATCTAATTCAAATTTTATAATTTTAATTTCTGATCATTATCTAGGAAATAATAAATTTTTATAAAAATTTAGGTTTTAGGAGCCATAACTAATTTAAATGATTTTTAGTGTTTAAAAAATTAAATTTTAATTAGAGAATAAATTATAACTATAAAACAATTGTTTAAGAATAAACAATTTATTTTAATTATTTTTATAAATAAGCCAAGTATTTTCTTTCAATAATGGTCAATCAGATAAAAATATTAAACTATCAAATGGCCCAAAAATAAAAAAATTCTATAATAAATAACATTCAATAAGGCATCTTGAAAACTGCCATTCAAGGATTAAATATTAGCCCTTCTCACCTCCTACAATTCATAAAATCGTAAATCAAAATTTTAACATGATACATTGTAGTTTTGTTAATTTATAATTTAGAAATTAATGGCCAAATATCTAGACTTTCTTATTATTGAAGTTTTTAATTCACTTCAAAAATAAAACGTTTTATTTTTTTAAGATGCTTATAGATGTTTATTCTTTATTCAACAACAGTTTGAACCTTCGACGAAATGGAAATAATTCAAAAAAAAACAAAAAAAAAAAAACGTAATCCTTATCAATGGTTACGAAATAAAATCATTTGTTGAATAAAAGTAAATTGACATTTTATAAAAAAAAAATTTTGATTTATTAATTTATTGTTTTAAAATTGACTACCAAAAAATAGCTGTCGTTTTTATTTGATAGACAATTGTCTATAATTTCAGTTATGTGAAGCCAAACTTTTTTTCGACAATTGTCTATTAAATTCAAAAAAAGTAGGTACATAATTTTTTTTTCTCCGCGCTCAATTTTTTTAAATATTTTATAAATCAAAGTTCACTCTATAAATCAGTTGAAATTTTAGGTTTTTATTAAGTTTTATAACCCACACATTTACAATTTGGACTCTTCTTTTCTTGAAGTAAGCTTTACTTTGTATATATTTTCTCTTAAAGAGAGGAAATAAACTCTTTTTTTGCCAGAAAGAAATATAATATACAACAGATGATGATGATTAAATACGCGAAGCAATAATTCTCATTGTCCATACAAATTGATCGTGTTTGAAATTGTCGATTGTCACAAAAACGACAAAGTTACATAATTCCACCCCTGATTTAATTTATGAATAAAATTCCATGTTTGGAAAGCTTATAGAGACTATTTCACAGCAACTTTCCTGACATTACCGCTGTGTTTAACTGGGGTGGAATCATATAACAATTGTCACTGGTCGACAATCGACAATTGTCACAAATTTTAACAATTGTCGATTTTTTGCTTCATGTAATTTTAAAAGCTGGAAAATTCATTTCTCATAATCTTATTGAGAAATTAAATAAAAAAATTTTAAATATTTGTCGACCTCGTTCATAAAAGCGACCTTGTCGACTTTTTTGCTTCACGTAAAAATATCGCGAATTTTAGTTTAATCGTTTTTAAAAAAAAATAATGTAGAGAATTTGGCTAAAGTGCAGATTAGTGTTGAGCTTCGATTTCGCTGAAACTTGGTGGGGACGTAGAGGCGGTGACCAAACCCCCAAGTCCAAGAGGATTTTTTCAGCGAACCCTCCGTTCCGGAGATATGGCCCTCAAAGTTTTCGTACATACCTATTAAGATTGTTCCGAAAAAAATTGTTTGGATTTGACATTCAGGGCACCAACTTTAACCCCTCTCCAAAAATAGGGCAAGTAGGAGCAAAAAAAAATTTCCTGTATATGAAATATATGAAAAATTTGGTGGGTCATATTTCCGAAACGGGGGGTTTCGTGAAAAAATCCTCTTGGATTTCGAGGTTTAGTCATGGCTTCTACCTCCTCCCCAAATTTCAGCCAAATCGAAGTTCATTTACTATAGAGACGACCAAAAAATAGCTGTCGTTTTATTTTGATAGACAATTCACGATAATTTAAGTTATAGGAAGCAAATTTTTTTTATCGACAATTGACTACAAAAATTTAGAAAAGTAGGTACATAATTCTTCTCTTTTCCTCTAGAAATTTTGCAAATATTTTATAAACCAAGCTTTACTTTATAAACTAGTTATCTTTTCAAGATTTTTATTGAGTTTTACTACCTTTTTATTTCAAAATGACGATGTTGATTAGATACGCGAAGCATAATTTTCATTGTCCATAGAAATTGATCGTGTTTGAAATTGTCGATTGTCACAAAGACGACAAAGTTACATAATTCCACCCCTGGACGCGAAAATATCTTCTATTAATCCAGAGCCAGACAGAAGTTTAATTATTAAAAGTTAACCTCAACCAGCTGATTTTTATTATCGCGCACGCCTCCAACCAATTTGTTTGCAAAATTAATTTGGAGAAATTGTAAAAAAATAAAGATAAAGAATTCACAGTATGTACAGACAGAATCAAATTTATGAATATCTCTATGGAAAAGGGAGACGTTTGCACAGTTTATTAAATTTTCGCAATTTTTATTTTTAATTGAAATTAAAACAAAAAGGAAAAAAATTATTTAAAATTTAAATTAGAAAAAATTAAATGGAAAATAATTAAAAAATTCTAATTTAGTTTAGAAGAAAAATACTAAATTTAAAAAAATCTATAAAATTGAAAAAACGAAAACAGTGACTGTGTGTAAGACTCAAAAGACCTGTACCTATATTTGAAAAAATTTATAGATTATATAGGTATTAAATTTTTTTTAAATTTTGAAAAATAATTTTTTTTTATCTTTTTTTTTTTTTTTTGGAATATACCTAAATATTGGAAATGTTAAAAAAAAATTTTGTTAACAAAAAATAATTTTCTCCATTCATAGAGTTTTGTTTGTTAAATCAATAATTTGCAATAAAAAAAATCAATTATTTACTTTTTGTTTTTTTTTTGAAAAAAAAAAAAATAATAATAATAAAATAAATTAAATATAAAATTTCTTGCTATTAACAAAAACAGGGAAAGTGGTGAATGGAAACGGTGATGGTGAAACTCGTGAATCTTCTGAATAAAAACAACAAACAAAAAAAAATAATTAATTTATTTTTAAAAATAAATAAAATTAAATTCGTTTGAATCGTTTGAAGAACACCATACAGAAAGGAAAAAACAAAAAAAAAAAAAACAATTTTGGTGCGTAGATAAAAAAAAATTATTTCTATTAAGTATATAAAACTTATAGCAGGTATTTTATTTACATTTTCATTAATTTAATTTAGGTAGTGCCCAACGGGGCAGATCCTATTCAGGGATCTCTGTGAGGGAAAATTTTTCTTTTCCCTGTCCCTGCGGTCAGCGTTTTAACTTTTTATTTTATAAGCTTCCATAATATCCACAAAAATTGCGAAACAAAAATGCCGTAACTGCAGCCTTTTCGATATTTAATATAGCGCCGTAACTCTATTCTTAATGTGCCAAAAATAAAGAAAGGGTCAGGAAAGACCTCAGTTTTTCCATGGCAGAGAGAGGGAAAAGAAAAAATGGGTACTTCTCCGTTAGCCAGCCGGGCGCAAATGTACGGCGCAAAAAATTAAAATGCAAAGCGAAGCAGAAATGTTACCGAAAACTTATAGTCATTTAAAATGAATAGTTTTTTCGTGTATTCGTGTATTGTGCAGAAATTAACAGAGTCCCCTTCCCATTCGCTTCGCGCCAAGAAAAAAAAAAAAAGGTGCCCTAGGGGGTTCGGGGGAGGCGGCAGCCGTCCCCCTATACACGAAAAAACTATTCATTTTTAATGACCATAAGTTTTCGGTAACATTTCTGCTTCGTTTTGCGTCTTGATTCATAATTTTTTGCGCCGTCCATTTGCGCCCGGCTAACGGAAAAGTACCAAAAAATGTTTTTCCTGGCAGGGACAGGGAAAAGAAGTGAGATCCATCCCGCAGGGATCCGCCCCGTTAGACACTACCTTTAATTTATATCGTCGTCGATGACAAAGACAAAGTCGAAGAGAGGACTAGTTCAATGCGTTTTTGAAATTTGGTCTGTGAATCAAAAAATTAGAGCTACATTATAATCTAACTTTAAAAAACAATCTGGGGGAAAAAATTTTGATTAATATTAAAATTTTCCTCAATTTTAATTAAGTAGGTATAATTTGTATAAATCCTCTGCTTTAAAGATGCTGTTAAATTTAATTAAAATTCTATCAGATATCTTGAGTTTTAATAATCGATATTATTTCTCTTAAGTACTTTTGATCGTTATTTATTAAATTAATTAGGTAGGTACCTTATTTAATTTCATTATCTTTTTGTGGTTTTATTATTTATAACCACTTATCTATTTAGCTACCTACAACTATGTAAGTTAATAACACTTCTTTTTCACTTCTCTTTTTTTAAAAATAAAAACTTTAAATTCTGACTTAGCAGGTAACTAAGTATCTACATGTTAAGTTTTCTATTTTATTAAAAATTTTATTGTTATCTTATCATCATTATGTCCACAATAATTCCCATATACCTACCTACCTATATAAATTTAGGTGTTGTGAATGTTTTATTTTTATATTTTATTAACAAAACAAACTGAATATTATGAATGGCAGGCAATAATAATATAAAAATTTTATTATAATTTTTTTTTTCCAATATTGAATGAACAAATAAATATTAGGAAAATAATAATATTGAAATACTTATACTTAGCTAGGTATATATAACACTTATACCATTATACGATACCTATGGAAGAATATAACACCTTGATTGAACATTTATTTTATTATTCTTTTTAATCAATATTTTCACTGCATAAATTAGAAGATAAAAATTAAATTGCATTGAACTAATAATATTGTGTTAAAATAAAAATTAGGTTGGTAGGTACACAAACACAACTATAATTTTTTGAGCGGGAATATTATTTTTTAAAGGAAGTATATTATGACGCACAGACCAGTCGGGAGTATGGCGTTAGGGCGAAGAAACGTTTCATTTTAAATGACTTCATAATTCATGTTGTAGGTAACATTTAAGAGTTTTGCTTAGTGTAAACGAAAAAGAACTTTTCCACTGTTTGACCCTGGACAGGCTTTGTTATAGAAGTTAGTTAGCTGAGTAAGAGAATTTGTCGATATTGCATTTACAGATTGTTCATTTATTAGGTTGATCGGGGTAATAGTTGTCAGTAATAGAAACTTGTTTTTCGCTGTTACATATTTCTCTGACCAAGCAATTTTGGTGCAACTCTGGTTTGTTCATGAATCATTAAAGTAATCATATTTGAACATAATTCATTTAATTTGTCAAGGTCATTTTTAAAAAGCTGGTATTTAGTATTGAAAGGAACGTAAACCGAACCAATAAAAACTTACCTGAACTAATTTTGTACCTTCACTTCGATAACTACCAAGCAAGAAGTTACATTGGAATTAATAAAATTTATTTTACGGAACTCAATTCTTTTGTTGATTAGGATAGCCGTTCCCTGATTATAATCATTTCTAATGAAATTAAAATTATCAATACAGACTTTGTGATTCTTCCTAATTTTTGTTTCTTGAACTAACACAATATCAGATTTGTGAAAATTTATTAATTTTTCCAAAAATATACGTCTACTGTGCTCTTATAAGAGAACCTACATTATTAGTAAAAACATTTAAAGTTGTATTAATCATGAATCATTATTTCATCGACAATTTTCAGATAATTAATTTTCCTGTCAACAATATTCGTATTCTTATAACTATATACAAAATTTTTAATTTTTTCTATCAATTTTTGAAAATCTATATTAAATAAATCAATGGAAAGATCAGAGAAATGTTCGAGCCCTTTTGTTAATTTGGTTGAATCGTTTTAATTTTTTTTTTCTGCGTTAGCCTGAAGCGTAGTTCTAAGAACGTCCGAGAAGCTTCTTGATGCAGTCACCGGTGTACTAGAACCAGCAACCTGACTTGTAGTATTCTTGAATTTCTCAATAATGTTATCCGACGTGTCCTTTCGCTTCGCTTTATAGTTTTTATAAGCCTGGCAACCCCTATAATTTGCAGTATGACCTTCATTATTGCAGTTTATGCAATGAGGGATACCTTTCTAGTTTGCACTGTCACGGCTCATGGCTTTCAATGCATTTTACAAATCTATAACGTCTTGCACAGTTTTTGGCAACATGTCCAAAAGACTGGCATCGTTTGCATTGGACAATTGATTTTTTGTGGGCTTTCTCCCAATAAACTCTTTGATAAACAAATGACTTTATATTAGTTATTTCATTAACAGAATCTTTTCGTTCTAGCATTAACCAACAGAATATTGTAATCGAGATTTAGTCTTTTGTAGGGTGCCAACAGTATACTTAAGTTCGTTTAGAATTTCTTCATCATAAGTATAGTGAAGACCTCGAAGAATTAAGTTGATTTCTCTATTTGCTTCACCTGTGTAAGTATGTGCCTCGATAGATTTGTTTTCTCTGATCTTATCCATTAACATTTTGTGAATGTCAGGGTCTTTTACAAAAACTTTTGTTTTTTTCCTATTTAAATTTATAACTTGTATTTCCAGGATTATCATAACCCATACTGTCAAGTAGGGATTTAATATGAGTGTTAAGCATTATAATAGGTGGGCAAAATTTTTCAGTTTTATTTTCTTTTGTTTTATTTTCCTTCCCATTTTTTTTATCTCATTTTCTCTATTAACCACTAATGTTTGGGAGAAAGATTTAGATTTGAAATTAGAATTTTCAGTTCTAGTCAAAGTGGTAGATTCGGAATAGCTTATTTTTTTTTTTTTTATTTAACAGGATTTTTAATAATGTTTAGGCTTTCTAAAAACTTATATTTATTTTCAAAATTACTAGAATTAATTTTACCATTATCCATGTTACTTAATTTTTGTTTACTGTTTACTAGCACCATTAGATGTCGAACCATTAGATGTCGAACTACGTTTTCTTGTTGTGCTGTGGCTGTTCATTTCCACATTGGCATCAGAATCATCAATTTCAATGTCTGTATCCCAGTCTTGGCTTTGGGTCAATTCCAGTAGCAAGTTTGCTGTATTTGTTTTTCAAGGGATGCAATCTTGTAGTCCTTTTCCATTATGGAGCGATTTAATTTTTCTATATTATTTGTAACCTTGGTCATTTCAGCTCGGAATTGATTTTGAATTTGGCTTATAAATGTGTTAGCATTATTTACTGAAACCGTATCGGTTCCGACAAATTCAATTAGATTACACATCAAATTATTGTTTTACTGAACCTCTTGTCCAGTTTTTTGAGTGTTATTCACCGGTAAATTGCTAAATTTAGGTTCGTTTATTTGACCGGATTCGTCATTTTGATTTAGTGATGGCGTCGGTGGCGTCATTCCATGTAGGAATTCGTTTGAGATAGGCGGATGATTTTCATCTTCAACATAATTATTGTTTTTAATTTTCTATAAAAGTTTTAGCTTTGGTTTATTTTTTAAATAATTCAAAAAAAAGTTTGAAATTTAATTTCAAATTTTCTAGAAACACTCACAACAGTACAACCTCTCTTCTCGAAAGTCTGTGCGGGAAAAAAAAGTAACAAGGAATAAACAAAATTTTTCATGCAAAATTAAAAAAAAAATTCACCCCCCTCTTACAAGGTGCCTTTCTGATTCCTTTTAGGGATTCCATATTTGTGTCGTCCAAATGCCAAACCTCGATAAATACGTTTTTCAAAAATTTTGAGTTAATGATGCCAAACTAGACTTATGTCTTAGACCTATAAAGCTATGTAAAGAGGTTTGAATAAAATGCCAATGTTGACGGGGTATTTTTCGTTTTCAAAATTTAGGTTAAATGCAAATGTCGATATTTAAAAAAATAGTAAAGTCAAAACACGAAGATGCAAATGCCGATATTTAAAAAAAAAGTTACTTTCAAAATGCGATATTTAAAAAATAAAATGCAAGTACGTTGTCTTAAATAAAAATTAAGTTAAAAATAAGTGCAAATGCTGATCTATAAAAAAAAATAATTTTAATTTTATTTTTACTTAATTTTTAGTTCGCAAATTAAAATATGTAATAAATCTCAAAACCCGATAAATACAAAGAAATTAGGTGCAAATGACGATAATTATAAATTAAAATTCGAAGCCCGATATTTACAAATTTAAAAATCGACTAGCTGCCAAAATTTTCGAGCTGCAATTAATTTTTTTATTCTTATTTCTCTTTAATATATGTATAACGCCACCGAAATTGAAACATCGTCCAATCAAATTAAGGTTTTAGTACCGAGCTCCAGCTTTTTCGTGTTTTCTACAAAACAACTTAGCTCTTATTTATCGTGGTCTGCATTTGAACGACACATTTGTTCTCTTTAAAAGAGACCAAAAAAGAGGACATTTTTAGTTTTTGGCAAATATCTCGAAACATTTTTGAAGTTGTTCAACCTTCGGTGACCATAAATCCAATTTTAATTACCTATTCAAAAAGCCCTAGAACTTGGAAAACTATCAAAGGGTTATACTGAGATATTGAATTTTCTTTTTTTATAGTTTACGTCTTTTTTTTTCAAGGCGCGTAAAATGAAATTTATGGCATAATTTGAATTTTATAGTTTCTGACAATTATTATTGTGTTGTCCATTTATTTCTAACCTGGGGGTTACACTTGCTGAAAAAAAAATCATGATCATGATTTTTTTAAATGTATGTGCGAAATGTATGCGAATTATTTATTAAATAAATAAAATAATTTACTTTAAAAAACAAGATATTTTTTTTATAAAAATTTAGAACTTAGTAAAAAGAGAGAAAAAAGAAAAAACATGTCGAAAAAATTTTCTAAGGAAGAAATATTAAAATTTATAAATTTATACAGGGAGCACGAATGCTTCTGTAACATGAAGTCCAAGCTCCATAAACGTTATTTCTTTCGATTTCAAAAGTTTTAAACTTGTTTTTATTTCAGATGATATAATAATCAGATGACAAATAATGACATGGTATTTCTTGAAATTCTCGACAACGCCTCTAACGATCTATATGAATCGCCTGAAGCTAGGAACCTTAACGTGACGGCTAATTTTACTCTAGGTGTTATGGCCAATCTCATCTTCGTGTCTTTTTTTTCTATTTCTGGACCGATCTAAAAAATTAATTTCAAAAAATTATATATCTTATATGAAAAACTTAATATCATATTTTGATGCACTTTTATCTATTTATATTTACTTTTATTAAAATATCCTCGAATTGATCTGGTAATAGACGGGTGAAATTTTGAAAGTTTTGGTTTTCACCCCACATCAAATCTCTAAGAAGAGTCTCCCCAACATTAAAAATGGGTCGTTTTCCCAAAAACGGATTTACCCACATTTTTCTCTCTTCTACGTTTTTGAGCCTCAAATTCAAGTTTAACATCAGATAAAACTTTAGAGAGAAGAACTTTTCTCAATAATTTTTTTTGCTGATATGATGCTTGACTTATTTTTCTTTGTTGTTCGTTAGTTAAAGAAAACATTTTTTTAATTTTTATAGAATTTTTTTAAACTTTTTAATTATATCTTTTAACAAATTTTAAGGTGAAAATTGTAAACAATTGTATTTTATTGGTACAGTGACAGAAAAAAATCAAGATTAAAATAATCAAAGCCAGTATGATTTTTGACTCATAAAAATTTCACACTACATTCAAAAAAATCATAATCATTATTTTTTTTTCAGTAAGTGTAACCCGCACGTAAATTTGCTATAAAATTTGTTTTGTTTTGTGCTCCATTTTACTATAAAAGGAAAAAAATAATAAAATTTCTGTCTACTTCTTTCACGTGTTTGTTGTTGTTTATTTATCGTTTTCTCGTTCTAGTTTGACTAAAAAAATTAAAGGTTTACAAATTTAGCCATTGTGTAAAGCGCGCTTAATAAAAATGTAAAAATTAGAAAAAGTAGAAATAAAATTTTGTCTGTGATGAGTTTATAAAAGCAAAACTTTTGTTTTATTTCGTAACTTTTAAAAAACAGACCATCCCATCCCTTATCATTTTTATTCAACTTAATGATAAATTTTAAGTAAATAAAAACATAGTTTTTTTTTTTGCGCAATCAAATATAATTTGTATGGCAGATACTAGGGGGTTCGGAAGAGGCAGTCGTTCTCCAATAGGGGAAGTAACTATTTCTGAAATGTTTTCGGTCGATCAGTGTGCCATAATCTCCCTCTATATTTTGCTCAAATTTGTGGAAAAAAAAACAAAAAAGTTGGCAAATTGATTTTTTTGAAACTTGCATAAGAGCATATGCAAGTTCTTTTATGTTTATTTTTTTATATGGAAAAAATTATCTTATGAAAGTTCTTAATGTAGGATAAGCATTATGCAAGTTCTAAAGCTATACTGCGAATCCCATATTAAACATCTTTGGGAAATCGAATGTTCACACGATGGCTAATCATTATGTTAACATGTTGAGCTCTGTCAAATAAAGAATTTCAAATAATATCGGAGATAAGCTCAATAGAACTTACACGTGCAAAAAAGTTAAAATATATGAAGTTGTGTCAAGGTTAAGAACTCTCGACGACTACGCGCGTCATTACCTTGAGTATAGATCCAGTTTTATAAAATTATCAACGTCAAAAATTACATACCCAGTTAGAGTTCTCAGACGTCGTCCTTTTCGGGGAAAGTCCTACTTTTTGATAGAAAAAAAAAGTGTCCTCCTTTTTTTTCAAATTTATTTCTGAAGGATCCCAGAAATTTTCGGAAAATGCCATTTGTCAGCCTGTATTTCTGCGATGCTTCAAAAAAAAGTTGGAAAAGTAGACTTTTCGAAAAAAGTTCCAACAAGATTCGTTTAATTTAAATGAGAATAAAACTCAAGAAAAATGTAAAAAAATTTAATGAACCATTTTAAAGTAAGGCGTACGAGCAAGGCTCTTTTAGAATTTTTTTGACAAAAACCCATAATTTTAAAAATTCATAACTTTTGTTAGAAAGAACCGATTTGGACCCTTAGAGATACAACTAAAAGATAAACTTAAAAAACCCTGAAAGTTTTATTTAAATCGGAAGGGGTCGGGTCCAAAATTTGAAAATTTTGATCGTTTTGGCGTGTACATATAAGTATTTTATATATTTTTTTTGTTTGGATGTCTTCATTTTACTGCGGACAAATCTGCGGACATTAATTTTATGGTTATCAGGTTTATAGAGAATTACAGGAGCTAGTTATTTTATAAATTTGGCGAAAGTATCTAATGGGAATTAAGATTAATCATTTTTACTTATTCAACACACAAATTTCCTCTTTTTATGAACCAAATTTGAATGAAATCTTAAGAACTTTTGCTGCCGCAGGGGGAGCGGTCTCGCCGTAGGGGGTCATTTAAATTTTAAAATAGCCTATTACGACCCAATAAAAACAGATGTAAAATTTTTTTGTTAAGAAATTTGTGTGTTTAATCATATCCGTTTTTTATGTACCAAATTTGAATGAAATCAGACGAACTTTTGAAGTCCTTCGCTGGGTAAGAGGCCAAACAAATCTTAAAATCGCCTATTATGATCTCCGACCTGAGACAAAGACATGGTGTAAGTTTGGAAAGAATCTGTTGAGCGGCTTAGGAGCCTATTCGGAACAGACAAACAGACAAACAAACACTGAGTTTATATAAATAGATTTGAACCCTGAATTTGTAGTGGCTCTTTGCAAAGCTACTAAAGCCAGAATACAAGCCACAACGAAGGTAAAATTTGTTTCAATGCCATTTTAAAGCCGAAGTGTGACAGCCTTATAATACCTTGTTTACATTGAAAAGAAATCATAATTTAATCCCACCTAAGTCATATGATTCAAAATTGTGAAATACACAAAATAAAAAAATTGCACATAAGTACTCACTTAGTTAAGAATAAAAAAAAGCTCATAAGTAATTATAATTAAGAATTAAAATTTAAAGGATATTAATGAAGAAAATGTCTCTTTTTTCAATAATACAAATATTAGTATTTACAGGCATTTTCATTATTATTCAGGTGTCTACCCAAATTCTAAAACAATTTCAATAATAAATAAAACATTATACCTAAAAGTATTCTATTATTGACATTGAACTTTAATGCCTGCATCTCATATAAGTAGGTATATATAATTATATGAATTATTTTTATTTATATGAGGTATCATGAAGGCATATTGTGACAATTGATATGTGAGTAGCATTATATTTTGCTGATATGTTTCTAAACTTGTTGTTTTCATTATCAAATGAGGTGCTTATAAATAGTTGTTTTATGTTTAAAAATACTTTTTATTTTTTCACACTTATTCTTATCTATCATCTAGCAAGCTAAACCAAAATATTTGAAATAAAAATTAATTTAAGCGTGATTTACACAATGGCTAAATTTATTAATTTTTTCTAGTCAAACTAGAACGAGAAAGCGATAAATAAAAAACAACAACAAACATGTGAAAGAAGTAGACAGAAATTTAATAATTTTTTTCCTTTTATAGCACAAAACATAAACAAATTTTATAGCAAATTTACATGCGGGTTACACTTGCTGAAAAAAAAATCATAATTATGATTTTTTTTAATGTAGTGTGAAATTTTTATGAGTCAAAAATCATACTGGCTTAGACTTTGTTCCAGATGCATTCGTGCTCCCTGTATAAATTTATAAATTTTAATATTTCTTCCTTATAAAATTTTTTCGTCATGTTTTTTCTATTTTCTATCTTTTTACTAAGTTCTTAGTTTTTATAAACTTCACCTTTTTCAATAAAATATTTTGTTTTTTAAAGTAAGTTATTTTATTTATTTAATAAATAATTCACATAGATTTTTTTAAATTTCAACATTCAAATTCAAATCCCGTAATAACAAACCGCTTTTATTATTGTTGTTTGCGCTTTCAAGAGTTACTTTTTTCTTTGGCAGCCAAAAATTTTCCTTTTGACAGAAAAAAATCAACACTGATTTTTTTTAAGCATGATTTTTCATCATGATTATTTCTTGATTTTTGTTCACACAAAATTTCGCACATACATTCAAAAAAAATCATGATTTTTTTTTCAGCAAGTGTAACCCCCAGGTTAGAAATACAATAATAATTTTTCAGAAACTATAAAATTCAAATTATAACAGTGCTTCACCCTTAAAAAAATTCAAAAATTTCAAATTCTGAATTTCAAATTCCTAATGTATTTTGTTAGTGTAAAATTTCAAATTTTTTTTTGTTGTTGTGAATTTCAAATACACGCCTCAGAGCGTGTATTTGAAATTCACAACAACAAAAAAAAATTTGAAATTCAAGTTCTGTCATTCTAATTGTCAAATCAAAAAAAAAAAACATGCCAGATGAAAAAAATTCCGCAAATTTCCTGAGATTTTTCTTGTACAATAATTTTTTGTTCATAATTTTTTCCAGATATAATAAAATCCTCTAAATTTAGGGAAAGAAAATCCTACTCTGGCAGCTTTGTTATTAATATTTGAAATTTATGAAAAAAAGTGAAAAAAAGTGTTCACCCGAAAACTTTTTTTTGACATTAAATTACACTAACAAAATACATTAGGAATTTGAAATTCAGAATTTGAAATTTTTAAATTTTTTTAAGGGTGAAGCACTAACATAAATTTTTTTTACGCGCCTAGTAAAAAAAAGACGTAAACTATAAAAAAAGATGAACTAGTTCGTCTTTTTTTTTTTTGCTATAAAAAAAGATTACAAGAAAAGACACCAAAAAAAAAAAAAGATTACGCTGTTCGTACTGCTCTAACACATTAGTTTTTGTATCTTCTGTCCTGTTTTGTTTTGGGATCTTTTTTTTTTTGCCATTTTTAGCCATTGTGTAAATCAAGCTTTAAGCTCTAAGTAAACGGTAGAAATATAATATTTGAATGAATCTAAATTTAGTTTCTCTTTAGTATCATAAAATCGTTAAATTCATTTCGTAATGAATGTGATATTTTGGTACTAAGTTGCTCTTGATTTTAAATACTTTATTGTAAGTAAAAAAAAGGCACCATTCATTCGAGTTTTTTCTGAATAAATATACTTAGTTGATAACCGTAACAATACTTCATTGCTTTGGTCTGAAGTATTTTATAATAGTTGGGGATCCCAGGTGTAAATTTCGATGATAGATAAATTAAAAATAAAAATACCTTCATTCGAAACAGAATTTTTAGTAGTTTTTAAATCCAAAACGCGCCATCTATAAAATTTCTTTGTACGGAAAAAATCAACTTTTTTTAAAGGTTGTGTTCGTTTTTTTTAGATTGTGCTTTCTAGGTAGGTTAGGTTAGACTGTAGCGGGTCGGGAATTCCTCTATTCCCATCACTTACGCCTGTTGGCTCGTTGTACCACCCTACCCGATGGGCCTTTTATTTTCCATCGAGCCATCCCACTCCTTTCATAAACCTAATTAAGTTCCCTGCCTTGTATTTTTGCAGTTCTTCAGGGCTCTGTAGGAAGAACTCTCCTAATATTCTAGCCCTCTTGGTTCGTATTGTAGGACAGAATACGTTCGTATATGGTTCGTATTGTAGGATAGAATACGTGAGTAACATTTTGCGGTTCCTCTCCGCATCCACTGCAGGTTCCTATATCGACTCTTCCTATTTTAAACTCATGGTTTTTAAGGATGTGTCCTGTGCATATGCCCGTGATAATTCGCAGGTTGGTTCTATTAAGACCTAGTACCTGTTTTGACTTTTCCTTGTTTAGATCCCCCCCAAATCTTTTTGGTGGTTTTACTTCCCTCGACTTGTTGCCATATTGTCTTGTGTTTTTCCCAACTGTCTCAGTCAATCTTGCTCCTTATCTTCGAGAAACCTCGGAAAGACTACTGTCTCCGAGGTGTTTCTATTTCCGCTGTTCTAAGTATTATAACTAAAAAATATGAAAAGGATTTTGGACTTGAATTAGGTGATAAAAAAACTAAAGCAATTTTTGTAAAAATTTTTTTTTCATTTTTAGCCTCTATTTCTTACATTGAAGTTCGGTAGCTCCAAAAAAGAACGCTTGAGCCGTTGCGGGTTTTGGATATAGAAATTACGGGCAATTCTGCGTTCAGTGAGAGTATTTTTTTAATTTAAAACCATTGTTGACATTTACACATGGCATTCCTAAGTATAATTTATTCAACTGATGAAAATATCAATAAGCTTAAAAATCAAAACCTGACTTGAAGCAATAATAAGTACTAGCAAAACTTTGTTGAAATATAAGTGGTAAGTAATTCTCTTTTTAATGTTAAAAATGTTTAGTTTTATTGAAGAATGTATCCCGCCTGATAATAAATCCTTAATGGTAAAAAAAGTTTAACTTGTATTGTACATATCAATCTATACAAGCTCCTGCTTGATTTTAAAAATAAATTTAAATAATTAAATAAATGAACATATTAAAAAAATTCAAATATTTACTTAATCCTAATTTAAAGATTAAATAAATATATATTTAT
Organism: Hybos culiciformis; assembly: GCA_964007475.1. Lineage (NCBI taxonomy): Eukaryota > Metazoa > Arthropoda > Insecta > Diptera > Hybotidae > Hybos > Hybos culiciformis. The sequence continues at coordinate 21,559,526 of OZ023274.1, forward strand.
ATTTAAAAAAAAAATTCAAAAATTTAAATGAATTTTATCAAATAAGTATGAAGTAGAAAACAAACATATTTGTATGTACATCTTTATATGTACACAAATATAGTTCAATATGAAATAATAATGCAGACCTTCTTTATTTATGTTTGTTCATGTTTATATTGTCGTAATATTTATCCTCGTATTCACTTTATTTTGTTTATTTCTTAATTAAAGTTGTTCTAGAAGAATAAGTCATGCTATTCTTCGTGATCGATTTATTGAATTCAAACTTTAAAACAAAAAAAAAAAAGGTTTAGGTCAAGAGTATTTTTTCTTATTTATTCCTCAATGTTTGTATCTAAAAATATAATAATAAAAAGAAATTATTTTGATATAAATTCTTAATGTTTGTAGATCATGATAAGATTGTGTTTCCTGACACAAAATAAAATAAAATAAAAATTATAACTAAAAACTTACATATTGTAAGAATTTAGTAATAATATACTTTTCAGTGTGGTGCGAATTAATTTTAAAATTATCATGTAATATTTTAAATTCAAACAAAAATTTGTTGTTAAACTAATTTCCACTAATCTATTTCACTAAATTTAATATCTATTTATTTTTCTAAAGCTCGTCTTGCACCTTTTTCTAAGCTTTACAAGCTCTAAAATAATTACATACATACGTGTGCTTATTTAATTAAAAAAAATACTTAAGTGAAAATGAAAGTAGAATTTTGAAGCGTTGTAGTTTGAAGAATATAGTGGATATGATATATATTGCACATAATATGTACTTAGTTAAAAAAAAATTTAAAGTATTTCATTATGTCGTAAAGTTTTTAAGTTCTCTTGGGCATTTAACTTTTTTTTTCTATTATGCAGAATTATTTTTAATTTACTTTCACTTATTGTGTACTTACAAGTTAGTAGTAATTTATATTGAACAAATATGTATTTAAAAATTAAAAGGATTGAAAAGGTCGCCAAAGACGTATGATTTAGAAAGTTTACATTTTTTAAGAACATCAGCAAAATAGTTGAACAAATAAAAATATTATGTAAAGTATGAAATAAGCTCTTTATTTGTTTTAACTGGTTTATACATATTTTTATGAAAGAATCAAGTTAAATTTCATTATTCCATGAGGATTATTATACTGGAATTTCTTAATTAAAAGATAATATTTTTTTTTTTGAATTATTAAAATACTTAATATTTATATTTTATAGTATAATTTATTTAATTATTTATAGAATTTTAATTTTATAAATAGACGTTATTGTATTGTTTGACGTAAGTTATTGTATTAATTAATTTTTTGAAAAACAATTTTAATTTTTAATTTGAACAATAAAACAAATTTAAACAAGACATCTTGAAAATTAAAAAATTCTTAATTAACAATATTATTTGAAAATTAAATAATTAATTTTATAAAAGTCCAGCAGGAAAAATTTTATTCTATATATTATATATAAATACATATATTTAATATATTTTTTTTTATTCAATTTTATTTAATAATTTATCATTTGTACAATTAATATCTTTACAGTAACTATAATTAATATATTTTCATTATTATTCACTATAATTCATGTGATCGACAGTAGTTATTAATATCATTATTATAATACTCTGTAGTTTTATAACATTTATAATCTTATTTTTATTTTATTTTTAGTTTGTCCTTCTAAATAAAGGACATATTTAGAATATTTTTAGTTTTTACCAAATAACTCGAAAACGGTGCGTTTTTCAGCATTTTCATTCATATAAACTAGGCACAAAAGTGGACCTAACACTACCCTTAGGAACCCCCACTCAGACATACTTGTAGTCATTCAGTCCCTTTCTCCGTTCGAAACATATTGCTGTCTGTCTTTCCTGTTCGAAACATATTGCTGTCCCTCACACCCGCATAAAGCAACTTCTGTAATAATATGCCATGGTCAACTGTGTGAATAGTCCTGCTTATATTTTAAAAATCCCGGATACCAATCTTCCAGTATCCGCAATTTTTATTATATTATTCATTACTACTTCAGCACTTAAGCTAGGCCTAAATCCAAATTGCTGATTGTAAAAAAAAATTGTAAAAAAAAAATTAAAAGAAATTTTTCTATAATTGTATTTATCGCTGGGAGTACCGAGATTGGTCGATAGTTGGAAACTAATTGTTTGTCTCCGGCCTTGAAAACTGGTGCATTTTTTGAATTAAAGGGCACTATTACTGAATTATAGGGCACTATTATTGAATTAAAGGGCACTGTTAAAGGGTACTATTATAAATTTGAGACTCTTCCTCTTTTATCCATATTTTTTGTAAGCATATAATGCCGGATAGAGCAGGTAAGGTTATTATAAGATTTCTAAAAGTATTGAATTTACTTATTGAACTATGACGATTAAATGACAGTACACTTAATTAAGTACAATATGTTTCATTATGCCGCTCGGCAAAGTTATCTACAATTGTAAAGGCGTGGTTTTTTATAAAATTATTGAAATTGCTATGTTAAGTAAGATATTATATTTGATATAAGATATTATTTGTCAGCTTCGCATTGATATCTCTTCGATATTTCATTTTAAAATTGATTTACACTTCAAAAATTTATTATCAAATTTCCGAGCCAAATTCTTATCGTTTTAATTTTATTTTTTTTGTAAACAAAATTTATAATCATAACATGATCCTTTTTCATATATTCCATTTTGTCAGGGCTAGAATGTTACATTTATACACAAAAATAGTTCTATTTTTAGTCAACAATTTTTTTTGTCAAATTCAAATCAAAATGAAAAAAAAAAAAAACAAAATAAAATTGATAAAAAGTCAACATTTTCATTAAATTCCACTTCTTATCAATTTGTGTAATGCGATGCGAACGGCAATGAGTTTTCCGGATAATAAGTGAAATTTGAATTAGAACGGGAACAAGATTTAATTCTTTGTCCCACTTTGTAATATTTTGTACAGACTATGCGATTGTTTCCGGTATAACGAGTTGTTCTGGGATATTTCCTTGTTCATTGTAAAAAAAATTTCTCGGATTAGTTGCCGGATTAGCTTCTTCAGCTAATCCAGCTAATCTAGAAACTTTTTGCTCATTCAGATTCTTGGATTAGCTGGTGGTGACTAAAAATTCCCTAAAGTTCCTTGAGTATGCTGTGGAAAACACACCATGCTGTTATTTTTAATTTAAAAACAAATTTAAAATAAAAAAAAGTTTAAAAAATATGAACAAAAAAAAGTAATCAGAATTCGTATTACGTATTTTTATAACAAAAATTATTTTATGTTTTATTTATTTTAATTTACACATTTTAATTTTTTATTCAAAAAATATTTTTTTTCTTTTTGAAAATTTTCGAAATAATACAAAAACAATAAAATAATTAAACACAAATAATAACATAATAATCCTATAATAATCCTATAATAATCCTAGTCATGTGTGAACGGTCGTTTCTTGTTCCGATTCATGATAATTTCTGGGTCTGTCCACGATATAATTTATTGTGTTTTAAATTTTTGGTATAAGTAATTTTCCATTACAAAGTGCGATCAGGAACACAATAAAAAAGTTAAAAAAAACATTTTTTTTTTTTTTTTTATCATATAAGTAAGATTTATAAAACAATAATATAAATATAGTAATTTTATTTTATACACAAGTATTTTTATAAATACATTAGGGTGCCACTTATTTATATACAAAAAAAAAATCATATTTTGATGAGTGCGAAATTTTGTTCCAATGGACCTAAAAGTAGTCCCAAAATTAGCTCAATCTAACATTGTTAACCCGTCCCGCTTAACATGCTTTTGTATAGTGTTGCACCCGGCACAATTGATTTTTGCACCTGAGATTTTGAAAAAATGTCGGAGGTTCTGCTAATAGAAAATTTTTCGAACAAAAAACAAATAATTTATGAAGTTTAGCGAGTCCAGAATAATGATTTTTCGATTTTTTAAATTATTTTTATAAATCGCAAAGAAATATTTCTAGTAGGTAGGACAATCCAAACATCATACTCGTATAACAGGCAGAAAATTGCCATAGTATGCTGATGTTCTATTTATAAACTGAGTGAATTCAAACTTTATTTTAATAAAAGTGCATTGGAAATAATCACCATTCAAGAAGATAAAGATTTTTTACTCAAACAGCGTGAAAAGTGTATTACAGAAAACTTGCTTGTATGAATAAAGAAGATATATCTCAGTCAACCAGAGAAGTCTTGGAACAACGTTTCAGCCCGGAAATTTAAACTTTAAAAAAAAATTAGTTTTAGGACTTTATATTTACAAATATAGTACATATTGTAATAATTTGAAAATCTTAATTGATATTATATGCAAAAACTTAAATTAAGTAAAGAGTAATTTTATGACACTATGTAACGCTCAAATGAATGAAAAAACCAGTTATAATTCTAGTAAAATATATGAAAACTTAACCGCCAAGCAGCTCATTTTAATGGTATCCAATTGAGCTAAATTTTTGTGGGGATGGTTTTTAGATATAATAGAACAAAATTCCGCCCGGCACTCCCAATAAAATTAATCTTCAAAAATAAGTGGCACCCTAAAATACATACATTACATATATTATTTTTGTACACAAACGAGAACAAACAACAAACTTATAAATTAAAAAAATGTGTTTTATTATACGTATAGAATACTTCTTTAAATATAAAAAAATGTTTATAAAAATAATAAAAATAACAAAATTGTAGATAAAGTTAATGTTTTTTTTTAATATAATTTCGTTGTATTTTTATTGCTTGATAATCTGAATTAACCAGAATTAACGAATTATTAAAAAAAAAAACATTGAACCAAAATTACTCAACCCCACGTACTAAAGTTGTTTAATTAATATAAAATAAAAGCGTAAAATTTTTGGAACATAAAAAAAAATCAAATTGACATAAAATAAAGTTAATGCTGTTATTATATTAAACTTTAACAATTTTCAACTTTATTTACATTTATATCTATTTTATCTTATTTATATTTATATGTTACATCTATTTATATCTAAGTAATTTATTTAAATAAAGCTAGCTTCCTTAATCAATTCAAAATAAAACAATACCCGTCCCAAAAAGGTCTAAAATAAAAAAATTAAGTAATTCTAAAAAACAAATTCCATTTAATTTAAATGAATAAATTAAAGATTAAAATAATAAATTAACTGAAGTTTCATTTAAAAAAGAAGTTACTTTTATCATTAATTATTTAATTTTCCGAAACCGATTACTACTTCCACACTGCTAACACAATAAAATTTGTTCGGTTAAAAAATTGAACAGTTTTCATGCTTCAATACCTAACAGTCGAACTTTTTGTTTTTATTTTAAAAGCTCAATTCTCTTTTTCAAGCTCAAAAAAAGTATTTGAATCTGAAATTTAATCCAAGAAAACGTACTAATGTATTTAAAAAGTTCCTTTTTTTCGAGCTTATCGAGATTTAGTGTGTTATAAATAATATGTACAGATTACATTTTAATTAATAGTAGATTATTGAATATGTAAACTAAATTTGTTATTAATTAAGAGTTCTGTATACACAAAAATACATTGACACGACTCAATACTTATATCACCAAACCGAAGGTCGAGTGATATAAATTGACAAGTGTCAATGTATTTTTGTGTAAATACAGAACGAGTTGTATAACAAATTTTGTTTACATATCCAATATACTGTTTTAATGCGTAGGGGAGAGGTAGTTGCAAAGAGAGAATATTTTTTCTTCTCATTTTTTCTCATTTTTTTTTGTATTTGGCTGTATTGAAATATTGTGAGAGATATTATGTTTGTTTAAGCATTACGTAATATTCAATACGAAACATCTAAATGATTTCATTATTTACGCTGATGCATCTAAATTTTTTCATTATATACGCTGATGCATCTAAATTTTTTCATTATTTACGCAGATGCATCTAAATGATTGCATGTGTATTGACGCATATAATACTCCATTTAGTGATCTAAATTCTATAGCACTAAATACAACATAACGATCCCCAACGCATTAAAATATATTATGATGTTATGCCTAGGACAAACTGACACGATTAACATGTTCTTGATCAAGAACATGTTAATTTTATGTTTTTGAAGTAGTTTTCCCATAGTAATAAAAACAAGAACAAGAACATGTTCTTGCGAAAACATGTTGTTATTAAAGGATGGGTTGAGTAATTTTTACAAATATTTCGTGAGGCAATATGTGGAAGCCATTAATGTTCACTGGGGTATCATTTTTGACGTTGACTTTGACAATTTTATGTTGTATTTATTTGTAAACAAATGAAAAAAAAGTTTGTTATTGTTTTTTATTTTGAATTTGAATTGAATTTGTAGGTGATTGTATTGTTTACTTTTGTTTTTAAACTTGAGAAAAAAAAACAGATGTTTATCTGTTTTGTAAAACACATTAAGGTAGTCTGTTTGGTCGATTTTAATAACATGTTTTTGTGCTCAAGAACATGTTTTTCGAGTTCAGTTTGTCCAAGGCATTAGATAGATAAATAATTGTATAATGTACAATATGTTTTCAGTCTAAAATCCCTTTAACAACTGCGTTATTATTATCAGTGTTAATATTATAAATATAAGTACTTTTTAAAGCAATAATACCATAAATGATTGTTACCAATTATACCGAGGTTTTTTGTTTCATTTTTTCATTTGTTCAGGGCATTATTAAATAAAATGCTCTGATCATGAACTTCTTAAAGTCTTGTCTCCACTTCAGGTTAAAACTAATTTAAAACAAGCGTGTGCACTACAAATTCTATGTTTAGTTTGACATGAGAAAAAAAAATTATTGGTACTTTTCTGTTTGCCCAGCGCAAATGTGCGGCGCAAAAAATTGTGAATCAAGTCACAAAGCGAAGCAGAAATGTTGCCGAAAACTTATGGTCATTTAAAATGAATAGTTTTTTCGTGTATCGGGGAACGGCTGCCTAGGAAGTGATACAGTACTTTAAACAAAGAATGAAACTTTTTTCGTGTACAAAACATGTTTCAAACTGAAGTGGAGACAGCACTTTAGCCTCCAATTTATTTAAAAAAATTTTAGCTGTCTAATAAGCTGTTCAAACTTCGGGTTTAAATAAGGTTTCGCAAATATTTATAAATAGTTGTTGAGTTAAAGCAGGTTTGTCATACAAAAAATTTAGTTGTTTTAAAGTTGAGTTAAATGTGAGTTAAATCAGATTCACCTGATAAAACCAAGCACTGTTTATTTATATTGAATGAACATATTCTGAAATCGTGTAATCAGAACATATTCAATTCATTGAACTAAATAAATCGGTTGGACATGTGCGTTTGAATAATAAAAAAAGAAAAATAAATGGCTAAAAAAAAGCATAAAATAAAATAATTTTTTTTGCAATTTTGATTTTTCGAATTTTAATTTCACTTATAATATTTTTTTAAATTTTTCTAAATTATATTTGATTCAATTTTACTCACTAATTTTTATTAAGAAATTAAGGAAAAAAAAATTAAAAAAAAACAACAAAATTAACCCTGGTTAAAAAAATTGTGTGGTATGAACAGCAATTTTCAATTGAGGGATAACCTGATTTAATTTATGAATAAAATTCCTAATTTGGAAAGCATATAAAAATAAATTTCGATAGATAGATTGAATAGATTTCGGAATATGTATAATTGAAACTAATTTTATTGAATGTGTAATTGTGTGTGTAACAACTGAAATTGATACTTGTGTTTGGAAGATATATCTTGTTCGCACCTAAAAATATTTCCGGAAAAAAAGTGAAGAAATAGCCACTTCTAAAAGTACTCTTCATACTTGAGAAGTCGAAAGAATTTGACAGTTTCGGAAAAAAAAGTAAGTGCAAACAAGGTATTATTAAGATACTAAAAAATTTAATTATAAATTTAAAAAAAATTCAAGTTACACTATCTTATTATTTAAATATGTACTAAAAAGGAGAAAATAAAACTTAGTATAATTTGTGAATCCAACAAAATAATTTTTATTATGTTAAAAGTTTCGCAAATTATACTGAGTTTTATTTTCTACTTTTTAGTACATATTTAAATAATAAAATCTTGTAACTTAAATTTTATTTTATTATTTATTTCAGATTATTTTTGTTTTCTTCATTTCAGAAATAAGATATTAAAATTATTTAAGAAAAAAGTTAATGCAAAACAAATAATATGATTAAAAGCTCGTTAAAAAGCTAAATTCAGTAGTATGTTAGATAGAGGTTTTATATGTGGATTTGTATGTGGATTTGTATGTAATCTAATTTATATACGAATAAATTATGTACTTATGTAAATTATATTTCTATTTTTTAATTCAAAATATGTGTACTACGAATAAATACTAAAGGAAGAGTAAATCCAGCTCTGGAATGAAGTATCTCTCTTACATGTATTAGTGAAACCTATACATTAACATTACAGGGTGCTTTTTTGCAAAATCTGCAAACATTATGTTTGTCGTTTTGGGATTGTTTTCAATTTATTATAATTAGTATTTCTACTTTCCACACCACCTTTGAGGTAAAGAAATAGGCGCGTTTTCATACATTCCAAAATATTTTACCATATTATTTTTTGGAAAAGGGCAAAATATTTCGGAAAAGGAAGACTCCCCCGAAAAAAACCGTCTTGGATTTCACAACGCGGGGTACGCCTCTACCCCCTCTCCAAAATTAGGCCAAATCGGAGTTAAAAAATTCCTTCCCCATATCCAAATTTTTGAAAACTTTGAGGGGCCAAAACTCGGAAACTGGGCCTTTTCCCCAAAAAAAAAATACATGGGGGGTGATTTTGGCACCGCCTCTACCACCCCACCAAGTTTGAGCGAAATCTGAGGGGTGCACGCGTTCTGCACTTTAGCCAATATTTATTTAAAAAGAGACCGATTATAAGCCCAACACTCTATAAGTTTATATTTTTTATTTTTTGACATTTGTGTTCCAAAAAAATTTTCCCTCACCCACCGATTTTTTTTTCCCCCAACCAACAATTTTTTTTGAATTTCTTTAACAAAATAATAATAAATAAAAAATACTGGAACTCACATTGAAAATGGAGTGAGCCGGAAGTGATGAGCTGATAGAAAAAAATTAGCTGATAGTTGTTAAAATTTTAACCCGCCCATTTACTTACTTATTATTAAACATGTTCAAAATTTATAAAAGAAAGAAATATGAAATAGAAGAGTGAGATATGATAATTGTGAATAGATTTTTACAAGTTTTTTATCAAATCTATTGAACTGATGGTATAAATTTTTTTTGTAGGTATTATGAAATTATTCGTAGGCATTAAAATGTTATATGAACAGGTTTATACAAGCGTGCTACTTATGGAAACTCCAATAGATGTCGCTATACTTACTTAAGACATTGTCAATTTTATTTTATCTGTCAATTCACTGTTTTGACAGTCCCTATCTGTGGTCACATAAAATGTTAATTTTTTTTTTTTTTTTTTTTTTTTTTTATTAAAGTTACCAAATCACTAGGTGGGATACCTTTTATACTAAAGAAGTATGGATTTGGTAATGAGGACAGGAAGTTTAGACGGGATTAAACAGTGGGACAGTTAGTAGGTAATCATTTACACTTTTCTTAAAACGGCGCAAGTCGTAAATTAAGCGTCCACCAGCTGTTGGGAACAACTTTAATGGGAGAGCATTCCACATTTTCGAGGTGCGAATTGAAAACGAATCACCGAAGCTCGTTCTATCACATCTGGGAATTTTTACGAAATATGGGTTTGAAGTTGAAGCAGTACGTGTTTGGCGTGAAAATACTTGAAGTTGAGGAAGAAGGGCTTTTACTTCCAGGGAACACGTATCCATTCCAACAAGGTATTTATAAAAAATGGAAAGTGAACCTACATTACGACGGTGGTTGAGTGATGTTAATGAGCTGGTGGTTTGGTGATTGTTTATCAATCTAATAGCCCTTCTCTGAACTTTGTCCAGGTATTCAAGATGGGTTTTGGGAGCACCAGCCCATATATGCGAATTGTATTCTAATTTTGGTCGTATGTAGGATTTGTAAATGTTTAAGAGATCAGAGGGGGAAAAGTATTGTTTACATCTTTTTAAAAAACCAAGACATTTCGCTGCGTTTTTTGCCGTTTCGAAAATATGAATTTTCCAGCTTAAATCGCAAGTTATTTTCGAACCTAAAATGTCAAGGCTTCCAGATTTGGCAATACTTTCTCCTTGAAAGGAAAATTGGGGATCGAAAGTTGACAGCTTTCTAGAAATTAGGCAGCATTGGGTTTTGGATGCGTTGAACTCAACTCTATTGAGAAGACCCCATTGTGCAATTTTTGAAAGGTCGTGATTTATGCTACTTTGCAAGAAGTTTCGTTTCGTAGTAACAGCATTGGAGGATGCTGATTTTTATTAATAAAATCGTAGCTTGCTACCAAATTACTGTCATCGGCGAAGCTGTGGATGGGGTTTAGAGTAGATTGCAGAAGATCATTAATGAAAATTAGAAAGAGGGTTGGTGAGAGAACACACCCTTGGGGTACACCGGAGTTGATATTGAAAATATGTGACTGGTACCCATCGAACATTGAATTTTGTATGAATTTTGTATGAAAAATACGAAATTTAGATTTTATTTAGATACTTCGCAGATATGTGAATATTTTATAAACATTTTTATTAATTAATAAATGTTTTACATCTAAAATAAAATAAAATTTCGCATTTTTGTGAATTGAAAAATAAAACTTAGCAGCGACCGTGCGGCTAATGTAAAAAGTTGAAAGCTGATTTATAACCTTAATAATAGTAACGGCGTTCCTTTTTTTTTCTTTCTAATTTTTGACATTTGTGTTCCAAAAACCAAGTACTTCTTCTTCTTCTTCGGCTTCATTCGTTTATAGTATAAACGTACCAAAATATTTATCCATATAGATCGATGTATGTGTATAAACATAAATATAATAGATACAAGTGCATAAATATCATATATAAGTTTTATCGTGTTATTCATGTTCAACAAATATTTTATTTATTTATTTTTATTTTGGTTTTCCAAAGTAGCATAATAAAAATTACTACTTATCCATGAAAATATACATATTTTTCAATATTATATTCCATATCATAGATTCCAAAACCTTTTGAATTTGTTGCCCCCTTTCTATATACAAATGCTATCACCGTCCCTAAAACAAATTAATATTCTCTAAAATAAAGTGGATATTAGCAGAACATAATTCTTTGGCAAAAAGCAATAAGAGCTTATCTCGAGTTATGTCGAAATCGAGTTATTAATTCCATCCTTTTGTGAATAGACGTGTTTTTTTTTCTATTCTGTCAATTTTTTGGAATAAACGCTCAATTATTCACTGAAATATTCCTTATTACGTAACAGCATAATCTCGTTTTGATATCATTTTACTTATAGAAAAATGGCTTTAAATTGCCCTCCTGAAAAATCGCTTTTTTTGGACTTATGCTGTTATTCCTTTTTGCAACAGAATTATATATTTCTACATAAGAAAAATTTCTAAAAACAAGACTGAGATTGGCGATCATAGTTCATTTAATAAAATAAAAGATTTAGTTCAAAAGCTTTGGATTTTAGGACTTTTGAAAAAATTTCAATTAAGGTTTAAATAATAAATATACTCAGTGTTTTTTTTGTGGTGTCATCCAAATTTCCTCCTTTGAGCATTCCAAAAGATGGGAACCCTATGTTAGTAGCTACCACGAATAAAAGAACAAGAAACTAAAAACACAAACTAAAAAAATATTTGTATCCAAAACAAAAACAACAAAAAATTGTGCAAACCAGACTATTTTAATACTATCCTGTGTTACATTTTCTTATTTTGTGCATGCCCTGCGCGACTTAAAATAGGTCTGGCACTGGCATCCATTTAGCTCCATTTCGTTCTGGCAAATTGGATATAACTAGTCTATATAAGCTCCAATGTTTAACATATAAAAATTTCAACTTTGCTAAAATGACGTAAAAATGATGTTTTTATTTTGTTATAAATCAAGGTCTGGCACGGCCTTAACAATGCCGAAGCCGTCTGGCAGTGATGGATTAACATTTTACACAATAAGCACAAACAAATGACATAAAAAGAAATCGTGCTATTATCACGTAATTTCGCATTTTTTTTTTACCTACCTGGCCCCGCTCCCACGGGTAAACGCAACGTCATCTGACGCTAGACTACCCTTATGCGTCCTCAACCGTAGCATGGAACAATATATTAAAAAATGAGCCTTGCTAATGTCACGTACCAAAAACGTTGCGTGCTCTTAGACTAATAGATAAATTTGATTTTTTTTTAATCCTTACATAAATAAGCTCTGTAACTTATCTATAATGTATATTCTGTTCACTATATTGTGGTGACTAGGAATCTTGATTAACTAAATAATATTTTGAAACTTTCAATAGTATAAATTCATATTCACTACTTAGTGTACATTTTTAATAATATTTCTTGTGTTTCTTACTATAGGTAGTTATATACATATCAATAACAACTACTTTTTGTTATTTTTATACCATTCAGCTATCTTACTTTTACTTATTCTTTATTTCCACTAATAACTATTATTTTTTCCCCGGAATATTTATATTTTTAAGTAGAATTTTTTCCTGCCTATTAAAATTCCAATGACCATCATTGCTTTTCCCCATTTTTTTTATTAATATTTACGAATGTATAACCAACTAACTAAGTATTATATTATAAAAAGAAATTTTAAGTATTTTCCACAATTTTCAAATTTCGTAATATAGCTTTCTTATTTTTAACATTTTAAGAACAGAAATAATACCCAAAGACTGAAATAACTCATTATAACATGGAGCAAACTAATTGTTATTTTCGTAGTTCATTGTCGAAAGGTTGTTAAAGCTTTAAGATTTTTTTTTTGAAAACTACTTCGGGCATTGTGAGATATTTTCAGATTGTTATCAGATATTTTCAGCACATTCAGATTTCGAGTATGTATTGTAAATTTGTGAAGGCATTTGTTTAGAATGAAGAAAATAATATCTTACTTCGTCAAATATGGAAATGATATTATAGTGACTATAAAATTTAAACTTATTAGTTATTAATACTTATAGTAAGATAAGCATTTATTTTTAGCTCCGTATTTAGAAAATTATGTCTATTAATTATACATTTTAAATATTAAAAAAAAACTGGTTCTTTTTTCTGTTAAAAATTTCATAAAATTGCATACATAACATTTTATGTTTTGAAAAAAATTATAAAAATAGATAAAAAAAAAAATTTTTGATTTGATTACGTGTTCAATCATCATCCTGAAAAAACGTAAATAAGAAATCTCGTCCAACAACATAGTATGTAAATTATTTAAATAAAGACAGATAATTATGTAAGTAATGTAAAAACCGAGATAAATACTTTTTATTATTATTATTATTCTTTATTTCATCATTCATATAATTCTTAAATTCATAAAATAGTACAAGAGATAAAGATATAAATATCTTAAACATCTAGTTAATATTTATGGGTCATTTGCATTTCAATTGATAAAAAAGTGTCCACTAACTTTTTCGACAACGTTTCCCTAAAATATTAGTTTTACAGTAAAAGGTTTTTCTATAAAATATTAAGCCGAACCTTTTGTGTATATAAAACTCAGGATTCATTTTTTTTTGTTTTTTTGTTTTTTATTAAAATATGAAATAAAAAGGAACTCCCATTTTAAAATTCCCATATAAAAAAAATGTCCATGGGCCAAGACTGAAAATTATTTATTTATTTATTTATTTATTCTATCAGGATACAAAACCTTTACAGAACTTATATTTCTAACAATTTCAATTTAACTTAAACTATTAATCTAATTCAATATTTAATCAAGATAAGAACTTTACAGAACTATTTAATTGTAACGATTTCAATTACACTTAGTCTATTAATAATACTGATAATAATAAGAGATTAAAAATATAAATATATTATTTTACAATAATAAGATAATAAGTTTTAATTCATTAATAAAAATTCTTAAAGATAGAGTCTTTGAATATTTTTCTTGAACAACTGAAATCCATTAATTCATAATAAGCATTAAAATTACGTATACAATTACTTAAAGGCTCATAATACGAATAATTTGTTCTACGAAACGGAACAGATAAAAATGATTCAGATCGCAAACCACTTCTAGGAATTCTTATATCAAATAGACTGGTTAAATTTGGGCAATTTAATTTCGAAGTAATAACGTCATAAGCAAAGATTGTACTAGCTACAATCCTTCTATTCCTATAAAGTTTCTAACCCGATTAATTTGCATTTACCAGTGTAGGATGACACGTTAGCATTTGAATCAAAGTTAAGAGACCTTAGACTCTTTTTTGCACACTTTCTATTTTATTTATATGAATCTGGTAGTAAGGCATCCAAACAATAGAGGCGTATTCCAAAATTGATCTAACCTGAGTAGTATAAATAGCTTTAAGTGTATAAGGATCCTTGAAATTTAAACAATTTCTTTTTAAAAATCCAAGCCTCATGTAAGCTTTAGATATAATCATCTCAATGTGGGGGTTGTAATATTGTAATATTTAAAAAAAAATATTCTACAGAAATTCTAACAATCAGTGCATATTGTGGGCTGAATACTAACTTACTTATAAATAAAATTACAACTGCATTTTTATTATTTATTACGGAATTCATTGATTTTTATTTGTGAAATACATAGAAAAAAATTGTCCGTGTGAAAATATTCTTGAATGTTACCGATTACCGATACATTTCATGTTTTTTTTTGTTTTAGTCACAAAATAAAAATATTTGACGTATTAAAATTAAAATAATCAAATAATAATTGTTAAAACGGAAAATGTTGTTAAAAAAATTAAAAAAAATATAAAAAAACTAAGTTTTTTTAATTTATTTGGACTACAATGGTAAGTTTTTAAAACACATTCCTGAATGTTACTGGAAATATTATAAGGACAATTATTGTTTTAAAAAGAAAACGAATAAATTGGCATGTTGAAATGGATGTTGGGAATCTACTCTTGTGCATGACGAAAGAGAAATTTTCTTGCAATGTACTATTCTGTTTTTTAATTTAAAATTTGGATGCCCTATGAAAATTCCTGACTGTTACTTATTATACAATTTTTGTTTCGTTATAAATAGTTCATTATTTTGTCCCTTTTTAGTCTTCAAGAGCGGAAATTCAAAAAAGATATAGAGAAAAAAGGAAATTAGATATTGCCAGAGATAAAAATTATAAGGAAAATAAGAAAAAAAAAATTGTTTTTTTTAATGGAAATCAATCAAAACTACCGATGTTTACTATTACAATTTTTATTTTTAGGACTGATAGAAGATAAAAATTTTCTGAAGTATCTGATGAAATGAAAAAATATTATAGTGAACAATGGAAACAACAATATGAAAGAAAAAAGGCTGCAAAACAACAACTTCAATATATTGACATAATTCAAGATAAGCAACTAAATTTTTTAATTATCTGAAAGAAAATTATCTGGAAGTGATCTCTTCACAATACTGACAAAAAAACAATTTTTTCATGTTTTCTAAATATTTATTTAAAAAAGGATTTGAATGTGGTACATGGTCGTATTTCAAGAAAGCCCATGGAAAAGGTGCTGCAGATGGCGTTGGAACTGTTTTAAAACGCACTGCTGATTCTTTTTTAGCTCATGTGAATTTCGAATGCTTATGCCTTTTTCAAATGTTTAAATGAAAAAGTTAATATTAAGCTATTTTACATCGACTCAAAACAACAAATAGAATACCTTACAATCTCAAAACTATTCCGGGTATCAGATATATTCATCAAATAATTACATAAAAAAAAAAAAAATTACTTACAGAAATATTGCGTTATGAGGCTGCCATCAGATCAAGCAGAAATCCTTTGTAATGAAACCAAAAAGCAAAAACCAAGGTCTCAGACCAAAAAGTTTGAAATATGTGGATATATACTCCGATTCTGAATAGTTTGTATTTTATCATAATGAAAAATTGTATTTAATTTTTGATTTTGTTTTTATTGGATAGTGTAATTATTATTATATTAATGTTCTTTTCTTTAATAAACCAACCAATAAAAAAAATTGTGTTTTAAAAGGCTTTTGTTTTCCTAAAAAAAGAAAAAAAGAAAAACAATTGTTGCCTGAATGTTACTAAAACTCTTAAATGTTACTCGTATTATCAATAGCTGTCTCCAAATAGTAATAAAATTTTACAAAAATCTATTTCACACAGTATAAGCCCCCTAACTAAACTAACTTGTAAAATACCAATTTTGGATATTGCAACCAAATAGACGCGATAAAAACAAAAACACTATAAAATTCAGCAAATTTTTCTTTATTATTAGTGAAAGAGGAAAACAATTTTTTTTACTATTAATGTTCAACAATTTTAAAAATTTTATTGGTATTTTCCATCTTTGTTATAGCTTGTTCAGACCTAGCTAATTTAACATGTTCGGACGACGAACATGTTCCGTTGGTGTTTTTGATGTTGTTTTTTCATAGTAAAAAAATTGAAACAGAAACACGTTCTTCAACATGTTTCTACAAAAACATGTTAATTTTCAGGGATGAACGAGTAATTTTTGAATAATATTTTGTTAGGCAATATTCAGTATGCACTAATTTTTACTTGGTATGTTATTTTTGACTTTAAAATTTTATAAAGGTGGAGATACACTCAAGATAAATGACGCGCGAGTTCTTAACCTTGAAACAACTTCATATATTTTAACTTTTTTGGGCGCGTCAGTTCCTTTGAGCTTATCTCAAAGTTTGAAGTTTTACCTTTACTTTTTGTTTTTTTTTTTTTAAATTGAGCATTTTTGACCACGAAAACTTCGAAATATCCTTTCATATTGTTCAAGACTTTGATTCAGGAGGGGTTGACCTTCACTTTTTTAGAAGGTTGTAGTTCCTCAAAATATTGTATAGATGGCGTTTTAACCAATTTGGTGTATTAAATTAAAATTACTCCATCTTTTGGACAACATTTTTTTTATTATTATTTATTTTTTTTGATTATTTTATCATTATTCTTTCACATTTTGGGCAACATTTGTACTACAGAAATGAAACCAAAAAAGACCGTTTCAAAACCTTTCCAACAATTAAAAGATTTGAATAATCGAATAATAAATAAAAAAGATATGACAAATAAAAAAATTACATACAAAAAAATATTTCTAAAAACTAAATTTGTTTTACCGTTATTATTCAAAAACTCGATTTTAAAGAACGAATCCATAATAAAAATTACTGAAAAACCAAAATTTATGAGGGCATGTTTTTAGAATATTTAAAACAATTATCCATTACTAAAAACCAGAGTTCCTGATTTTATCATTGAATATAATTTATTAAATTATCTTATCTCTAATTTGTCTTTATGCGGAGAATTTATGGACAATTTAAAGAAAAAAATAAAGAAAAAGAAAAATTAAAAAATCTTTATCTTTAATTTGTCTTTACCCGGAGAATTTATGGAGAATTTAAAAGAAAAAATAAAGAAAAAGAAAAAAATGTACATAAAAATTCTACAGATCAAAAGAATTATCAACTATTCCTTAATCAACTATTCGTTAATTTATCGTAAGGGACGAAGAAAAGATTATCAATTCAGAGATTATAAATGAGAAATAGGTACTCATTTTTCAACACAACGAAAAAATAATGTGTATAAAAAATTATTTTTTCTTTATTTGTGTGTGTTTGTTTATGTTTGGGTCAGAGTAAACATATTTCTATAGTAGAGTAACAAGGAACAACGAAAATTTTTATGCAAAAAAAAGAAAAAAAATTCACCTCCCTCTTACAAGGTGCCTTTCTGATTCCTTTTACTTGCGTTTTTTTCGCAGGTTTTTTAAAATCCAAAATTAAGCACTGTTTTTTAGAACAAAGTGAGTTCATTTCGTTTAATTTAGACTTAACTTAAAACTGTTAAATTTCGAAAACCGTAAAATTACTTATATTTTTCAATTTTTTTATCTTTTCGTCAAGACAAAAATTATCATAATTACTTGGTTCTTTTATAAAACAAATGCATTGTTTACATTTATTTGGCCTTAAGCGCGTCATAGTTTCCCTTAAATACTCAATACTAATAAATAAAAATCATATGATTTTTGTTTTGCTTTAATTTTTCGATTTTAGGGATGTGAGAATTTTTTTTAAATAAAGCTTAAAGCTAATTTGAATTTCAACCGCTAGTGATTTAAATGTGAGAAATTAAAATAATAATTAATATTAACTTTAACCAATTTTTTGTGAAAAGAAACATGAAAAAAAATTAAAAAGTGAAAAATGGGAAAAAAATAAATGCTATTTTCGTAAATTTTAAACAGTTTAAAAAATGTAAATTAACAGTTCCTCCTCAAAACTTTCTTAATTATATTAAAATATTGCAGGATAAGTTTTCTGAAAATTTCGATTTACATGTAACAGAAAATAATTTAGTAAGTAAATTAGCTTCCCTTCTTACAAACGTTGAATGTAATTTCAAATGTTGTGAAAATTTCAATACAATTTATTTGATTCTGTTTTTCATACGTGTGCGCATATATTTTATTTTAAAATTTTTTAATAAAAATGTAAAAATTAGAAAAAATAGAAATAAAATGTCTGTGATGAGTTTATAAAATTAAGTCATGTTTTATTTCATAACTTTTAAAAAAGCAACCATCTCATCCCTGATCATTTTTATTCAACACAATGATAGATTTTGAGTAAAAAAAACATAGATTTTTTGGCGGGACGAAATATATTTTCTATGGCAGATACTTTACTTTATTAAATAGGTGTACAATGGTTTGGGTGAACAAAAAAATGTTTATTTTCTCTTATTCAAAAAACCTGTGAATAGGTACACACGAGGGGTCAACCACAGCTTAAATAAAAATGCAAGTATTCCCAATTTTGGCAATAAACTGTATTTATTGCCATATTGCCAATATATTGCCAATATTGCCAATATTCCCAAATATTGTCAATATTCCCAAATATTGTCATATGTGACTTGTAGCCCCATCTACGAACGATTTTTGAACTCATTATCAACAGAATTAGAATGCTCTCATCAAGTAGATGCATTTCAATAAAAAAAAATTGAAAATCGGTTTATAAATAGCCGAGAAATCTTAATTTTAGTATTTGAGCAGATTTTCAGTATAAATTTTCCTTGCGATTTCAAATTGACTATGTTGGATAAATGTCTCTCTACAGCTTTCGTAATTTTCAACCGATCATCAATGTTTAGGTGTCAAAATAAAAGATGAGATTGTCTTGTCTTCTATAATTTAACGAAGTAAAAAAAAATTTATAATATTAGTTACAATGCCTTTAATGCTTGAAAAAGTGACCGGACTGCGTTTTTTCATTATTTGAGCATTACTATACCAGTCATTAAATTCGAAATGCTTGGGCGGTTTCAATGAAATGGAAAGGTAATTAGAACAGCTTTCCATTGCTATAAAGTAAATGGTGTTTCGATGACTTGTTACCGACTTATGAGTACAAATGTACAAATATATACCTCAGAAAGCATGAAAAATTGCAATTGGTCCATATAAAAAATTCGAGCGAAAAAATTGTTAAACATGTTTCAGTAGTAAATTATAATATTTTGACGGCATAAGAAAAAGAAAAAATGCTACCTATAAAAAACTTACTTAATATTTATAGACTTAGTTAAGTACTTAATATTTAAAGACTTTACAATAACTTTTTTTTAATATTATGATTAATATTATAATTATTAAGTATTATAATTATTTTTTTTTTTTCTCCTTTCACAAATTGGTTATTTTGTGTAGAAAATATATTTCTTTATTTGTGTAGAAAATATATTTCTTTATTTGTGTAGAAAATATATTTCTTTATTTGTGTAGAAAATATATTTCTTCCTAGTTATTTGTGTAGAAAATATATTTCTTTAGTTATTTGTGAACAAAATATATTTCTTCAATGCAAATTATTTGAAAAATATATTTTTGGTAGTTATTGATTTTTTGATAAGAAATATATTTCTTCATAAAAAATATATAAGTTAGATATACTTTTTCATAGAAATTATTTGAAAAAAAATTTTTTTTTCATAGTGTTTTGTTTGGAAATATATTTTAGGTAGCAATTTGTATGGGAAATATATTGCAATATCAATTTTTGTTCCACAAATATCAGAGTGATTTATTCCTTGATTAGAACAAAAGCTACTTAGGCAGTGCTGAGCTGAAGGGGGCTCGCACGGGCTCGCAAGAGCCCCCTGATAAATTTAAAAAAAATTTGCGAGCCCTCTGATAAACTTTTAAAAAATACGCGAGCCCCTTGATAATTGCAAAAGATATTTGTTTTAGCCCAATATTAAAATTTTTTGATGCAACAATTTGCGAAAAAGTATCGAAAATATCGATTTAAAATATTACTACATTATTTGATACAATAAAAAAATCGTAAAGTTAATATAGAAATGTTTGATTTTGTATACTACTGAATGAAAAGTCCCGCCATTTATATTTTTAAATTTAAACGATCGCCTACTTTTAGTTCTAAAAGCCTACTTTTAGTTCTAAGCTTTCAGTCTTATGAACAACATAATTACAGTAAAAAGAAACTGTCTGTCTATTGAACATTTAGCCGATTTTATGACAATAAATTTAAATTATGTTAAATCATTTTTAAAGTCTCACCGACCTGCAACTGCAGCTCAAAGAAATGGGAAAGAGTTAAATAGTGACGAGAACCCCATTTGGAATTTATTGTTCAATGAGTAATTAAAATATATATGTAATATTTTATAAATTTTAATGTAATATTTTAATATGTTATACATATATGTGTAAATACTAAACTATTCAAAAAATAAAATGCAGGTTAAAAAAAAATATTATTTTTTTTTGTAAATCTATGAAATCTTGAATGCGAGCCCTCTGATAATAATTCCACAGCTCAGCACTGTACTTAGGTATCTTTGATTAGAAGGAGCGTTGTGGCAGTAACGGTAGTTTTTTTTCTATTTGTTTGTAGTATATAGAATATTTTCTGTAAAAAATACACATTTGCAATATTTACATAAAAAGCAATAATTAAAGAATGCGTTGCCAAACTGAAATTATTTGAAAACATGTAAAATAATAGCTGTGAAATCGTGTCGTTCCAACACTAGAAAATCCTAGAAATTAAAATAATTTTTCAGTTTATAAATTAGTCTCAGTTTCGGAACGCACTATTTAATTTTTTTATTAGAAAATGTTAATGTATTGTGTATAATTAAGACATAATGGGTGAAATATTGCCAAACTATTACTCGTATTCCCAATTTATTGCTATTATTGCCAATTAATTGCCTAAAATTCCCTCTATTGCCAAAAATTCCCCTGTATTGCTTTATTGCCGTAATTAATTGATTTATTCCCTGTATTGCCAACTTATTGCCGTTATTGCCGAAGCAAAATGCAAGTATTCCCTTGGTGGTTGACCCCTCGGGTACACATTTTTTTGCTTCTGTTTCATTAATTATCTTTAAATTATCATTTAAATTCTCCTTGGATATTTTATAGAAAACTTAGCAATTTTTTTTTATTTTTTATCCTTTGCGTTATTTGTTCTTTATATTATCTTGACTTAAAACCAAAACAAAATTATTTTTTCGTTTATTTTTTCTTTGTTTTATCCTCTCTTTTAAAAATCTGTTCATAAATTCACAATTTTTTCTCTATCCCTTGATATTTTAACATTATCTTATCTTTATCTTTGAGAGAAAAGAAAAAATAAGCTTTAAATTATCTTTTCCTTTTCCGATCTTTTTCTTTGAAGATAAAAAATGGAACTCTGCGGTAAAAACCGTAAAAGCGACTCAAAACAACTCGTGAGTGAGATTTTGAATAATTCGACGAAAATAGATTTTATAGAACTTGCTTAGTGCCTTTCCGAAATTATTGTAAAATCAGATAGGATTAAAATACTGAAAAAAAAAATTAAAATAGTTAAAAGTTTAGGTTATAAGTTCGGAAAAGAAAATTGAAAAGAAAATAAAATTGATGTAGAAGAAAAATTAAAAAAAAAAATTACAAAGCTTACATGACAATGTTTACAAAAATAAAATGTCACAAACTCAAAAGTATTGCACCGATTTGACCTGCGCATGCGGCTTTCGAAAGGTATAAGTATGTGCTTTTTTTACTGCGAAATATGAAAAAGATCGTTCTTAAGATCATGGAGTACAACTTTTTTAAAAATGAGTAAAAATGGTCATTTTTTTGTATGGGGAAATCCTAAGAAGTGAATTATCTTCTAAAACCTTAAAGCGCAGGAGGCTTTTTAAAGTGTTCTGAAAGACCAAAAACGGTATAGAAAAAACCCATTATTTATTTTTTCAATGTTTTAGGGTTTCTCTATGAGTTAAATTGGCAACACCGAGTGGGCTTCACCAGTAAAGAAAGCCCGCACGTATACCTACTTAAAATGATATGTGTAAATATTCTTGTAAATTTAACAGCAGAATGATGATAGGTTGAAGTTGCAATATTTTACGAGCCTTCTGCCGAAACACAAGAATCGTCATGTCATCAAAAAAAAATGTTTTTTTCTTTAAATTTTAAATGTAAAAGCTTAGGTCAAATATCAGTCTATAAAATAAATGTAAATTAAAAATCTAACGATTATCTGCAAAAAATTAAAAAAAATTCAAAAATAACAAAAATTGCGTAAAAATAATTTAAATAGGACATTATCAATTTTCAGATCCGCTATGGATAACGAACAACCACATCAGGAATTAGTAAAATGTGTTCTGGTCGGAGATACAGCGTATGTAAAAATATCTTTCGTTATTTTCCCGTTAATTTCAATATATTGAATAATTATTGTATTTTTAGTGTTGGAAAAACTAGACTTATTTGTGCTAGAGCATGTAATAAACATGTTTCGTTATCACAACTTCTGTCAACACATGTACCAACTGTTTGGGCTATAGATCAATACCGAATTTATAAAGATGTGAGTGAAAAATGACATAAAACTTATAATACATACACAAATAATTAATCTTACTGTATTTTTCACACGGGAGTGCCGAATTTAAATTAATATCAAAACACTGTGTATGAAACGAGCTATGAAATCATAAATTTCAAAATTTGCTATATATAGGTACCTCTTTTCAACCCAGAGTTCTGTGACCTCGAGTCGCGGCCTTTCGACTTCCAGTCTTTTTAATATACAATTCTGGTCAAACGCTACCACATTTTATCGGAATATAAGAAAATTTCAAAACCGGTTTCTAAGGTAGCCCTCTGTCAGGGCCTCCGATCATATTCCCTAGGCTACTTGATTTCAAAATTTCAATCAAATCGGGGCAACGGTTTAGTCGTGATTGAAAACAGACAGAGGATTTCATTTTTATTTATTAGAAGATTAATACTGTAGGTTTTGGAAAGATCGTGGGAAATAGTAGATGGAGTTAATGTTTCATTAAGATTATGGGACACTTTTGGTGATCATGAAAAAGATAGAAGATTTGCTTATGGTAGATCTGATGTAGTTCTATTATGTTTTTCAATTGCTAGTCCAATTTCATTAAGGAACTGTAAAATTATGTGGTATCCTGAAATACGTAGATTCTGTCCAGATACTCCAGTAATTTTAGTTGGATGTAAAAATGATTTACGATATATGTATCGTGATGAAACATACTTATCATATTTTGGAGATCGAAGTCCCTTTGTTAGGTAAGCAAATTTTTGATATTGTTATTTGGTGAGCAGCAATTGCATTTGAAGCCTTATATTTTTAGAGCTGCTATTAAAAGTGATCTAGTTATGCCGGATGAAGCTCGTGCTGTAGCAAAAGAGCTTGGTATCTATTATTATGAAACAAGTGTTTTCACTTATTTTGGTGTCAATGAGGTTTTTGAAAATGCTATCAGGGCTGCTTTACAGCAAAGACGACAACAGCGATTTTGGATGACAAATTTGAAAAAAGTCCAAAAACCACTTTTGCAAGTAATTGTTTGCAAAAAAAAAAATAAAAAATTCTAATTTCATTTAATACATTTTTTTCGTTTTAGAGTCCGTTCCGTCCGCCTAAGCCACCACCACCAGAAGTTAATGTAATTCCTGGTACACATAAGAAAGATATGTACAATATGCTTTTATCTCAATATTATACAGATTTAGTATTAATAGTTGGCTCAACAAAATTTGCAGTACATAAATTTATTTTGGCGGCAATTTCAAATACTTTTTTCCGTTTATTAACGACAGAACTCTCAGATATGGGTGGAAGAAGTAGCAGCGAATCAAGCATGGTAATTTTTTTATCCTTAGCTTGAACAAAAAAAAAATTTGGTAATTTCTTTTAGAAATTTTTATAATTAATTGTTTAAATGCCTAAAGGGTGTTAGACTAGAAAGATCGATAAGAATTTATTTAAAAAATCGGTAAAAAAAAATGTATTATTTTTGGGACTGAAACCTATCGACCTTAATATCAATAATTTCTCCTTTACTTTGAATTTTTTAAATGTTCGTTAATAAAATTTCAAACATATTTTTCTTCTCTAATTCAAATTTAACCATGTTCTAATTCCTGTTCTTAGGTAAGTAGCACATTCGGAGAAAGCACAACTGCAGACTTTAATGATGATACTGAATACCTAATACGCAATGAATCTAAGCCAATGAGGTAGATTCTGTACTTCCGTCTGCTTTATACTTATAGTTAACTATGATTTTATTGTATTTTTAGAATGTGGGAACAATTGAAACGACGTTCAAGTTATCAAGCGTTACCATTAATTGAAACTAAGAAACCGGCTGATTTTTTCAAAGAGCTAAATCATCCAATCTTCCAAAATATAAGAATAGTTCATATAGAAACTGGTCGTGCTACAACTATGCAGCAAGTAATTGTGACAATTTCAAAGATAATCACACCGCAAGCAATGCATCAATGCCTTAAATTTATTTATACAGGAACATTAGAGAATGAATTTTCACATTTACAGGTATAAATAAAGTTCAGTACAAAAAATGTAATAATTTTAATACTTAATTTTTTTTTTTTTTTTTTTTTTTTTCAAATAACTTTCTTGTTTTAGTCCGCACCAATCGGTTTTCTATTGGTAAGTTTTGTTTGTTTGTGGTTTAAATTGGAAGGGTAGTATGTATTTCATTAATTTTTCAGGAAATAAAACAAGCTGCAGATTTTCTAGAACTGCCGCAATTGGTATATTTACTTTCAAGACCACAAAATATTTTAAATAACCAAACAGAAGACACTTCTACCCAGTATGCTTTGGTAATTGGAATATAATTACGATATGGTTAATTTTTATTATCTTTGTATTATTTTTTTAAGAATGTTAAAGAAAAGTTAGAAAAATCCTGTATTAGCCAAGGCTATTTTAGTGATGTCACATTTGAATTAGATGACGGTAAAATGAAAGCTCATAGAGCAGTTTTATGTGAACGTTGTGATGTTATGAGAGCAATGTTAATGGGAGATTTCCGTGAGGCACACTCTAATAATGTGAGTAATAAAACTGATAACTTGAGTAGTACAAATATTTGAAATGTTTCATTATAAAAGCTATTTATTTATTCTTTGAAAAATTTATGATATAAATGCTGCAATTCATTAAGTTAGAGTTAGAATAACACAAAGAGGAAAATCTTAAGGCAGTATATGCATGTTCTTTTTAACGTAACCTAAAGCTTCAAATGGCAAATAATTTTTTTCAAATATTTGTACCAAGCAAAATGATAATAACATAATATTATATTTGATAACATGTTATAATATTGTAGATTGTGTTCCCTGGAGTAACAACTTATACTTTCCACAAATTGTTATGGTAATGATTTTTTAAAGTTTTTATGAAACATTTTTTAATTTCATTAAACATATAATTGAATCAATCATTAAAACTGAAATCCCTCATAATTTTATCTGAGTTATATGAATTTTGGCTACTTATATTACGTAATTCACTTACTTGAAATAATTCTATTTTCAATTAATTTTTGACGGAATATGATAATTTCATTTTACAATTTTTTTATTGTTATTTTTATTTTTAATTTCAAACACAACAAATTTTTCGTTAGTGAGTTTTTTTTTCAAATGTTTCAAACCATTAAAAAAAAAATTCGTTGTGAAAAATTTGACAATATTCACCACATTTTTCGTTTTCGTTTTCATTGCTTCATTTACACTTCCGACGAAATGTGGTTAATTTAGTTCGTTCCTATTTCGTCGCGAAATATTTTTTAATATAAACGAAATCAAAATTAAACAAATTTAATAAATTTAAAATATGTTTTTTAATAATGCAAACTATTAATTAATTTATCTTTTACCTACTGACAAAATTTCCGGACAAAACTTTTTATATTTAAAAAGTTATTGGCGAAAAAAGGTTTTTTCGTTTTCGTTTCCGCTAGAGGTCTATAGTGTGCTTAACGTTGGATTTATAACACATATTATATTATCTTCTGTATTGTTAAAGTTGTTAAGTTATAAGGTTTTAATTCTGACGGTGTGTGAATTTAAAAAAATGTAGGGTAATACAATTGTAACAAAAGTTCAATCCTATAGGAGTATTGGAGGTTCAGCTAAATATCAAAATTTTACCAATAAAAAAAACCATTAAAAATATAAGATAACTAAAAATAGTATTATCAATCTTATCAATCTTTTTATATTTTCAGTTACATTTACACGGACGATATACCGCCAATTGCGGCCGACAAATGTTTAAATTTGTTAGAATTAGCTAACAGATTATGTCTCCCCAGGCTATTAAATTTAGTTGAATTTCGAATTATTGAAGATTTAACAAGAATTTCCCAAAATGAGACAGTTCAAAATGAAACTGTTAATCATTGCCTTAAATTGCTTGAACCAGTTAAGGTAGGCATAATAATAAAAATGGGTAGTTTTCACTTATTTTTTGTTAACATTTTTTTCATTTAAAATTACTGAATTGATTTTAATTTTTTTTAGTTACATAATGCTCATCAATTGGCCGAATGGTGTATGTCATATTTATGTGTTAATTACAATTTAATATGTAAATTTTCTTTGAAAGCATTAAAAAGTTTACATCAGGACAATCAAGAGTATTTAAGAGAACATCGTTGGCCACCAGTTTGGTATTTAAAAGATTTCGATTATTATCAAAGATGCATGAATGAAATGAATAGAGAAGAAAGCAGAAGTGATTCACCAAATTCTGAAGATGGTTGTTTATGCTTTTCTGGAGGTAAAATTAAATTTTTACAAGTTTTTAAAAAGAAATTAAGTTGCATTTAGTGAATAATATACTATGTAAGAATGTTAAGAATGTATTATGTATACAATTATTTACTTTTGTAAACTATTAGTTAGGTAATTTGTGTAATACTATTTTTAAACCAAATGTAAACAATATTTTTTAATTCTTCAGATTTTAACTTGCATTTTAATCAATGTCTTCCACGTAAACGAATTACAATACCTTATGTTGTTTTTAACTTAATAATATTTGGATTTTTTCTTCATAACATTTTACGACATAACTTGATGAAAGTGAATTAGTGTATAACCTTGTATTACGATTTTGGGGAACTGACATAATCGCGAATGTCATAATCGCGAATTGCATAATTGTATGAGTTTCGCTGTTATAACAAAAAAAAAAAAAGATATAACCGCGAAACAAATTTTGTAACTTTTTTTTTGTTATAACCGTGAAATGATAAAAATTGAATTTTTGAGCTTCGCGGTTATAACAATTTTTTGTTATAACCGCGAAATGATAAAAATCGAATTTCGCGGTTATAAAAAAAAATTGTCATAACCGCGAAACGATATTTTTTAAATTTTATTGTCCTTTTTTTCGCGGTTATAACATTATTTTTTATTTCGCGTTTTGACAAAAAAAAAATTCGCGATTATGTCATTCGCGGTTATGTCATGTAGCCACAATTTTCTATGTTTATTTTGAAAGAACATAAAATGAAGAATGACTAAAGACTAAACTCTATTTTTCGTGAATTATATTTCTTTTATTTTTAATACATTTGGCAAATATTGAATAAACTTATTTCCAATAATTTTTTTACTTATTTAAATATTTATGTAACAAATAATATTTCGAAATATTTTTAAGAAATTTTTCTTTGAATCTACTAAAATAATCTTTAGATTTTCAATTCTAATGTTATTGTAATTGTATTGAAAAAAAAACTGCACGTAATATTTAATTCTTAATAAAATTGATTTAATTTCTTCCATATAATAAATTTTGTATGTTTTGTAAATTTAATGTATTTTTAAAAATTGCATAAATTTATTTTAAATTCATTTAATAATAAAAAAATAATTTTTATAAAGAAGCACAAATCACATGCACGCACAGCACATATTCATAGTGCTATAAATAAGTAAAAATCTAAATAAAAATTTATAATTTCCATTTTTAAAATATACTTTTTTATTTATTTTGTTTATTTTAAGTTACCTAAAAAAAAGTGTTTGCATAGACAATTTTTTGGGTACCAAAATAATAAATATAGCTGAACAATTTTCGTTTAAAATAAAAATGAAAATAAATTTCTATTAACGTCTAATAACGTCCTTTATCTTTTTTTATTTTTGATAGGCATTTAAGCCTTGAGTCATTTAATAAGCCCAAGCGACTGAGACATTTAAATTTTGATAATTATCAATCGCAATCGTACTTTTTCAACAAAACGAAATCTGAATTCCTGAACTTCTAAAATTTCTTTTTGTCAATTTTATTTTTTACACTTTTTTCTTATGAAATTAATTAAAAATTATTTTTTTTACAGCAAAAATTTTTTGCTAATTTATGATTTAAAAACATTTATAGATTCCATTTTATTTTTAGATTTTAAGAGCATTGTGTTCGTTAATTCTCCTAATCAGTTAATTTTTTAAAAAAATTGAGAATAAATTTTTTTTGTTATAAAAAATATGTAAAATTCTTTTTGTTTCATTATGATTTTAGCTTGACGATTGGGAATATTTCTTTTAGCCATAATTGTATATTTTTATCGCATCGCCATCATCATCATATTTACTTTTCGCACATCATAAGTCAGAATTCAGAATTAGTTGAATGTAAAGAGTTTTAAACATTTCCCACAATAAGTATTGAATTTACATTAATCTTAATCTTATCATATTTTATTTTTTATTCGCACCACTTTATTTTTTTTAATATTTTTTGTTAGTGATAAAAATTTAAATAAAAAACATTTATTCTAAAAATTAGTTCTTATAAATCATCAATTCCTTTTATAGATATTTATATGATCCTTCATTGCACAAATCGATTAACTCCATTTTTTGAAAAATCTTAAATTTAAGTGTAAAAGAACTTGGTATATTCAGAACTTTATATATGTACATTACATACTTATACAAATACTTATAGCAATCATTAAAGGTTAATAACTTTAAACGACAATCATTTTTAATTGAATTTATATTATAAAAGGAATTTAAAAAACCAATGCACATTATTTCATCGCATTTCTGCACTTGTTTTATGGAGCTAATCGATTTGTGCAATGAAGGGCTTATATTTAACACTTAAAGGCGGGTATTCAACTGAAGATAAAGTACAAGATAAATTTTATCTTAAAAAGGAACATTATTGAGTGAGATAAAAATTGACACATGACTTTCTGACTTATGTAGTACCTAAACAATTTTATTTTTAATTTTCTTACCTCCCAACTTTCATCCATTTTATTTTATTAATTTTACCAATTTTATTTTATTTTATTAAATTAAACTATTATTTTAATTTTAATATTTTTTACCAATTTCAGTTTAAAAATTATTTTAGTTTTCTGATTTTTGTTTGTTTTCTTCAAACAACAAACGTCAAATTCTTTTTACACGACCTAATGTCAAAATTTATCTTGAAAAGAATGTTCAAAACATTCTTTGCAAGATAAATTTTTGAAATAAAATTTATTTGAGTGAAAAAATTTTCATACAATTTTTACTCAGATAAATTTCCATTTATCTTCAGTTGGGTACCGATAAATTAAATTCACTCAACTAAAATTTATCTCAGATAAAATTTTATATGAAAAAGTTGATTTTATCTCCAGTTGAATACCGGCCTTAACCCATGAGACTGCAGGTTCTTTATTTTTAAATTGTAAAATGCTAAAATAATTCAGTAAAACTCCAAGAGCAAACCAATGCAAATATCTTATTATTAAAATGTATATTATGTTGAAAATGTTATTTATATTACGATACTAGTACATTCAAAACTCATATAATTATGCAGTATATATCAATAAGATTATATTACAGAAAATACTAAGGGAAGGGGGGGCTCCAAAATTTATTAGAAAAAAAGAAATTAATATTCATGATATGGTTTTATTTAAGAGTTTTAAACCATAAATTAACTAGTTTTTCTAATATTTATAAATATTTAAATTTATTTTTTTTATCTTAATTGATCTGTCTTGACTTTTATTTTTAAGGTAAATCGAAAAAATCTGAAGAAAAACGTAACAATAATGAAAATGTAGAAAATCAAATGTTTACCAGCAGTGAGTTTGTTCAGGATGTTGATAATCTATGACATTCAATTTGGAAGTAAGTTAAAGAATTTTCAATTGATTTTTTTTTTTTTTTTTCATTTTTAATATTTGACGAAATATGTTTTTCTAGTGTAAACTACGGATTTAGTTCACCCACGAAATTATAAATTTATTTAATTTAAAAATTTAAGTTATAAAATTTTAGATAATTTTTTATTTTTTCCTTGCAGATAAAAATAGTATGTACCTACCTAACTTAAAATTTTTGAAGCTAAATTTTGAATTAAAAAAAACCCCACCCCACAAAGTTTTCTTTTAACGGTTTCTATTTGTTGTGTTTCAGGACTATTTCGCTCCCTTTTTCTCTGAAAAATTTAAATTGCTTAAAACCCCACTGCTTTTCATCTAATCGAGCTATAATGCATTGTCATCGGCTACGAGTCGTTGTTCAAAATTTCATTTTGATCGGACGACGGGAAGTGGGTCAATTTTCACTCATTAAATTTGAACACAATCAACGCCATGAAATTAATATACATATATAGGATTTAATAAGTTTATTAAAATTATATATGCATTTTATATTATTGGGTATATATTTTTGTTATTTAAAAATGACTTCGAAATGTTAATCGCGTTTTATTTTTGAATAAAAAAAAAAATAATCAATTAATTTTTCTTTTCAGATCACTTCGATTCGTAGTGATTTTGCCTGTTTTAATATGTTTTATATGCACTATTTTATCCATATTAATATTATTTCAAATTTATACATAACAAACCATATTATGAAAAAAAATTTAATGCCAGTTTTCGATGAATCAAAAAAAAAAAAAAAAAAACAAAATAAAAAAAAAAAAAAAAAAAAACAGTCATTTAAAAATTTGTCAATACAATCAATAGATAAACTGATAAACATTTTTGAAATTGCAAAAAAAATCAAATGAAAAATTTTTAAAGTAAATATAAAATAAGTATCTACCAAAATTAATATTATTTCCCAATATTTAAAAATAATAAAATTTTAATAATTTAGATTTTCTAAAGCTGCAGATAGTTTTTGATTTTTTTTAATTTAATGTGTAAACCTGACAATCTATAATTACATAAATAATTCAAAATTAGAAGAATAGTTTAAAAAAAAACTACTATCGTTATAGTATTTTAAGTTTAATATGAATGATTGGAAAATTAAAAAAAAAATAAATTTTATCAAAGAAATTATTATTATTATTATTATTATTAATTATTATATATCTTATCAAAGAAAACATAACTTACAAAGATCTTTCATTGAATTTTTATTTTCAATAAATTTTATCTTAAAGAACCCCTATAATAAAATATATGTTCGTCGGCGAAACTCGCAAAATCAATAAGTCCATCTTTATCACATTCGAAAGAGCTAGCTTTTGTAATTTTTAGATTTATTCAACTCAATAAATTAAGCAATTGTAGCACATTATAAAATCAATGGAAACAAAATTTTCAGTTATCTTCGTTTATGGTTTGAACTTGACGCACGCAACGGACGCGACGCAAATGACGGAAGAAACATCTAATATATGAAAATGTATGGACGCGAACAGTCTCGGCGTTAACGTTAATTACGCGATTATATAATCTGCGTTATAATTTTGGTCTTACTCATTATGATAGTTTCTCCAACATAATAGTAATACAGATTTCGCAAATTTTGGAAATAGTTTGTTGTCTTAATATTTATATAAAGATCTTATTTATATTTTAATTTATAACCTGGGGGGTTATTATGTAACTCGATTCTAAAATGAAATTCGAGTGAAAACTGAAATCGGAATTATGTAATTCGAATTCGGATTTTTATTTTTCAAGATAAATACACGATAAATACAACTCGAAAAACGAATAAAAATTATTCGAATTTTGGAAATTTTGTTCGATAACTTTTTTCCAAACAGAAAAAAACTAAATAACCAACCAAAAAAATATTTTGTTTGAAATTTAAGTACATTTTGAAATAAAAACTTGATTTTTATTTAAAATTTTCAATTTTTTCAATTTTTTTAATATGTAAGTCCTATTCGAATTCGGATTGATTCGAAAGTTTTTTCGATTCTATTATAAAATGGTATTATGTAAATCGAAAGTAAAACAATCGAATAAAGGCAGCTTTAAAAGGTCGGCTACAATGTTTTATTCGAATAAAAAAATGTCAATATCATCTGTTTGTTGTTTGTTTTGGTTTTATTTTTAAAATTGTTTGAAAATTTTAAATAAAAAAACAAAGTGTTTTTTTACCTAAAGTTAAATAATAAATTTTTGGCGATACTGCCGTTTCCTTGAAGCTCTCAGAATGGGCTGAAACTTGGAGGGAGGGTAGAGGTGATCCCAAACTCCCAAAACTGAAATCAGTTCTTAGGGCAAAGGCCCCGTTTCGGAGATAGGGCCCCCAAAAGTTTTCATACATTTTTGTATGGAAATTTTTTTTGTGCTCGATTTGCCCTATTTTCGGGTAGGTAATAGAGGCGGTCCCTAAAATGTTAAATCCGGGAGGGTTTTTGCGGGAAGGCCTCCATTTCGGAGTTATGACCCTTCAAAATTTTCAAACGTTACTTCATACGTTTTTTAAACAGAACTTTGACCAGAAATTAATTTATCAAAAAGCGGTGTGGAGGGGGCGGGGCAGCATGCTGGCGGTCAGTGGGATTTGACCGCCCCCTCCCCGTTTTTTGAAAAATTAATTTCTCGTCAAAGTTCTATTTAAAATTTTTTGTGAAAAGGCTTATTCAATGTACAAAAAGTTTAAAAAACGTATTTCATATGAAGTAACGTATGAAAATTTTGTAGGGTCATAACTCCGAAATGGAGGCCTTCCCGCAAAAACCCTCTCGGATTTAACATTTTAGGAACCGCCTCTATTACCTACCCGAAAATAGGGCAAATCGGGCACAAAAAATTTTCCATACAAAAATGTATGAAAATTTTGGGGGGCTCTATCTCCGAAACGGGGCCTTTGCCCCAAGAACTGATTTCAGTTTTGCGAGTTTGGGCTCCGCCTCTAACCCCCTCCAAGTTTCAGCCCATTCTGAGAGTTTCAAGGAAGCGGCAGTTTAGCCAAATTTTTAATTAATGGATATTGTTTGACTTCAAATACATTTTGGAAGAAATTTTTTTTTTGTTTTACTTTTTTATTATTTATTTCAAATTTAATATTAATATAAAATATGAATTTAATAATAAATAAATTTAATTTTTAAATAATAACACTCAAAATATATTTTTTAATTTAATTTTATTAAAAATGTAATTACATTTCAAACAAATTATTTTCTTTTTTGGTTTTTTTTTCTTTCCGTTTGATAAATAGTTATCGAACAAAATTTCCGAAATTCGAATAATTTTTATTCGTTTTTCGAGTTGCATAATGCCGTGTATATATATCGTCTATATAATGCCGTCAATATTCATAGCCAACTTTATAAAATAAAAAAAATAAAAATAAAAATCCGAATTCGAATTACATAATTCCGATTTAAGTTTTCACTCGAATTTAAAACAACAAACATATGATTTTGACATTTTTTTATTCGAATAAAACTTTATAGCCAACCTTTTAAAGCTGCCTTTATTCGATCATTGTTTGACTTTCGATTTACATAATATCATTTCATAATAGAATCGAAAACAACTTTCGAATCAATCCGAATTCGAATAGGAGTTACATAATAACCCCCCTGAAGCAACATTTTTTAACAGAAAATAAAAATTAAATCAAAAATCGTCAGAATTAGTTGTAATTAAAATATTTTGTTTTATTCCTTGAATTTTTCGTGTGCCGAAATATTCTCCGTTTGAAAAAACTTAAATATTATATATAAACTTCCTTTTCTATAATTAATATATCTAAAATTTCAATTTAATAAACAGACTGCAAATAATTCAAAATGCGTTTGAAACTCCATATTAGTTTTTGATCTTTAAGCATTTTCAAAAGGCTTCTCTCTAAAACTTTTTTTTTCTGAATAAAGCTTGATTTACACAATGGCTAAAAATGGCAAAAAAAAAAGATCCCAAAACAAAACAGGACAGAAGATACAAAAACTAATGTGTTAGAGCAGTACGAACAGAGTCATCTTTTTTTTTTTTTGGTGTCTTTTTTTGTAATCTTTTTTTATAGCAAAAAAAAAAAAGATGAACTAGTTCATCTTTTTTTATAGTTTACGTCTTTTTTTTTCTAGGCGCGTAAATAAAATTTATGTTATAATTTGAATTTTATAGTTTCTGAAAAATTATTATTGTATTTCTAACCTGGGGGTTACACTTGCTGAAAAAAAAAATAATGATTTTTTTTTTTGTATGTGCGAAATTTTGTGTGAAAAAAAATCAAGAAATAAACATGATGGAAAATCATGCTTAAAAAAAATCATTGTTGATTTTTTTCTGTCAAAAGGAAAATTTTTGGCTGCCAAAGAAAAAAGTAAACTCTTGAAAGTGCAAACAACAATAATAAAAGCGGTTTGTTATTACGGGATTTGAATTTGAATGTTGAAACTTAAAAAAATCTATGTGAATTATTTATTAAATAAATAAAATAACTTACTTTAAAAAACTAGATATTTTATTGAAAAAGGTGAAGTTTATAAAAACTAAGAACTTAGTAAAAAGAGAGAAAATAGAAAAAACATGTCGAAAAAATTTTATAAGGAAGAAATATTAAAATTTGTAAATTTATACAGGGAGCACGAATGCCTCTGGAACATGAAGTCCAAGCCAGTATGATTTTTGACTCATAAAAATTTCACACTACATTAAAAAAAATCATAATCATGATTTTTTTTTTCAGCAAGTGTAACCCGCACGTAAATTTGCTATAAAATTTGTTTATGTTTTGTGCTATAAAAGGAAAAAAATTATTAAATTTCTGTCTACTTCTTTCACATGTTTGTTGTTGTTGTTTATTTATCGCTTTCTCGTTCTAGTTTGACTAGAAAAATTTAAAAGATTACAAATTTAGCCATTGTGTAAATCACGCTTAAAGCTTGATTTACACAATGGCTAAAAATGGCAAAAAAAAAAGATCCCAAAACAAAACAGGACAGAAGATACAAAAACTAATAAGTTAGAGCAGTACGAACAGAGTCATCTTTTTTTTTTTTGGTGTCTTTTTTTGTAATCTTTTTTTATAGCAAAAAAAAAAAAAGATGAACTAGTTCATCTTTTTTTATAGTTTACGTCTTTTTTTTTCTAGGCGCGTAAATAAAATTTATGTTATAATTTAAATTTTATAGTTTCTGAAAAATTATTATTGTATTTCTAACCTGGGAGTTACACTTGCTGAAAAAAAAAATCATGATTTTTTTTGAATGTATGTGCGAAATTTTGTGTGAAAAAAAATCAAGAAATAATCATGATGAAAAATCATGCTTAAAAAAAATCATTGTTGATTTTTTTCTGTCAAAAGGAAAATTTTTGGCTGCCAAAGAAAAAAGTAAACTCTTGAGAGTGCAAACAACAATAATAAAAGCGGTTTGTTATTGCGGGATTTGAATTTGAATGTTGAAATTTAAAAAAATCTATGTGAATTATTTATTAAATAAATAAAATAACTTACTTTAAAAAACTAGATATTTTATTGAAAAAGGTGAAGTTTATAAAAACTAAGAACTTAGTAAAAAGAGAGAAAATAGAAAAAATTTTATAAGGAAGAAATATTAAAATTTATAAATTTATACAGGGAGCACGAATGCATCTGGAACATGAAGTCTTAATGCGTTGTTTATAGCTACCACAGTAAAGTAATTTTTGGAAAATGTTCCGGAAACCTATTCACAGCTAATTTTATCTGAAAGTAAAAAATCAAATGCAAAAAATATAAAAAAAAACAGAAAAAATATTTTTGACAGGAAAGGTACCGTAAAAAAATATTATGATAGGTAGGAAACGTAATGAAAAAGAAACAAAAAAATAATTTTGTGAAGTAATGAAATTTTTCAGACATTAAAAAAAAATAAATTCAATTTTCTTAGTTATTTGAAAATATTTTTAAAAAATTCTTTTTACGAAAATAGATAAAATTAATATCTTCATTTTCAGTAAATTTGCTTAAATATAAATAGAATAATAACATAGAAAAACGGTTTTTACGGTATCATTTTTTCAGATAGGTCAATTAGCTATAAACAACGCATAAGCCAGTATGATTTTTGACTCATAAAAATTTCACACTACATTAAAAAAAAAATCATAATCATGATTTTTTTTTCAGCAAGTGTAACCCGCATGTAAATTTGCTATAAAATTTGTTTATGTTTTGTGCTATAAAAGGAAAAAAATTATTAAATTTCTGTCTACTTCTTTCACATGGTTGTTGTTGTTGTTTATTTATCGCTTTCTCGTTCTAGTTTGACTAGAAAAAATTAAAAGATTACAAATTTAGCCATTGTGTAAAGCGTGATTTACACAATGGCTAAATTTGTAATCTTTTAATTTTTTCTAGTCAAACTAGAACGAGAAAGCGATAAATAAACAACAACAACAAACATGTGAAAGAAGTAGACAGAAATTTAATAATTTTTTTCCTTTTATAGCGCAAAACATAAACAAATTTTATAGCAAATTTACATGCGGGTTACACTTGCTGAAAAAAAAATCATAATTATGATTTTTTTTTAATGTAGTGTGAAATTTTTATGAGTCAAAAAATCATACTGGCTTAGACTTCATGTTCCAGATGCATTCGTGCTCCCTGTATAAATTTATAAATTTTAATATTTCTTCCTTATAAAATTTTTTCGACATGTTTTTTATATTTTCTCTCTTTTTACTAAGTTCTTAGTTTTTATAAACTTCACCTTTTTCAATAAAATATCTTGTTTTTTAAAGTAAGTTATTTTATTTATTTAATAAATAATTCACATAGATTTTTTTAAATTTCAACATTCAAATTCAAATCCCGTAATAACAAACCGCTTTTATTATTGTTGTTTGCACTTTCAAGAATTTACTTTTTTCTTTGGCAGCCAAAAATTTTCCTTTTGATTTTTCATCATGATTATTTCTTGATTTTTTTTCACACAAAATTTCGCACATACATTCAAAAAAAATCATCATTTTTTTTCAGCAAATGTAACCCCCAGGTTAGAAATACAATAATAATTTTTCAGAAACTATAAAATTCAAATTATAACATAAATTTGTTTTACGCGCCTAGAAAAAAAAAGACGTAAACTATAAAAAAAGACGAACTAGTTCATCTTTTTTTTTTTGCTATAAAAAAAGATTACAAAAAAAGACACCAAAAAAAAAAAAAGATGACTCTGTTCGTACTGCTCTAACTTATTAGTTTTTGTATCTTCTGTCCTGTTTTGTTTTGGGATCTTTTTTTTTTGCTATTTTTAGCCATTGTGTAAATCAAGCTTAAATCACGCTTAAACCGTGATTTACACAATGGCTATTTGTAATCTTGTAATCTTTTTTTAGTCAAACTAGAACGAGAAAACGATAAATAAACAACAACAACAAACATATGAAAGAAGTAGATAGAAATTTTATTATTTTTTCCTTTTAAGTAAAATTGAACGCAAAACATAAACAAATTTTATAGCAAATTTTTCAAATTTTCAAAACATTAAAAAAATTAATTTTTTTTTATCAAATTATTATTTCGAAATGGATAACAGTACCGTAATAAAATTTTAATGGGCATGTGATCGGTATGTTGTATTTAGTACCATAGAATTTAGATCACTAAATGGAATATTATATGCGTCAATACACATGCAATCATTAAATGCTTCATAGTGAATAATGAATTCCTTTAAATGCTTCATAGTGAATAATGAAATCATTAAATGCTTCAAATTGAATATTGCGTAATACCATAGATTAAGAATACAGAAAGATGTATAGCTTCATACAACATTTTTGCAGCCTTTTTTGGTATTTGTATGTGAAGGTGTTTACTAACGTAAAACTAAATAATAGTAGATTATTGTATATGTAAACTAAATTTGTTATTAATTAAGAGTTCTGTATACACAAAAATACATTGACACGAGTCAGTACTAATAAATTGACAAGTGTCAATGTATTTTTGTGTAAATACAGAACGAGTTGTATAACAAATTTTGTTTAACATATCCAATATACTGTTTTAATGCGTAGGGGAGAGGTAGTTGCAAAGAGAGAATATTTTTTCTTCTCATTTTTTCTAATTTTTTTTTTGTATTTGGCTGTATTGAAATATTGTGAGAGATATTATGTTTGTTTAGGTATTACGTAATGTTCAATACGAAACATCTAAATGATTTCATTATTTACGCTGATGCATCTAAATTTTTTCATTATATACGCTGATGCATCTAAATTTTTTCATTATTTACGCAGATTGCATGTGTATTGACGCATATAATACTCCATTTAGTGATCTAAATTCTATAGCACTAAATACAACATAACGATGCCCAACGCATTAAAATTCTTTTCATATATTGATAATAATCATGTATTTTATTTTGTTTTACTAACACATTCACATAAAAATACCAAAAATAATGTTGTATGAAGCTATGTGTATTCTTAATCTATGGTAATACCATAGATTAAGAATACAGAAAGATGGGAAGCTTCATACAACATTATTTTTGGTATTTTTAAGTCAATGTGTTAGTAAAACAAAATAAAATACGTGATAATTATCAATGTATGAAAAGAATTTTATTTAGTTTTACTAACACCTTCACAATAAAATACCAAAAAAGACTGAAAAAATGTTGTATGAAGCTTCTAATCTTTCTGTATTCTTAATCTACGGTAATACCTAAACAAAAATAATATAACTCACAACATTTCAATACAGACAAATACCAACAAAAAATTTAAAAAAAAATTTGTTTATCAACTTTTGTTTATTTTTTGCATTGCAAATGTTAGAGATTGCGATTTCCCGACATTTTTCATGTCTCGAGAAATCGAGACTTTTTTGTCTCGCTATATTTGTTGTCTCGAGAATACGAGATTTTTTTTTTCTATGTCTCGAGATTTCCCGAGACTTTCATAAAATAAAATAAAATTCAAATAATTACAAAAAATATTGGAAAATTATTTATTTTTATTTATAACTAATTCACTAATATTAGGAAAAAAAAAATATTGAATAATATATTACAAAAATATTGTTAGTAGGCACAAAAACAATATTAAATAATATATATGCTTTAAATATACTTGTATATTTTTTGTAAAAAAAAAGGACTTGTCAATCAAATAAGGGCAGGGCTATAGCTATCAAGACACTCTTTTAAAAGTGAAAAAAATAAAATTTATAAGGAAATGTTTTTCATAAAAAAACATTTTAAAAAACAAAGGGCATCTATAGTTCTATCTGATAGACGACTCCTTTTTTTGGAAACTAAGTTTCCCGCTGTCCAAAAATTGCGTTCATTCTGAGTAGGCGTTGCTTTATTTTAAATATTATAAGTTATTACCCTTTAGGAAATTTAATTGCAATATTAAAATTACAGAATATAAAATCCAAATTCAAATAAGCATAAACATTTTGGAACAGAATTTATTTTTAAATTTCTCGAGACAAAAAAAAAAATTCTCGAGACTACGAGAATTCCCGAAACATGAATATTTAAATTTCTCGAGACTCGAGACATTAAAATATGTAAAAGTCTCGAGATTTCTCGAGACGGGAATTCTCGATCACAATCTCTAGTATAGACTGCATCTACCTCTCACATGCACATTAAAACAGTATATTAGATATGTTAATAAAATTTGTTATACAACTCGTTGTGTATTTACACAAAAACACATGGACACTTGTCAATTATTATACTCGACCTGCCGGTCTCGTCATATAAGTATCGACGCGTGTCCATGTGTTTGTTTTTGTGTATACACAACTCGTAATTAATAACAAATTTAGTTAACATATATATTATATAATAATTACTATTTTTAATTTACTAAAATCAATATTTTTTTTTTTTAAATTCTTAAAAAGAAATATAATTTTATGAAAATTTGAAGTAGATGTATTAATCATAAAATTCAAAACGGGCCAGATAAAAATGCTTAGCGGGCCGTATGTGGCCCGCGGGTCGTAGTTTGGGCACGACTGCTCTAACACATTAGTTTTTGTATCTTCTGTCCTGTTTTATTTTGAATCTTTTGTTTTAGCCGTTTTGTAAATCACGCTTAAAAATATTTTTGGATACAAATATTTTGATAGTGTAAAAAAAGTAAAAATTTTCAGGACATTTATTCATTTTTTATTTTTTTGTAGTGGGTGAGAAAAATTGTTTTGGAATTGAAATCAAAATAAACTTTGACAGTAATCATATTTTCATCTGCAGAAAAAGTTTATAGGCGCCTAAGAAATTAAGTAATTAAGTAAAAGTTGTTTTTAAAAACAATTTTTTTTACTCATAAAAAACAAAAAAAAGTATAAAAATAAGTCCTCTTGAAAATTTGTATCTTTTTGATATAGGTATAACAAAATATTATTAACAAAAGTTTTTGGGAGAACCACTACTAACAACATACATTTGGAGGAATATTTTTATTCCGAATTTTTTTATTCTAAAAAATTTTCAGGAGTATCGCTTATGTTCATATTTTTAAAAATAATTATAACAAAATTAAAATATAATAATAACTTAAATTAAATATATGATATTTTTTACATTTAATCAAATAAAAATTTCAAAGTGTATAATGCAGAGCCGTTGTTGTAATTAAAATGGGAGCGTCTACAGTTACGGCAAAAGTAACTTTTTTTTTTTTTTGAGAGTTACGGCAACCGTAATCCTGTTGAAAATTGACTAAAGTTACGGCAAACGTAACTCTTTTTTTATTTTTAGAGTTACGGCAACCGTAATCCTGTTGAAAATTGACTAAAGTTACGGCAAACGTAACTCTTTTTATTTTTAGAGTTACGGCAACCGTAATCCTGTTGAAAATTGACTAAAGTTACGGCAAACGTAACTCTTTTTATTTTTAGAGTTACGGCAACCGTAATTCTGTTGAAAATTGACTAAAGTTACGGCAAACGTAACTCTTTTTTTATTTTTAGAGTTACGGCAACCGTAATCCTGTTGAAAATTGACTAAAGTTACGGCAAACGTAACTCTTTTTTTATTTTTAAAGTTACGGCAACCGTAATCCTGTTGAAAATTGACTAAAGTTACGGCAAACGTAACTCTTTTTTTATTTTTAGAGTTACGGCAACCGTAATCCTGTTGAAAATTGACTAAAGTTACGGCAAACGTAACTCTTTTTTTATTTTTAGTTACGGCAACCGTAATCCTGTTGAAAATTGTTTGAAGTTACGGCAAACGTAACTCTTTTTTTTTTTGAGAGTTACGGCAACCGTAATCCTGTAGAAAATTGTCTAAAGTTACGGCGGACGTAATTTTTTTTTTTTTTTATAGCGATTACGGCAGTTTTTCTTGAGCATTATGACTTTTTTTTAAATAAAAAGTTGTTATGCTGAATGGAAGACGGCCGCCGCCTCCCCCAAACCCCCTAGGGGTTTTTTTATTTTTTTTTATTTTGCTTTGGCGCTTCGCGCTTTTAAAACTATTTTTGTATTTTTGTATAACGATGTAAGGTTTTACTATTCTTGCATTTTTTGTATGACGATGTAAGGTTTTT
Organism: Hybos culiciformis; assembly: GCA_964007475.1. Taxonomy (NCBI): domain Eukaryota; kingdom Metazoa; phylum Arthropoda; class Insecta; order Diptera; family Hybotidae; genus Hybos; species Hybos culiciformis. The sequence continues at coordinate 21,601,819 of OZ023274.1, forward strand.
ACTTGTCAATAACTTTCACATGTACACATAATTTATATTTTCTATTTTGTACACGTTTATAATTTTAATACTGTAGCCGGGAGGTAGAGTGGTAGAATGAAATGCTGAAGAACGAGGTTCGAATCCCGAAGAAAGGGTTAAGACTTATAAGAAAAAAAGAAAAAAAAAAGAAAAAAAAGAAAAAAAAAGAAAAAAAAGAAAAAACAGAAAAAAAAGAAAAAAAAATTAAATAAATTTTTTTTTTCGACAAAAAAAAAAAATTGCCGTAACTTTAAGCATTACCTAAAAGTTACGGTGCCGTAACTTTAAAAAAAAAAAATAAGTTACGTTAACCTTAACTGTTAAAAAAAAATAAGTTACGTTAACCGTAACTTTAAAAAAAAAAATAACTTACGTTAACCGTAACTGTTAAAAAAAAAAATAAGTTACGTTAACCGTAACTGTTAAAAAAAAATAAGTTACGGTTACCGTAACTGTAGCCACTCCCAATTAAAATATATAAGAAAAAAGCTAACGCTAGAGATATATCGACGGAAAACTACGAGTAACGGCGTAAAAAACAAATTGTATGTACGCGCGGGAAAGTTGAAAAATCAACTATCCCAGTTTTACGTAAATTTATTTATGCAGGGGTGGAATTATGTAACTCTGTCGTCTTTGTGACAATGAAAATTTTGCTCCACGTATCTAATATCATCGTCATTTGTTAATAAATAGGTAATAACTTAATAAAAATCATGAAATGATAACTAGTTTATAAAGTAAACCTTGATTTATAAAATGTTTGTAAAAATTGTAGAGGAAAAGAAAAGAATTATGTACTTACATACCTTTCTAAAATTTTGTTGTCAATCGGGGAGAAAAAAATTAGCTTCTTATAACTTAAATTATTGCGAATTGTCTATCAAAATAAAACTACAGCAATTTTTCTGTCGCCATTTAAAATCTCTGTAGTAAATGAATTTTTTTTTTTTTTTATAAAACGTCGATTTGGCTGAAACTTGTTGAGGAGGTAGATGCGATAACCAAATCCCCAAACTCAAGAGGATTTTTTAACGAAGATATGACCCACCAAAGCTTTTATTTATTTAATGTACAAATGATGTCAAATCCGAGACTATTTTTAGGAGATAGCTCCCGTTTCAGAGATATGGCTCCCGCTATTTGTGGCTGGCATTACAAAACCCACTGACCAGCCGCTCGTCCATTACCCCCTACTTGTTTTCAGGACAATCTTTTTAAACATTAATTTTCGTCTCGGAACTATTTCAGTCTAAACCCGTCTTCTATTTGACATCTGGGACATCGCCTTTTTCAAAAATAGAGAAAATTGGGATAAAAAAATTGGCTAAATATAAAACATATGAAAGCTTTGGGAGCCATATCTCCGAAACATTTTGTGACAATTATAGATTGTCTACCAGTGGACAATAGTTATGTGATTGTACCCCTGTTTACGCCCACAGCGTGAATTGGTAGAGGTGGTCCCGAACCCCTAAATACAAGAGGGTTTGCAGTGTTAATCCTCCGTTTCAGAGATATGACCCCCCAAAATTTTCATGTTAAGAAGGGACCAAAAAGCTGAATGGGTGACGGCAGCCGGCTCTTCCAAACCTGAGATTATTTTTGTGCAAAATGTTAAAAAAAAAGTTGGCTTTCGTACTACCTTTGAAAAATTTGGAGAACCATAACTCTAAAATGAAGTCTCAACCCGAAAAATGTCTTGGATTTGACATTTGGAAAACCGCCTCTACCCCCGCTACAAAAATAAAGAAATCGGTGCAAAAAAAAGCATTAGGTATACTGAGTACCTAACATATGAGAAATTTGGAGAGTCATATCTCTCAAAAGGGTACTAAACAGCGCAAACCCTCTTAGATTAGTGGGTTTGGGGACCGCCTCTACCTACAAATTTCAGTCAAATCGGAGTTTTACACGTAAACTGCTATTTAAGCTTAAAATAAAATAAAATTAAAAAAAATATTAAAACGTTTATAAATATAAATTAAAAAATAATTCTTGAGCATTTTTTTAAATTAAAAAAGAAATATTTAACATTTTATAAATACATTTTTATAAATCCATAAAATGGCAACAATAACTTTTCATTCTCTTTTGTTTTTCGCACGTGAACGGCGTTGAACATAAATGAAAAAAAAACAATTTTTTTATTTTTTTTCATCGTATCGCGGTGAATTACGAAAATATTTAAGTTTCAATTAATTTTTTATAGTCCAATTTTAATATTATGCTCTTTCTATGATCGAATTGAAATAGAGTTGATTTTTACCCCCATTTACACAGGCTGTTTTCGATGATTAAAATAAAGATTTTTTTTGAATGTGTCTGTAAAATTTGCATAAAATTTTTTCATTTTATACAACAATGAAAAAATTTTATACAAATTTTACACACACATTCAAAATAATCTTCATTTTAATCTTCGAAAACAGCCTGTGTAAATGGGGGGTTAAGATGAAATTTTTCAACTCAACGAATAACTCTAGTTGAACTTGGATTCAACTCCATATGTAAAAAAACATAATTATCTATTTAAAATAATGATTCGCAGTTCGATTGAAGCAAAAGCATTTTACGATTTCAATTACGAATCTATTTTCGAAAAATTTGTGAGCTTAACCTGCCATTTACACAGGATGTTTTCGAAGATTAAAATGAAGATTTTTTTTGAATGTATTTTCGTAAAAATTTCCGAAATAATTTTCACTGTCCAGATTAAAATCTAGATTTTAGTTAGGATTAAAATATTTTTTTTAATAAAACTATTTAAATTTTGATTTTAATTTCAAATTTATATATTAAAAAAATAAAATAAATCAAAAATATTTTTTTTCGTTTTCAGATTTTCATTTATTTATTTTTTTATCTTTCATATTTCTATTTTAAAAAATTTTTTTTTCCATTTATTTTTTTTTTGACAGAAAATAATAAACATTTTAAGCAAGATTTTTAGTCCAGACTAAAATCAAGATTTTTTCATTTTATACAACTTTTACACACCCAGTCAAAAAAAATTTTCATTTTAATCTTCGAAAACATCCTGTGTAAATGGCTGATGACCTAGTGTTTATACTGGATGGTTTCGAAGATTAAAAATAAAATTATTTTAGAATGTATTTTCGTAGAAAAATTCGAAATAATCTTCGACATCTAGGTTAAAAATCTTTTTCATCATTTTTATTTTTGTTTGTGTTTTTTTCTTTTTTTGACAGAAATTAATCAATTATTTAACCAAGATTTTTAGTCCGGATTATAACGAAAATTATTATTTTTTTTTTCAAAATATAAACAACCAGGTTGAGTAGTACGTGTTTTTTATGAGAAATGTCAATTGACGTAATTGATATCCGGTTAATATGTAGATTCGCATTTTTCAAGAAAAAAAATGAAAAAACAACAATGCAATATATGGAAATTAGATTTCAATGACGTCAGAGCCGTGGCCATTTTTTTTCCCTTTTGTTCAACATTACTCAACCTGGTTGTCCTGGTTGTATTGATGTTGATTCATTGTTATTAATTGTATTTATATTATGGGAGCGTCTACAGTTACGGCAAACGTAACTCTTTTTTTTTTTTTTAAGTTACGGCAACCGTAATCCTGTTCAAAATTGACTAAAGTTACGGCAAACGTAACTCTTTTTTTTTTTTGAGAGTTACGGCAACCGTAATCCTGTTCAAAATTGACTAAAGTTACGGCAAACGTAACTCTTTTTTTATTTTTAGAGTTACGGCAACCGTAATCCTGTTGAAAATTGACTAAAGTTACGGCAAACGTAACTCTTTTTTTATTTTTAGAGTTACGGCAACCGTAATCCTGTTGAAAATTGTTTAAAGTTACGGCAAACGTAACTCTTTTTTTTTTTTTAGAGTTACGGCAACCGTAATCCTGTAGAAAATTGTCTAAAGTTACGGCGGACGTAACTTTTTTTTTTTTTTAGTGATTACGGCAGTTTTTTTTGAGCATTATGACTTTTTTTTTAAATAAAAAGTTGTTATGCTGAATGGGGGACGGCCGCCGCCTCCCCCAAACCCCCTAGGGCTTCTTTTTTTTTTTTTTTTTTATTTTGCTTTGGCGCTTCGCGCTTTTAAAACTATTTTTGTATTTTTGTATAACTATGTAAGGTTTTACTATTCTTGCATTTTTTGTATGACGATGTAAGGTTTTTACTTGTCAATAACTTTCACATGTACACATAATTTATATTTTCTATTTTGTACACGTTTATAATTTTAATACTGTAGCCGAGAGGTAGAGTGGTAGAATGAAATGCTAAAGAACGAGGTTCGAATCCCGAAGAAAAGGTTAAAACAAAAAAAAAGGAAGAAAAGAAAGAAAAGAAAAAAAGTAAAACAAGAAAAAAAAGAAAAAAAAATTAAATAAATTTTTTTTTTTTTCGACAAAAAAAAATTGCCGTAACTTTAAGCATTATGTAAAAGTTACGGTTGCCGTAACTTAAAAAAAAAAAAAATAAGTTACGTTAACCGTAACTGTTAAAAAAAAAAATAAGTTACGTTAACCGTAACTGTTAAAAAAAAAAATAAGTTACGGTTGCCGTAACTGTAGCCACTCCCTTATATTATTATGTCAAAAAACCACCATTAATATGGTGTTCGCATTAGGAGAATATTAGTGGAATATGCTGTTATCCGGAATATTTCAGGAATATGAACTGGATTTTTCATATAAAAAAATATTCCGGAATATTTATATTCCACTTTCATATTCTAGTTTGTCAGGGTTAGAATTCTACATTTATAGTTATTTTCACCCATTTTTTGAAATTTTGTTATAGTTGGCAACAATTTTCTTGTCAAATTCGAGTCAAAATGAAAAAAAAAACAAAAAAAATTGATAAAAAGCGAGATAAAAAGTCAAAATTTTCAACAACAAAAACTTTTTCTCTTTCTCAATTTTTTTTTTTACATCATCAAATTCCAGTTGTCATCAAATTTTGTAATGCGAACGGCAATTTGTTTTCCAGAATATAAAGGGAATTTAAATTATAATGCGAACAAGGTATTACATATATTAAAACCATTCGAATTTAAAAACATTCCATTTTTTAAGTTGTTTTTGGAGTACTCTTTACTTGTCATTTACATTGGATGTTTTCGAAGATTTTTTTTAAGTGTGTGTGTGAAAAAATGTTTCTTTTTACACAATTTTTCATGCAACAATCTAAAAAAAATCTTCGAAAACATCCAGTCTAAACGGAGGGTTATATCAAGTAAAACAGACACAGAAAATGTGTTCGCGAAAATCCTGTTCTTTTTCAGTAAAACTAAACAAGCATTTTTTTCTTTAAGAAATATTGTAAATGTATTAGGTCTTAAAATTAGAATCTCGAATTTCACTTCCACTTCAATTTCAGAGATGATATCACTTTGTGATATTGTTTTCAAAAATAGTAATCAAGTAGTTTTGAGGTAAAAATATCAATATTAAGCAATGTAAAGTAAATAAGTGTTATCAATTATTTATTTTATATTATAAGCTACGATCGATTAAGATTTTGTAAAATAATCTTAATTTCAATAATGCTCAAAGTGATGTTATGTTAAATGGAGATTGTCATTGAACGGATAATATGGGGTCTCAAATGAATCATTTTAATAACTTAAAAAATATTATAAATAAAAAATATATTATATTCATTAATACAATAATCCAGCCGCTAGAATTAATTATTTTCTTTAAGCATATTCTAGTTTTTCAGCGCTTTAATAAAAAGATAAAACATATTATTACTAGACTGTGATAAAATTTTAAAATTTATCTCTGATTTTATTGATATAATTATTAAATAATTACAGAAATTTTAATTTAAAAAAAAAAACTAAATTTTGCATTCCATTTTAATTGCTTGCGGTATAAATTAGAGCTAAAAATTAAAAAAGAATATATATATATACACATATATAATATATATATGTTGCAAAATAAATATATAGAACAGAAATTAAAACATTTATATATCTAATCAAATTTAATATGAAAATCTAAAATTAGATAAATGTAATAGCTTTAAAAATGATTTTGTAATAAAAAAAAGTTCAATTAAAAATAAATAGAAAAGTATATTCAAAAATAGAAAATATTTTGTATTTTTTTAGAACTGTAGTTTTGGAAACACTTTATTACCATAAATGATTCAATTCACTTTATTTTGAAACAAATTTGCAGATGTCCTCATATTGTATATTGTTAACAATTCTACCTTTTAATGGACCTTTAGAAATTTCAATAGTAGCACAAAATTTGTCTTCCTGAATTCCCTTCAATTTTGCGATACAATCTCTGTACGCTCCATTTAGAACTTTGACTGTCTTACCAATCGCTGGAATTACAGTTTCCAAATGATTCTACAAAAATTTTATAATACAAATTTAATTAGCAATTTTATTTCGTTCAGCTTTTTGTTTAAAGGGATAAATCAATTAAAACCAACATTAGCTTACCTGATCAACTTTAAATTGGTCGTTAGTTTCTATAAATCTTATTATAGTTCTATATTTATCAATTACTTCAATTATAACAGCTTTTTTCTTATAATAAGTATCACCTAAAGATTTAGAAATAAATTTAACAACAATATTTTCTGTTATCCAAAAATCTTTTCGGTTTTCTCTCTCTTTTTTTCGTTCTTCATTTTCAATTATTTCATGTATAGCAGATTTCGATTTTGATTGATTCGAAGAACTTGCTTTAATACTCCTTGGCTTCTTGAATATGTGATCATCGTTATTGGAGCTAGATTCTTTTCGTTTCTTTTGCAAAATTGAAGATTTTTCTACACTACTTTCATTTAAAATTTTTGATTGAAATTTAATATCTAATTTAAGTGGTTCTGAATTTTCATCCCTTTTTAATTCAGTGAAAACTGCTTCCTTTGATGTTGATGGACCTTCAGCTTTAGCTTTTTCAATTTGTTTCTCTATAAATTCCATCATTCTTTCCTTAAATAAAAAAAATTATTGAATATACATACCTACACAGATTTATTAACATTAGAATTGTTAACGGAAAATTTCTGAAAAATATAAGTTATTACTTGATCATCTTTATCGGCCTTTTCTTTGCGAGCTAATTTATCTTGAGCTTCCATTGCTTCGGGACTGCGGTCAATGTAAGAGACAAACCATCCTTTTTCAGTTTCATCAACTACACATTGACAAGTACGTCCTAGCCATTTTACATAATCACTTAATGTTAGCCATCTGGTGGCATTCATGTGCAAATGATTTTTATCTGAAATATATTCTTGGTAGACCTGAAAAAATGTTTTTTTTTCAAATGTTTATATGATAAATTTTGTTAAAATTTAGTTAAAAAAACAACAGTGAATAAAAGTGAATAATAGATAGGTCTGAAGATGACATTTTAGAATAAGAGACATTAACATTTGTGAATAGCGAATTGTAAAAATATGATGAAATAGACTTGACATCGTCAAACAGATTCTAGGTAGGTATAATGTTTGCTAAAATGTTCTGGCATTTATTTTCAAGCTATTAGAGAATCTCAAGATACTTACTAGTTAGGTAGGTAGGTAGGTAGGTACCTACATTATAACCAAATAGCAAATCAGATTATTTTTTCCTTGTTTAAACTTACTAAAGAGGTTTTATTGAAACAAAGAACTAACCTTATTGGCTGCAACTCGTTTAGTGCCGAATCGTCGTCTCAATACTTCCACGAAGCCATCCGAAAACTCTTTTGAAAAGCTGTGAATATATTTTCCAGAATTGTCAGCAAAAAGTAACAATTGCCTTTGATGGGACTCACTGGTCGTATGACATTTAAAACCATTTTCATCACGACATTGTTTCTCACACATTTGACAATACCATCTTAATTTTTGCAAACCTTTGGCTTTCATTTTATTAGCCAAATATTTTGGAGTTCCAACTTCTGCTTTTCCCATCTTTCTAATTTATAAGTATTTTAACGCTTTCCCCGAAAAAATTATTTAAATTATAATATTATTTTTATTTTATTTGGATTTTTCGATAATGATTGTGATGTTGGTGTGTTTCCTGTCTTTTTATTGTGAATGTATTTTGAAATTGTGAATAAATTAATGACATTCATTATCATTATGAATAAAATAAAGGAGCATCTACACGATGCCAAAAAAAAAAGGAGTAATGTAAAATGTTAGACACCCTCCGTTTTTATTTTAACAGTAACGAATTTTCAAACCATTGATAATTAGTAGAAAAGATTGGCAGCAAAAAATAACCCAGTAAAAAAAATGTTTCCGGTTAATAATACCAGGACGTTTATAGGGTATGCTTTACTCGTTTCTTTCCTGTAATTTTCGTAGAAAAAAAATTATTCTATTTCTCAATGTCAATTTTGTAAAAAAAAAAAAAAGCTGTCTGTTCAAATATATTTTCAGATTCAGTCCACAAAATAAAAAAAATATTTTTATTTTAAAATAAAAATTTATTTTTACTATAGGTATTTTATTTTATTATTATGAAATAAAAAAATTACAACGAATAAACATTATTTGTTTGAATTTTCAAATAAAAAATTTATTTTAAATTTTCAGAATAGGATATTGCTGATCAACATTGGATGGTAATTGCTAAAAGTGTTGAATTTGCTTGAATTCTCAAAAGAAAGTAAACCAAATTATTTGTAGTTATAAAATAATATTAGTTTTATTTAATTAAAGTTGTTGGAAAAAACAGAAATAATAATTTTCTTTTAATTTAACATAAAAAAGTTCAGTTCAAATAAAAACGTGTTCTTCGTTCAAATCTTTTAACAGCAGTAAGAAATGATTGACAGCAAACATGACATTACACTTAATTTTGTTTTATAAAATCGCTGCAACAATTTCTGCAATATCAATTTCTGCAACAAAAAGTTAAGTTTTTTCCGACCATTATTGATTGATAAATAAGTGCAATGTTTAATACCTTATCTGCTCTTGGACCTTAAATGTGATCTTATAGCTTCGCTACACTTCAGGTTACCAACCATGAATTTCTTGGTTTGAAAATAGGTTGGCGAATGGGGTGACACACTTAATAAAAAATGGTTTGGATTGAAATTTAAAAAAAAAATGTTTTGTAAAATTAAATTTAAATTTTCGTAATTTAAAAAAAAAAATTTAATTTTTGTACATAATTTAAAGAAAAAATGAAAAATAAAAATAATAATCAATTTTTTATTTTTTTTGACAACCGACAATGTATTTTTTTTTTTTTTATATGGAAGCATTTTAAAGCATGATTTTTTCTGTAAATTTCTGCAAATTGACAGGTTATACCTTTTTTTTTTTAAATGCAATAAAACTATCTAGTGAAATTTCTAGGTTTGTGTCGAACCGACTTTCAAACCATGAAAAAAAAAATAAAAATTATATGGCAAACCAAGTACCAAACACAGAACGAACCTACTTTTTTCTGCAAAACATGGAATTCGATGTTTGTAACCTGAAGTAGAGCGGAACTGACCTGTGAATAGGCCTTTCTCATACAAAAAAAGGAAGAAAATAACTAACCTTTGCGTAAAAGGCCAGTTTGCAGACAAAAAAATTAGTTTGCAGACAAAAAAGGTCAGTTTGCAGACATTATAGTTGCCAACTTTTCTGCTTTTTCCTTGCTTTTTTCTGTTTTTTTTCTATTTTCAAAAGGTTGGAAATATTAATTTAAAAATAAACAAGATAAAAACAGTTTGTTTACACTTCGTTTTTTTTTACTGCAAAAAAATACAAGTGTGTACGGGTTTCGTTAAGGTGACCTTAGGAACTAACCTTTGCAGACAAGTGCAGATACGGTATAATACAAAATAAACTAGAGTGCGTTCCATAAATCACGATTTTACCTAAAACTATTATCGGTAATCTACTTTTGGGCCTTTGGAATTATGGAACGATGCGATTTGACAGCTAAAATTCTATATCCAGAATAATTTCTGCAAAAAAACTTAATTTTATTTTTTTAATAAATCTGTAAAGGGAAAAAAATACATATCTACTAATTATTAGCAATTATGTTTCTTTTTTCCGAATTCATTATTGTTAATATTATTTGACATTAACTTTTAGAGTAATTAGAATTCTTAAATTTGTTTAAAATAAAATTATTTTACAAGAAAGCATTATTTATTTATTTCTAACAATATACTTTATAATTTTATGCAGGTTTTTTTTATATTGACATAATACATTAGTCGGCAACAGTCAGGTAAACAAATTAACTTGATTTTTGTATTTATTATATTTATTTCATTATTTTCAAACATTGCTTTTTCATTTTCATTTTGAAATAATATTGATTTCTGGAACTTTGTTAAAAATGTAAAAAATGAAATATGACGCATTAAAAGATATGCCCTTATAAAATTAATGAAGTATATGATCTAAGCAGATTTAACCAAATTAAATGTCAAATCGGTTGTTTTTCTAGGACAGGAATTTATGGGGGTTGGACATTTGTCCTCGATTTGTTTTTGTATCGCGGACATCAAAATGACATTTGTCAGCGATTCGAGATGACTTTTGTCCGCCGCGGACAAATGTCATTTGGCAAAATGTCATTTTTCCGCGATAAAAATTAATCGCGGACCAATGACATTTTGTGAAAAAAAAAATTTTGCGAAATGACATTTGTCCGCTAAAAATTTAAAATTTCAATCGCGGACCAATGACATTTTTCAAAATGACATTTGTCCGCTAAAGTTTGAAAATTCAATCGCGGACAAATGTCATTTTGCAAATTGTCATTTGTGCGCTCATTTTGAGACATTTTTCCGCGGCGGACTAATGTCATTTTACAATCGCGGACAAATGTCATTTTGTAAAATGACATTTGTCCGCGAAGTTTTCCATACAAATTTCATCGCGGACAAATGTCCCGCTGACGCCGCAAATCCCACTGACCAACTACCAGTCCACCCACCCGCCCGCCCCCCACCTCTTTCTCGTTCATAGGCGCCCGCAGGATTTTTTCTAGGGGGGGGCAAGAAAAATTTTTTAAAAAGCTTATAAATATGTTTTTCTTCAACGATGAATATAAAAAAAATGTGTTGAGAATTGAGTTACATGTATCTTATATGAATCTTTTCTTTTTAAAAGTAAAAAATAACAATCATAAATTAACATTTTTAATAAACGAATTCACTTGCTGGATTAGATAATAAAAAACAAAAAAAAAAAAAAATATACAATACATATATAAAGAAAAAAAAAACCAGATACCTTCCGAATCGTTCCAAAACTTTCAGTAACTCGCCAATTAGAAGAAAAACAAAACCAACGAAGATATTTTAGACGTAGTTTATGCACGTATGCGACATAAAAAAGACACATTATATGAAATTTTTTGAGGCGTATTATGCTACAGATAGAGTCGACGTAATTCACGCGCGTATGCGCGCGTAAAAAAAATAAAAGAAACCTGTTTTTTTTACCTGTTATGCTCAACGCCGTTCACATGCGAAAAACAAAAGAGAAAAAGAGAAAAATTAAATTAGAAAAATAAAATGGATTCTGTTTGTAATATTTTTATAATGCTTTTTAATTTATTTATAACTTAATAAAACATAAAAAATTTTAATAAAATTGCAATAAATAATTATTTAATTTTTATTTTTGAATATAATTATATTTATGAACTTTTTTATTTTATTAAATAATTATTTGTTTGTAAAATTTTTTTTTTCTAAATACAACAAAATAAACAACACAATTTTTTTTTTCTAATTACAACAAAATAAACAACACAATTATAAACAAATGATTTCCACAATGTACGGCGTAAAATACTGGGAAAGTTAAAATATTTCAACTTTTACGCGCGTAAGCTACGTTTTACGTCGTTGCGTATAGCCGGTCTCATACATTTTCATACAATTTAATTTTTTACGTGCGTACACGCGCGTGAATTACGTCGACTCTATCTCTAGCATTATACTCAAACACGTAAATTGAACTTCTCCGGCGTAAAAGTTGAAAAATTAATCTTTTATATTTATACATCATAGATATTTCTACACCATAGATATTAAGAAATGCAATTGCTTTATTTTTTTGTAACTGAACAGTTATTTTTTTTTGTAACTGAACGGTGATTTTCTTTTTTACGTCGCGTGGCGTAGTTTCGTAAACTCGCGTGAACTACTTCGACAATGTCTCTATCATAAAAGTAACCAGAAAAGGAATTCTTTTTTCATAAATGTGTTGCTCTTGACTAAGCGAAATATGAAAAAGGAATATCTGGAATTCCGTGCATTTAGAAATTCCAAAATTTATAAATATTTTTGTATTTTTACCCGTGACTCAAAAATCGAAAAATTTGAAAAAAAAAAAAAAAAATTGAATAATTTATTTAAAACAATTTAAATACTGCATGACATAAAAATCTGAAAAAATTAAAATCTAAAATTTCTAATTTAAATGTTCTCAAAATTTCTTAGTAAAATTTAAGATCAAGCAAGGGTTCTTATAAAAAAGTTATTGTGCGAGATAATAAGTTTTTTTTTTCGTTTGAAAAATGACAAACATTCTAATATTATTTAAATTAAAATCGTGTTTCTAATTTGCACGAGTTTAGTGTTTAGGTCTCATCGCTGATTAAGTTTTATTTTCTTCATCAACGCCAGGGGGGGGCCAAGGCCCCCCCTTGCCCCCCCTCCGGGCGCCTATGGTTGTTTATCGTTAACAGGGACGGCTGATGGTACTAAGCAACCCAGGCATTGCCTGGGTGCTTCTATTCCTCCACATTCCTTATATTTTATTCTAACTATTATATATTTTTGCCATATGCAAATATAACAACATAAGAAATGCTTTCTCTTAATCCTTTTTGTGTAGCATTAAAGGCAACAAAATAATTGCTTGCTTTTAGGCGATATTGAAATTTATTTGTTATTGTTTTAAAAGAGAGAATTTTTCTTATAAGAAACAAAACAAAGAAGAAAATTTGATGTGATGTAAAAAAGGCAATTGATTTTTGTGCTTTTCATATTGTTGAATTAAAAGCAACAAAAAAATTGCTTAGTAGGGAATATTGAAATTTATTTGTTGGTGTTTTAAAAAAGAGAGGAAATAAAAAAAATTCTAATACATTTTGTTCTATGGAATATTGTTGAATTAAAAGCAACAAAAAAATTGCTTAGTAGGGAATATTGAAATTTATTTGTTGGTGTTTTAAAAAAGAGAGAAAATAAAAAAAGTTCTATTACATTTTGTTGTATTAAAAGCAACAAAAAAATTGCTTAGTAAGGGAATATTGAAATTTATTTGTTATTGTTTTAAAAAGGAGAGGAAATTATTATTTCCTAAAAAATTATCTTTTTCATTTGAATTCTTTTGGTTTTTGACCAAACTTAAATTCTAATTTGTAGTCATTTTAATCAAATCTATGTGTATATGAAAACTCAATGTTTGTTTGTTTGTCTGTCGAATAGGCTCCTAAACCAATAAGTGCCTGGGCACTTACTGTTGTCACGGGCCGTCCCTAATCGTTAACACACCCTACTAATATGTAACCAAAAATGGTTTCATGTGCTACTAGGGTGCCGGAGTTGTAAGCCCCTGGACGAAGGATTTGTCCGTAAACCTCCGCCCCAAGCAGGAGATGTATGTCTCCTGGTTTTAAAAATGTTGGGTGTGCTAGGCTGATTCCCTCTATTTGTGGGAAATCAGTATCCAGAATATTATGAGACGGTTATTGACCTGTAATCCGTTTTAGTACCAGTGCTTCTAAGTTAAGGACATTATCGTGAGATGTGTGCGAATGTAATTCGACTGACGCGAATTTTCGAGAAGAAGTTGATGGTAACTCACCAACTCCAGAAACTTGAGCGTTCGAATTTTTAAAGTTTGAATCGCCGCCTTTGTAATGAATGAGGACTCCGACCCTGAATCGATAAGCGCTCTTACCGGAGAGGTAGTATAATTTTTCGACCGCCGAAAGAGTTGGGTTGTTTTTTACAACCGCAACGAATAGATCTCTAGAAGATCTCCAATGGGAATAATTTCCGGAGAACCTGGGGATGTTAATAGTAGGAAGCTTAACGTGAGTGCGGGAATGATTAGATGAGTCGGAAGTTTGGGAAGTATTGGAATTTGTCTGAGCGGTTAGGGTTTATATTTGCGTGTATATGTCACCAATGATTTGATAATAAGAGGCTCGAACTTGTTTGAATTTAGTATTATGATTTTCTAGGGTGTCTTGGTCAAGGTCGTCTTGGCTCACGAAGTTGTGATATCGTCTAATGCTTTGCCATAAATTATCGATCCCTTCTTTTGTAGGCCGTAGCCAGCCAATAGTTTTGTCGGGATTAGAAGTGCTATTATATTCATTAATTAAGTCGTTACATTCTGTGATTAAAAGTGCGAATTGAGATTGCGATTCGGAACTGAGCAGAAGACTAGCTTCTAAACTTTCTTGAAATGTTTCCAAAAGAGCCTCATATGCTTTGTTGCATTGAGGGCGAGTCTGAGTAAAATAAGCATGTGTCGAGAAAGTTTCTTCATATTGCCTTGCCGCTTTGATTCTTCCGCGAAGAACTATCCTTCGCAAAATTTGATTTCATTTTCTTTATTTCGTCGAAGCAATCAACTTGCTTTTGATTTAATGCATCCATTATTACAACAAAAATTTATAAGACTCTATATATGAAAATAATATAATATAAAACTATTAAAATATATTTATAAAGAAGTAGTATAAGATCAACAATAATTGAGAAAAAATGAAAAGGAAAGTCGAAAATTGTTTGACCAAAAAATCGAATTTGGAAACTGTAACTGCACCTAAAAATTATTTTTATTTATTTATTTTATTTTATTTATTTAGTATAATTAACTATTATAATATTTCTTTTAAAAACTTAATTAATTGAAATTTGTTTTAATAAATTGAAATTTTTTTTTTTTAAATGTATTGATGTTATTTTCTTTTTTTAAATCATCTGTCAATTCATTGAAGATTTTTAAACCATTATACATCAGCATATTATTTGTTTTTTCATTTCTAAATAAATCTAATCTAAACGAGAAAATGTTCCTTAACGTAAGGCGACCAACTATTTTTTGTTCAAAAAGAGTACACTTTGCAAGTATTTCATAGGTGAAAAAAAAAGAAAAAAAAAACGACAAAAACTTTATTTTCTTTTAAAAACATATTTTTTTCGGAGTGGATTTTTTTGCTAAATGAGGATGTTTGTCTAATAATGTAGCCACATCCGAACAACTTTCATTTTGCATATTAAAATTGATTGTTAAGACGGCAGATAATATTTTTACAGAACGTTGCGACTTCTCACTGCTCCAATAATCATTCCCTAGTGAAAATACCCTTTCAACAGTAGCATTAGTGCCTCGACAACATGAGGAAATTTCTATTAAAACTTTTAAATTTTCATGTGGGATATGTTCTACTCTAAAATGCCGAAAGATTTCTACCCATCTTTTTTTTTTTATACAAATGAGTACTTTCAGAGTACAGGATTTGAAAAGAGTACGGTTTGCAAAAAAAGAGTAAAAAAGTCAGTAAATGAGTATAGTTGGCCACCTTACTTAACGTATATCCGTGCACATCACTAGCAAACACTAATCTCTCACATAGGTATTTAGGGTACAAGTTGTTCTTCATCTTGAAAACTATAATCAACACATTCATGACAATCCTTTGTTTCATTGTGATCCATTTTAATGCTTCCAACATAAAATCAATAGGAGTATATCTACTTCATTGTTCGATTCTGTAGCTTCTGTAGCAGGGGTAGCCAGCTATACTAACTTTAGGAGCCACATTTATGAATTAATATTTCAAAGAGCCATTTATAATTTGTATTATTATTATTATAGATTAATCTAATTTTAAAGTGAATCAGTTAAAATTTTTAATTTAAAATGAAAAATTTTTTTTGCGTAAATTAGTAGGAGTTAAATAGTTTTTTTTTCAAATTTAACTGTTCAGCTAATTTTAAAGCGAATCAGTTCAAAGTTAAACTTTTTGCTGGTGTAAATTAGTAGGCGTTTTAAATTTCGTTTAGTTAAGCTGTGGTTAAATTTGTCAAAATTAAAATTTGCTAAAAAATACGCAATATGTAAACGAGAATATGTAAACGAGAATAGAAAGTTTTCTTATAGGAATTATTACAAAATGTGGATAAGATCCATTCCAATCGACTTCAAGAGCCGCATGCGGCTCGCGAGCCACGTAATCGCCACCTATGTTCTGTAGTCTCAAAAATACCTCCTCATTTGCCATGAATGTTATGCTGGAACAATATTCAAAATGAGGCTTCACAATTGTGTTGTAAATGTTGATTGCACTTTTCATTGATAATTTTTTTCTGATTTGTGAAAAGAAATATATTTTTTTTGCTATCTTTTTACAAATATTATCGAATTGTGTTTTGAATTTTAATTCTTTAGCAATAATTATTCCTAGATATTTCATTTCATCAACAATTTCGATATTTTGATCATCTATTTCAATGTCAATTTCCTTCGTGCCATTAATTACCATACATTTAGTCTTTTCTGTGTTCAGCTTTAACTTATTCATCCGAAACCAGAAAATTTGTTTTTCTAGTTCCGAATTCATAATCCGCACACATTCATCTATATCGTCTCCCATATAATATAACAATGAGTCATCCGCAAACAAAATTAGTTTTGCAAAAGTCAATGCTAGATTCATGTCATTAACATATAAAACAAATAATAGAACACCAAGCACAGACCCCCTGAGGAACACCCATTAGTACTTCCATTGCTTCTGAAACCAATCCATTTACCTTAGTTGTCTTCTATTAAATTAAATAACTATAAAACCATTTAAGTTCCCTGTCACGAACACCATACATTTGCAATTTTGTTTAACAAAATACCCCTATCAATTGTCTCAAAAGCTCGCTTGAACACAGCAACAATAACTTTTTTGTCATGTACGGCCATCTTCCAATTTGTTATTACCAAATTTATAAGTGCTTCTCAGCCTTGTTCTTTCTAAATCCAGATTGACATTCATATATAATATTAATCTTTAAATTGAGTTTTTACTACATTTTCAAGAATCTTTGCCTCTATACTTATATTATTGACCGGTCTAAATTCATTTGCATTTCTTGTGTTTTTCCTTTTCTCGATCGGAGTAATTACCGATATTTTCCATAATTCCGCAAAAACACCCTCAATCAATGATTGATTGACAATGCTTAATAAGTTTTCTCTAATTAAATATATCCAGAATAATTTCTTTTTTAACTAAGTTTATATCATTTTTATTTTTTAACTTTTTTATTATTATTAGCAGTTTTTTATTAATAGTTTTAAAATTAAATATTGTTTGCCTTAGGTTAATTAAATTATTATAAGGTACAGGTGGTATGCTTTCATTTATTTCTATTATGCTTTTTATAAAGAAAGAATTAAACTCATTCGCCATTTCAAGATTATTAGTTAAATTTTTTGTACCAAAATTTACTTCGCTTATAGTAGAAAACTGTTCATTAAGTACATAATATGGTGTTCGCATTAGGAGAATATTAGTGGAATATGCTGTTATCCGGAATATTTCAGGAATATGAACTGGATTTTTCATATAAAAAAATATTCCGGAATATGCATATTCCACTTTCATATTCTAGTTTGTCAGGGTTAGAATTCTACATTTATAGTTATTTTCACTCATTTTTTGAAATTTTGTTATAGTTGGCAACAATTTTCTTGTCAAATTCGAGTCAAAATGAAAAAAAAACAAAAAAAATTGATAAAAAGCGAGATAAAAAGTCAAAATTTTCAACAACAAAAACTTTTTCTCTTTCTCAATTCCAGTTCTCATCAAATTTTGTAATGCGAACGGCAATTTGTTTTCCAGAATATAAAGGGAATTTAAATTATAATGCGAACAAGGTATAAGATTTAATGCTTTTCCACATTGTTTTCTGATCGGACGCTTTTTCTATTTTATTTTCTATGTACATATTTATTTGAATAATTAATTTTATTTTTGTATCTGGTACGAATAATTTTATATAAGTCCAATTCTTTATGTTATTAGACCACATAGCTTTTAAGTATTGATTATGTTTTTGTTCTTTTAGATTTTTTAATTTTCTTAAACCATTTATTTTTAATTTTTATATTTTTTCGATAGTAGATACTGTCATTTATTACATCCCGTAATGCACTACTAAATTTATTTGATTTGAACTCACAATTATTAAAATAAACTGACATTATATCATTTCTACATACTTTTAATCTAAAATATTCTTTAACGTAATTTAAAGTTTTGACAACACAATTTTGTTTTTAATTTTTAATATTATTTTTAAAATTTCATGATCACTAATTTTAAAATTTGTTTCAACCATAACATTAACACCTTGGTACTGATTTGTTATTACCCGTCTATCAAAGTTCTTGAACTATGAGTTACTCTAGTACATTCATTTACAATTTGTTTAAACGCCAAATCATCAATTATTTGTTTAATTTTATTTTTAAAATTATTATTTTCATTCCAATTTATATTAAAAAACATTATTAAAACTTTATCAAAACCGAAACTATTCCCCAATTGTTCAATCCAGTCACCAAAAAATGTAAAAAATTCAGAGTTTAAATTAAGTGATCGTGGTGACCTATACAAGCCACATAAAATCAATTTTGTATTATTTTTATAAATTTTAATTTCTAACCACCAAATTTCATTATTTAGATTAATACTTTTTAAAATTTCATACTTCCAATTTTTTTAAATGTAGAATGCAACTCCTCCAGTATGTAGAAATGTAGAATGCAACTCCTCCAGCTATCTATCCTAATTAGTTTGTAATTATTAATATTAACCAATGAATTTTCATCGTCAATTATCAAATGTGTTTCTGATAGACCAATAAAGTCGAAATTTTCATTAATTAAATTATATTTTCTAATTCTACAAAATTATTTTTTAGCCCCTATATATTTAAATAAATGCCATTTACTGTATTTTGCTTATTTTTCTCTAATTGCTAATAATTGATTTTAGTTCTTTCAGCCTGCAATCTCTTTAAGAAAACTGGGCATTCCAAACTTTTCACATCGTGATTATAATCTATTTCACCAAATTTTACTTTCTCTTTTAGTATGAAGCAATTCAAGGTCATGTCCCTTTTCTCCACACAGACTTTCTCATTCATACAGTTCTTGGCAGCATGGTTATATCCCCAAAACTTATAACACCTCCTAATATCCAATTTTTCATAAACTCACATACATCATATTCAATGTACATTTTATTTTCATCTATAATTTTTTTAAAAGCTTTATTATCAATCTCAATTATTGCATTGTAACTATCCCTATTTATATTTTGTTTAGATTTGTAAATATAAATCAATTCAAAAAACTCTAAAACTATCTTGTTTTGTTTTTCAATAGCATTTTTTATTCTCTCTTGACTCAATTTATCACTTAAACCTGTTAACAATATTTTTGGGTTTTTCATTTTTGGTAATTTAATATCGTATTTATCACTCAACTTATTTAACAACTCATTTGCAATTTTTTTTGTTGATTCTTCACTATCACAATGAACAGCAATTTCCCCTTCATTTTCTTATATATATTGTTTATCTTAATAGAAAACTCTGAGGGATTTACTCTTTCTTTAATATCAGCTTTAGTTTGTTCTGAGTTTTGATTTTTTTTTTGGCTTAATTAACAATTCTTACCGGTTTTTTTCTTTCTCAACTTTGAGAGCTCATAGCTTGCGAACCAGTGCATCGATTTTGATTTTTCAAATGCCAAAAGAAGCGTAATTTTATGAATTTTAATCTAAAAAAAAATTATATTATAAAATACTTTTTGGTTTTTGAGCTAGAGACAGCAAATCAGCATAAGTTGGTTTTTTTGCCTCATAGTTTTCTTAATTTTTTTTCTAATTCAGTTTCTGGTACCGTAATATTATTTTTTAATTCATCTATTATATTTTTTATTATTTTATTGGCGCTCTCTTCAATAGAATTGATAATGATTTCATTATTTAATTCCAATTTTTTATTTAATTCTTCATTATTTAATTCAAATTTTTTATTAATTTCCTCATTACTTTTAATTAAAAGATTTATAGAATCCAAACAATTCTCACATACAAATCCTAAACCATTCTTGCGCAATCTATTCAACATTACCACATCATAATCACTCAATTCCAAACACCTCCTGCCATGAGCACTCCTTCTGCATTATCCTGCACAAACAACACTCTGTTCATCTCTAATGGTTCTTTTACGTTTCCCACAAAATCGATCCATTCTCTATCATACTCCAATAAAAAAATTAAAAAAAATATCCACTTTTTAATTTTTTATATGATTTTGTTCAATATTAAATAATTCAATTTTTATTTTATTACGAGCTTTTAAATTCACGTCTGTTCCGTTCAAAATCTCTCTAAAGGGATAAAACCCCGATAATAATACAAAAGGACAACAAATGTCCTAAGAAAAAATTTCGATGGGACAAAAAATTTACGAAAAATAATTTTAATTCCAACACTAAAAGGCAAAAAAATTTCCAAAAAAAACTTCAATTTAAATTCCAAAAAAAAATTTACGAAAAATAATGTTAAGTGATCTCCCAAAACTAAAAGGTAAAAAAATTTCCCAAAAAATTTCAATTTAAACTCCAAAAAAAAAATTTACGAAAAATAATGTTAAGGGATCTCCCAAAAAAATTTCCCTCTTCAATATGATTTCCCAAAAAATTTCAATACAATTTCGCAAAAAATATTTCCAAAAAAAAAATACCAATTCCAACAAAATTTACGATGAAAATTCAAGGAAACCTTTTCCCAAAAAAATCCAACAGGATGTAAAATTTCACAAATTATTTCCAAAAAACTCAAAAAAAATTGAAAAAAATTTTGTATTTTTATTATCAACTGTGGTAGTTACAACAAAAATTTGGTTGAATCGTTTGTTACAAAACGAGTGTCTCAAAAAATTCTAACAAAAAAATCTCCAAAAGAATAGTTAATAATTCCGCCAGGGTGTGACTCATCGATAAAGAAAGGAAAAAATTACAAAAAAAATGCGTTGAAAAAAGTGGTTTCTATAACCTCAATTTCTGAACTTTTCCGCCCCCTTTCTTCACCTTTTTTTTTGATAATGTGGTTCTTTGTAGGTTGATGACGCGCGATGAAAAAAAATGATGGTTTCGAGACGTTCCTCAAGACAACAATTCTTTCCCCTTTTTTTCAGGTGGACAGGTATAATAATATAATAATAAATATATATATAATAATAAATATAATAATAATAAATATAATAATAAATAGATCCTGGCTGATTCCAAAATCCGGCTCGATTGGACCAAATGTTGGGGTGAGCTGAAATAGTGGACTGTATTTTGTTTGTTGAAATGAAACCACCTCCGGTCAGAATTATTCCTTTAATTTTTTATTTCTTCGTTTTCTTAAATTATTTCTTCTTGAACTTTACTGATTAAAATTTTGGGTTTTGGTTGCAAAACCCTTGACTCCTTTTTTTTTACAACAAAAAAATATATAAAAAAAATACCTTTTTTTTTTTTGCTTGCGACTTAAAATTCCGAAGTTTACTAACGAAGATTACCAAAAAAATTGAACACTCGTTCTTAGTTGCGCGCGATTATAATAGAAAAGTAGAGAGAAATTTTTCTTCCTTCTCCTACTTTCTTTATATCGCAAAATTCACCACCTTTTTTTTATATCAGAAATGACATCAGGTGATGTACTAAATTCTTTTTTTGTTTGTTCTATTTTATTCTATTGTTTGTTCTTTTTTCCTGTTCGGAGTGGTGCATGTATGTTTCTTTTTACGAGTGATCTATGCAACTCGTAACAGTGACCTTTTTTTTTGTTGTGCGAAAAAAAAAAAATAAATAAAATAAAATAATAAAAATAAATCCAAATAATAATAATAATAATAGTGATAATAATAATGATAATAATATTAAATAATTAAACTATCGCACAAATTCGTGTCGTTGACGAATTTTATTCGAAACAAAATAAAATTATTAAATAATTCTGACGCGGTTATCCATTCCTCCTTTATTTCCTATCCTTTTCTTCACTCGCTTGTTATGGCTGTAAAAACTGTTGACCGCCGGTTCGTAGTTCGTCAGCTTGTTATTGGAACACACTCGTTTTCTTAAATATACACTTTTTGGTTAGGGATGAGCAAAAAATTTTGTATAAATTTTTGTAACATCCGAGGTTTGGAATTTCCAAGCCGTTCAAATCCATTTGGCCTCTACTAAGCCAAATGTTCTAGCTCTAAGTGAGACCCCAACCATTTTTCAATCCCCGGTTATGATCTTCACTCTTTATACGTTGCCCACAGAGGAGTCGCTGTTTATATTTAGAATGACGTGGCTTGTTATCCCATTACAGATTTAAAATCATCAAGTCCCGGAGTAACTATGACTCTCTTGTCTCTGGTGTGTCGCATTTCTTAGGTGTTTGTCATTCTCTTCGGAAATGGCATGGCTCATCTCGGGAATGCTCAGGTCATTGTCTTATGTGTAATCTCTTGAAGATAGCATGGCGTGGCCTTGAGGGTGGCACGGAAAGATTGAACAGCTCGTAGTATATACGTGTTCTCAATTGATTCCAGAGTAATAGTTTGTTGTAGATGTGCCTATCAGAACCTCCTAGTGGTGCCTGCCGGTAACAATTCTTTACTGTACCTTTTCTGGTTGAAAGCTTGGCATGCATGTAGTGTATACGTGTGAAGTTAAGTGATTCCAGTAGATTGAGTTCGGAGACTACCTTAAAGAATTGGCTAACTCTGAAGGCTTCTTCCGATGATGAGTTGGGCTGGCAGCCCTTCGTTCTAGGAAACCCATTAATTTGCTAGTGAACAAAATCAACAAGCCTCGGATAATAATAATGTACCCAGTGGATCAGCAGATCCGCCCAGACTAGTAAATGATATTGAATTTGAATGCCATTTTTGCCAAAGAACATTTAATTCAAAAATTGGACTTGGTGTCCATAAGAGGCTAGCACATAAAGATGAGATTGATGCAGAAAATGAAAGAAACGAAAAGAAAGCACGATGGTCAGAGGAAGAGCTTAGAAGAATGGCAAGGAAAGAAGCGGAGCTTCAACAGATAGAAGTAAGATTCATGAATCAAGAGCTCATGAAATTCTTCCCAAGAAGAACACTAGAAGCCATTGAATGTGCAAGGAGAAAGATGATATATAAACAAATGGTAGAAACAGCGACAGCAGATATTGTAGCACAGGCAATAAAACAATCGGTACCAGATAGTCCCCTAATTGATGAACAGCCGAACCAAATAGATGATGTCCGTCCCCTAATTGATGAGCAGCCGCAGCAAACAGATGATGTCCCTCCCCTCATGGATGAGCAGCCGCAACAAACAGATGATATCCTGTTCCAGTATTTGAGAGATTTGCCACCAATTCGAGGTATACATGCTGAGCAATTAACCAACATCATTGCGAATGCAGAATCAGTAGGCAAGGAAGCTACAATGTCCTGTATCACTAATCTCCTAATAGAAATGTTTCCCGCTTTATCAAATATTAATAACAATAGAAACAATAATAGAAGAAATCAGACAAATAATAACAATCAACGAACCAATAGAGCAGAAAGACGACGACAAGAATATTCAAAAACAAAAAATTTTCAGAAAAAATGCAAGTAGATGTATAAATCAGATCATAGAAGGTGAGAATAAATCAAAAATGCCACAAAAAGATATTATGGAGCCATATTGGAGAAGAGTAATATCAGAAGCAGATACTTTGGAGACAGATAACCTGCGAAGAGAGCCCGTGAATGTTGTTTAAGATATTTGGACATATATCACAGAAGAAGAAGTGAAACATCATTTTCCAAGGAGTTCCAGCGCGCCTGGACCAGATGGTATAAAGCCAAAAATATATAGAAAACTCCAAATCGGCTATATAATAAGAATTTTAAATTTAATAATATGGTGTGGTCAACTACCAGAGGTAATAGCAACAGCAAGAACAACATTTATCCCCAAGAAAGAGGTTAGCACCGCCCCAGAAGATTATAGACCCATCACAGTTCCATCAGTAATGGTCCGACATCTACACGCCATTTTAGCTGAGGATCAGAAAACGAATCAAAATGAATGAACATCAAATTGGGTTTATTAAAACAGATGGTTGTGCAGATAATACATGCTTGCTAGATCTTGTAATCCGCTACCACCACCAAGCGATAAAATCACTTTATGTTTGCTCAGTTGACATAAGTAATGCATTCGACACCGTTTCACACGTGGCTCTTCTCACAGTTCTACACAATTATGGAATCCCCGAAGAAACGATTTCATATTTGAGAAAATACTACTCATCGCACAATTTTGCAGGGTGATGGATGGACATCGGAACAAATAATACCGAGAAGAAGAGTCAAGCAAGGTGACCCATTGTCTCCATTGTTATTTAACCTGGTTATGGACGCGGTTATATCCCAGCTACCAGATACAATAGGAGCTCTATTGGATGGGTGCAAATTAAATGTAGTTGCTTTCGCCGATGATTTGATATTATTCGCACAAACGAGGGAAGGTCTGCAAGAGCTGCTGAATAAATTAAATGAAGAACTAAATAAATATGGTCTAAAAATTAATAGTTCCAAATGCGTATCCATGGGAATTAAAGCAATAGGGAAGGCTAAGAAGACAATTATTGATTCAGAACAATTTTACATCGACGGTAGAGGTATTCCTGATACTTGGAAGTATTTAGGTATAGAATACACTCCCGAAGGTCGAATAAAATTCAAAGCTGCAGAAATAATTACACCACTATTAGAAAAACTTACTAAAGCCCCATTGAAACCACAACAACGGATGTTTGCGCTCAGAACAATGCTTATCCCGAAATTATACCATCGAGCAACATTAGGGAGAGTACATTTAAATTGTTTAAAAAAGCTAGATTGTGTTGTGAGAAAATATATAAAACAATGGTTAAGGCTTCCACATGATCTACCAACGGCATTTGTACATACAAGCACCAAAGAAGGAGGTCTTGGTATCCCGTCTTTTCGTCTGAAAGCTCCATTATTAAGATTATATAAATTAAAGAACTTGTTTAACCACCTTCAAGAAGATAATCAGATTTTTGATGACTTTATTTGTAAGGAAAAGGAAGAATGTAGAAAAAGATTGCGACTAGAGAATAGTATTGTACATGATACAGTTGAAAAACAGGAAGATTTATGGAAATCCCGTTTAGTCAATATGGTCGACGGCAAAGGACTTAAAGAGTCGAACAAAGTACCATAGTCCCATAGGTGGATAGCGGAACCTACAAAATTACTAACCGGAAGAGATTATGTCAACTGTATAAAAATAAAATATAATGCCCTTCCAAGTAAAAGCCGAACGTCTAGAGGTAGATCAAATAGAGATAGGTACTGTAGAGCAGGTTGTAACACAATTGAAACAACTAATCATATAATACAGCAATGCCACAGAACACACGGAGAAAGAATTAAAAGGCATGAAGCTCTAGTGAAATATCTAAAGAAATCATCATTAAAAAAGGGTTTTCAAATAATTCAGGAAGAAAGAATTAACACTGAAGAAGGATTACGAAAACCAGACTTGATTATGATAAAAGACAACAAAGCGGTAGTAATTGACGTGCAAGTAGTGACGGACAGCATTGACTTGGGCTACTGTCATCAAGCTAAGGTCATGAAGTACAGCACACCCACGATACTTCGACACATTCAAACAACAACACAAGCCTCTGATGTTAGGTTTACTAGCTTAACTATTAACTGGAGAGGAATAATGTGCAAAAATGCTGTAGATGATTTAATAGAAAATGGCATCATCAGAATCAAATACTTAGCAGTGTTAGCAACAAGAGCTATGATTGGAGGCATAAACTGCTTTAACACCTTCAACAGGACTACTGGAGTTGGAATTGGTCAAGAAAAATTCAATATCATTTAATGAGGATCCGCATCCTCAAGACCAAAATGCGCAATGTAAAAAGTGGTGGTTTTTAGTCAGTAAGAATCTGACACTACCGGTGAGGAAGAGAAGAAAGTAACCTCCCGGTGCCTATGCAAGGTTTTCCCCACTTATTTTTAAAAGCTCTAAAAAATCAATGTGAAAAAGTCAACTGGCCCTGATGGTATTCCGGCTGTGGTGCTAAAACATACTGCTTTTGTTCTAGCTAAACCTCTGCCTATCTTTCATATTCACTTGGCATTTACCCCCCCAAGTGGAAAGTTGTGCATGTTCAGCCTATTCCAAAAAAAAGCGATAAATGCGATCCCTCTAACTACAGGCCCTATTCTATTCTTTCCAAATTAATGGAATCCCTTATTAACAATAAAGTAAAAAAATATCTTGAACGTAACAAATTGCTAAGTGACCAGCAATATGGTTTTCGTACGAATAGATCGACTGGTGACCTGATGACATATCTATCACAAGCTCAACGTCAGTCTTCACAATTCCGGTGAGGCTTGTGTTGCTGCTTTTGGATGGGTACCAATCACATATTTTCAATATCAACTCCGGTGTACCCCAAGAGTGTGTTCTCTCCCCAACCTTCTTTTTAATTTTTATAAATGATCTTCTTAAATCAACACTCAACCCCATCCACAGCTTCGTCGATGACAGTAACTTGGTAGCATGCTACGATTTTATTAATAGGAAATCAGCATCTTCAAATGCTGGTACTACGAAACGCACTTTTCTACATTAGCATAAATCACGACCTTTCCAAAATTTCACAATGGGGTCGTCTCAACAGAGTTGAGTTCAACGCACCCAAAAGCCAATGCTGCCTAATTTCTAGAAAACTGTCTACTTTTAATCCCCAATTTTCTTTTCAAGTAGAAAGTATTGGAAAATCTGGAAGCCTAGACATTTTAGGCTCGAAAATAACTTCCGATCTAAGTTGGAAAGCTCATATTTTCGAAACGGCAACAAACGCAGCGAAATGTCTTTGTTTTCTAAAAAGATGTAAACAATACTTTTCTCCCTCTGATCTTTTAAATATTTACAAATCCTACATACGACCTACGATCCTACAAACTCCTCAAACCCATCTTGAGTACCTGGACAAAGTTCAGAGAAGGGCTATTAGATTGATCAACGATCACCAAACCACCAGCTCTATAACATCACTCAATCACCGTCTCAATGTAGGTTCACTTTCAATTTTTTATAAATATCTTCACTGAAAAACTTAATAGCTCTCAAAGCTATTTTTTTAAACAACTGGTGCTTTTTAAATAGCTAAAAACGGGACAGTGGACTTTAATAGCTTGGATTGCTATTGGAAATAACAAGAATGATATTTATTATGTAATTTTCACCATTAAAAATTGTTAAATTTGATATTTTATTTTTTAATTTGCTATGCAAATAGTTTCGTTTGCTATATAATTTAGTAAATTATAGCAAACTATGATAACAAAATATCTGCTTAAATTATAAATTTTAGCAGAATATGCTATTAATTTTATTAAAATTTATTACAACAATAGTACATTTAGCTATTTGGAATAAACAATTTAGCTAAAAATAATAGTAAATTGTATTTTGCTTAGCGAATAGAAAGAAAATAAATAGCAAATTTAGCTATAGAAAATGCAATTTTTATTTTATTAAATGAATTTAATTTTTCTTTTCAGGAAATAGCAAAACTAAGTATTTTTCATCAATACCCATAATAATTATTAGAAAAATTTATCATAAATTTAATCAAATGAAGTATCGTGTAGTACGTTTTACACTCACATAATATTAATTATCACTTCATCTGATTAAATTTGCAACAATTTTTTTAATAATTATTAGGTATTGACGAAAAATACTTAGTTTTGCTGTTCCTGAAACGAAAAATGAAATTCATTTAATACAATTTCTATAAAAAAATTTCCTGATTAAAATAAACAACACACAGTTAATTTAAAAGAAAAATTATTTATTTGATTTTAAAGTCTTAATGTTATATTGTATTTGTACTAATTTTCTACTACATATTTTGTTGACTTGAAATTAACCCGAATGTTCCACGCCTCGCTATCGCTAAATAGTGGTACCAGATCTTCCTGGAATTCTCTAAGAAAAAAAGAAAATAAATATTTATCAAATACAAATTTTTAAGCAAAACAAGTACTTACGTTTGGTTGTAAAAATTCCGATTTAAATGTTGTCCGAAATGAGGCCTGAGTCCGCCCTGGGGTCTTATGAACGTCGAAACCACTTCGTATTCCAAACTATGGAATTCTTCTTTTCGAAATCCTTCATTTGTAGAAAAATGGAAAACAAAATACAAATATGTATTATAATTAAAAAGTTTTTTTAATAATTTAATATTATTTTTTATAGTCATATAACCTGAAAAAGATAAATAATACAAATCTAAAATAGAAAAAAAAAACAACTGGCTTCACAAAAATTAATGCGATTACGAGGAAAAATACTTACGGTCAAATATGGCTATGTAGTCTTCAAAATTCCATTCTTTTAGAATATTTCATCACTCATATTTAAATGAAAAATAATTTTAATAAATTTTAATAAATTTTAATAAATTTTTTTTTGTAATTTTTTAATTTATTTATTAATTTATTTTTATTTTTTTTTATTCACATTCTTCCCGTAAGAACACAAATTGACAATGAGAGAAAAGTAACATAATGAGTAAACACAAATAAATTTTTTTGCTATTCAAATAGTTTCTCCTATTTTTTAAATAGCAATTTCTGTTATTTAATTAACACCATTTGTTAGTTTTAAAAGCAAATTATCTTGTACGAAATGGAATTAAATGCTGGTTGAGAAATGGAGTTTTTCAGCTCAACATAGGAATTTATGACATTCTAAATATTTATCGCAATTAATAAAGTTAGCAATTTTAATTCAAATAAATAGTAATTATTTAAATGAATAATAACATATTCAAATAATTAAAATTTTTATTTTTAATTTATTGCAGTTGCATTTTCAGATAGCAAACTTAGTTATTTTTGTTGTAGCTATATTAACTTGAATTTTATGGTTAATTTAAAATCAAATTTTACTATTAAAGTAGTTTTTATTGCTAAAATTTATGGTACGAGCAGCTGTTTAAAGCTTGATATTCTGAATAGCACAAAATGAAACTGAAAAGTTTTTCAGTGTTGTTGGAACGGATACGTGTTCCCTGGAAGTAAAGGCCCTACTTCCTCCACTTCAAGTATTTTCACGCCAAACACGTACCGCTTCAATGTCACACCATTATTTCGTCAAAATTCCCAGATGTGATAGAACGAGCTTTGGAGATTCGTTTTCAGTTCGCACATCGCGAATGTGGAATGCTCTCCAATTAAAATTGTTCCCGACAGCTGGCGCACGTTTGACTTACGACTTATGCCGCTTTAAGAAAAGTGTACATGATTACCTACTAACTGTCCCACTTTTAAATCCCGTCTAAACCTCCTGTCATTATCAAATCCATGCTTCTTTAAGCATAAAAGGTATCCCACCTAGTGATTTGGTAACTTTAATAAAAAAAAAAGGTCCAAAAGTGCTTTACTTAACCCATTGCTTAATTCTGATAGGAAATTATTCAGCTGAAAACTGTAATTCTATGTTATTTTTTATTTTTATTATTTTTTGATAATTTAGTTTATAGAAATAATATTTAAATTAAACAGTTTTTTTTTAAGTTTTTTTATTAAATTTTAATTAATATTGCTTTTTTTTTTTAATTAGATGTTAAAAATAAATCAAGCGTATTTTTATTTATTCATATAATTTAGAGGGTAGGAGCCCTATTTTTTTTCACCGCCAAGGGCCCCCGACACCGTTAAAACCGCCTCTGTTTATATAAATATAAATCATTTATACTTTGAATGTACCCATTACTATTCATAATGAAATTAAATTTTGTATTCCATTCTTTTGCATCGTGTTTCAAACCATACAAATTCTTTACAAGCTTACATACCTTATTAATATCGCCTTCAGCAAACTCCTTCGGTTGTTTCATGTAAACTAAATGAGATAAATCATCATTCAGGTATGCTGTTTCAATATCAAAATGTTTAACTATCATATTTCTTTGACATGCCACTGTAAGTAAAATTTTTAAAGTTGTTGGATTTGCTACAGAGGCAAAAACTTCATCATAATCTCGTCCAAACTTCTGTGCAAAACCTTGCGCTACTAGACGTACTTTAAATTTTACAATATTTCTTCCATTTTGGCCTGCTTTGGTTTTATAAATCCACTTACACCTAATTGCACTTGTTCTTGGAGGTAATTTAGTTATTTCCCAAGTTCCATCCATAATTTCTTCTTTCATCTTTTGGAGGTAATTTAGTTATTTCCCAAGTTCCATAATTCCTTCTTTCATAGCTTTTTGCCAGTTTCTTGAATTTGGCCCATGAAGAGCTTCTTAATACGTTTTAGGATCTTTAATTTTTTCATCTGTGACTTTATTTATTTCCATTATTAAACGTTTTGCCGGGTTGCCTTTATTTTGTCTGCTGGACCTTCTTATAACTTGTTCCTCATTCGCTTCTGAATCTGTTGTTATATTTTCTTGTTTTTCAAAATTTTCTTCTTGTGCTAAAATTTCATAAAGTTCTAAATTTTCTTGTTGTACTAAATTTTCTTATTGTTCTTTTTGATCAGTATCTAATATTTCAGATTGATTTCGTACTTCTGGTTGATATAAATTTGTTTGATCAAAATTTACTTTATGTTCTATGAACTTGACATCACGGCTGATTTTAATTTTATGTGTATTTATATCCAGGAGTCGGTAAACTTTTGTGCCACTTTCGTAACCTACAAATATTTATTTTTCTGATGTGCAATCTAACTTTTTTCGTTCATCTTTTGGTATTATATGTATATATGCTGGTGTTCCAAATATTTGAAAATAGTGTTTACTTTAAATACTTTAAGAAAAATTAAAAGAACTATTTTAATTGATATGGATTTAATTATTTTTTGCCCGAATTATAAAAATACATTGATTTTTAATACACAATATTAAATTTTTTTATGTACAATATTATTTACTAAAACTTTAAAAATAAAAGATCAGAATATTATAGTTATTATTTTGACTTATTAGTAATTGGTCACCAATCAAATTGAGTACAGTTTACCGTAATCTTAATTCTATATTATTTTAGGGTCTAACATTTTTATTTTGATTTTTTTAATGATAATATCATTACAATAGGATGTTTTACGTAACAAAATTTGATAAATTTATTTAGACTTAGTAGAAATACAAATTTAATATAATATAAATTTGGAAACTGGAATTCGTAGTTTTGTTGGTTAAGAAATTTAAATAATTTTTGAAGCTCCAAATTTTAAGATGTGTGAAAAATATTACTCTGGAATTAGTTCGGATAGTGACACAGGTAACAAAAAGAATTTACTTACAGTACAGGTATATAATTAAAATTATTTGTGTAATTATTATTTTTTATAGAAATTTACCCTATAAAAATAAATAAAATTTTAAGAATTTTGGAATCAGAAAGTGAAGATAATTCAGAAAACAATAATTCTAATTTTATAAATACTAAACAGAGAAGAAGAATCATAGAAAATAATTTGTCATCAGATGAATATGAAGATCCGCTCGATTTCTGTACAAATTCTATAAAAGGGAATAAGTTATCAAAAAAAAATTATGATACTTATGCTCAAACATTTAGAAAAATTAATAGGAATTCAGGAAAGAAATACTATACTGAATCCGGAAAAATTATCCAGGCAAAAATTTTTCAAAACAAAGATTGTCATTGTCCTAAGACTTGCATAAATTTGCTCAATGTAGAAGAAGGAAGAATATTTTTGAAAAGTTTTGGAATTTGGGTGATTTTAATAAACAAAATTTATATCTACATGGATCCATTGAGCAGCATATTGTGCAACGAAAACTTTTGAGAAACGGGAAAGGATCGCCAAGAAATTACTGTTATAAATATTTCTTAAAAAGTACTTATGGAAATTTTAATGTATGTAAAAAATTCTTTTTAAGTACTTTTAATATATCAGCAGGAAGACTACAGCGTATTTTAAAAGGTCAAGATACTGGTAATGATTTGCGTGGAAAAATGGTAAAGTCTTCCAGGAAAATTAATGAAGAAGACAAAGCAACCGTAAAAAATCATATTAAATGCTTTCTGCATATGAATCTCATTATACTAGATCCCATAATCCAAATACAAGATTCTTACACCCTGACTTAAATTTAACTAAGATGTTTAATCTATACCTGGCTGAATGTAAAAAAAATAATTCAAGTAATGTTAATGAGTGGACATATAGGAATATTTTTAAAAATGAATTTAATTTGAAGTTTCATCACCCACAAAAAGACACCTGCCAAAAATGTGATTTATCGAATATTAAAATTAAAGCATCTTGTAATGCGGAAGAAAAGGAAAATCTCACAAAGGACCATAAATGTTATGTTAAAAAAATAAATTAGTAAGTATAGTTAAACTACGAACAATATGAGTTCAAATGAACTCAAACAAAAAGGATTTTATCATAAAGGAAATTATGATAAAAAGGGAACATGTGAAAGTAGAGTCAAGAGAAAGTGATTTTCTGCTGTGATTTTCCATTGTGAAATTTTAGAAAGGTCGTGATTTATGCTACTTTGCAAAAAATTACGTTTAGTAGTAACAGCATTTGAAGATGCTGATTTCCTATTAATAAAATCGTAGCATGCTACCAAGTTACTGTCATCGGCGATGCTGTGGATGGGGTTGAGTGTTGTTTTTAGAAGATCATGGATGAAAATTAAAAAGAGGGTTGGGGAGAGAACACACCCTTGGGATACACTGGAGTTGATATTAAAAATATCTGACTGGTACCCATCCACAACAGCACGAATAGAACGACCAGACAAAAAGTTACTAATCCAGTTGACAAAGGCTAGACCCATTGGTTTAACTTTAGAAATCAGGGCCGAGTGCCAGACTCGATCAAAAACCTTAGCTATATCCAAAGCAACAACACAAGCCTCACCGGAATTGTGAAGACTAGCGTTGAGCTTGTGGGATAAATATTTCATCAGGTCACCAGTCGATCTATTCGCACGAAAACCATATTGCTGGTCACTTAGTAATTTGTTACATTCAAGGTATTTTTTGACTTTATTGTTAATAAGGGATTCCATTACTTTGGAAAGAATAAAAGTTAGCGCAATGGGTCTGTAGTTAGAGGGATCGCATTTATCGTCTTTTTTTCTCTCTAACTACAGGCCGATTGCTCTTACTTCTATTCTTTCCAAAGTAATGGAATCCCTCATCAACAATAAGGTTAAAAAATACTTAGAATGTAACAAATTGCTAAGTGACTAAGGCTTCTGATCGAGTGTGGCACTCGGCCCAGATTTCTAAAGTCCAATCAATGGGTCTTGGATCAGCCTTTGTCAATTGGATCAGTAATTTTTTGTCTGGCCGTTCTATTCGTGCCGTTGTGGATGGGTATCAGTCACACGCTTTCAATATCAACTCCGGTCTACCCCAAGGGTGTGTTCTCTCCCCACCCCTTTTTTTAATTTTCATTAATGATTTTCTGCAATCAACACTCAACCCCACCCACAGCCTCGCCGACGACAGTAACTTGGTAGCTTGCTACGATTTTATTAATAGGAAATCAGCATCTTCGAATGCTGTTACTACTAAACGCAATCTCCTGCAAAGTAGCATAAATCACGACCTTTCAATAATTTGACAATGGGGTCTTCTCAACAGAGTTGAGTTTAACGCATCAAAAACTCAATGCTGCCTCATTTCTAGAAAGCTGTCAACTTTTGATCCCCAATTTTCTTTTCAAGGTGAAAGTATTGGGATAGCTGGAAACCTTGACATTTTAGACTCGAAAATAACTTCAGATCTGAGCTGGAAAGTTCATATTTTCGAAACGGCAAAAAACGCAGCGAAATGTCTTGGTTTTCTAAAAAGATGTAAACAATACTTTTCCCCCTCTGATCTCTAAAATATTTAAAAATCCTACATACGACCGAAATTAGAATATAATTCACATATATGGGCTGGTGCTCCTAAAACCAATCTTCAGTACCTGGACAAAGCTCAGAGAAGGGCTATTAGATTTATAAACAATCACCAAACCACCAGCTCATTACCATCACTTAATCATCGTCGCAATGTAGGCGCACTTTCCATTTTTTACAAATATCTTGTTGGAACGGATACGTGTTCCTAGAAGTAAAGGCCCAACTTCCTCTATTTTCACGTCAAACAAGTACCGCCTCAACGTCACACCCGTATTCCGTGAAAATTCCCAGATGTGATAGAACGAGCTTCGGAGATTCGTTTTCCGTTCGCACCTCGGAATGTTCTCCCATCAAAATTGTTCCAGAGAGCTGGCGGACGTTTGATTTACGACTTGCGCCGCTTTAAGAAGAGTAAATGATTACCTCCTAACTGTCCCACTTTTTAATCCCGTCTTAACTTCCTGTCCCCATTACCAAATCCATACTTCTTTAAGTATAAAAGGTATCCCACCTAGTGATTTGGTAACTTTAATAAAAAAAAAATTAAAAGGTAACTTAAAAAAAAGATAAACGTGAAAAATTCTAAAAATTTTTCCTTAACGTTAGAACTTTAGTATTATAATTTTATTAAACACTCTACGAGTCTACGCCGTAATAAAACCATCACATGATAAGATCAATTATATTAGGTGATGTTAGTAAAAAGTTTTATAGGTATCGTTAATTTGTTAATTATTGTAGATTAAGATAACCTTTTTTCATTATTTAGACTTTAACACTAAAATTCGCTTATATTTTTTATTAATTTTAAACTGTGTTGTTTTATAAACTAACAACTATACAACAACGCACCAAAAATGATCTGATTGTAGTTATTTTTAATACTGATACATACCTATTGAAATCCAAACTAATAAAGGATCTTAGTAAAAAGTTACATGATTTTAAAATGATAAGACATAAACTACATCTAGACAATTTTCATACTTCACTCATAACCGGATATTTTTATGGGGATTAACTTTTCAACCGATCTTTCTTGACTAATTAACCATTTCATCGACCTAGTTAAAAAGAAATGTGTATAATAGTTGATATTATTTATTTTATTAAATAATTGAAACCATTATTTTTTTTTTAAATAAATTTTATTTATAAATTTTAAATAAAAATTGAAAACATTTTTAATGAAAATTCAATTAACAACTTATTCTAAGAAAACTAAATTAATAACTGAATAAAAATTGAAAATTAAAATTTAGTAAACTAGTGTGTTTCATGGGGTTTGATTTTTTTAGAACTTTTTGGAGAGAAATCTTATCCCCAAATAGCTTCAAAAAAATTTTTTTTATAATTTTTATCAACTTAAATTGTTCATTGATCAATTATAATTTTTTTTGTTATTTATAATTTAAAAATAATTAATTCACTTTTAGTATTTTTTTTGGCACTACGAAATAATTTATACGGACATAATTTATACGAGAAAAACGACATTGTTCATACGATAAATAATGTCGTTTGAAAGCGACATTATTTATGCAAAAAAAACGACATTATTCATACGATAAATAATGTCGTTTTTTTGTATAAATAATGTCGCTTTTAAAACGACATTATTTATCGTATGAACAATGTCGTTTTTTTATCGTATGAATAATGTCATTTTTAAAACGACACTATTTATCGTATGTGAGTAAAAACGAATGTTGGCCGTACAAAATGTAGGTGAACTGACATAACCGCGAATATTGTGTTCTAAGCAAAAGCGGAATGGGGGGCAGCAGAGCGGCGAGCGGGCGGTTGGTCAGTGGGACCTTAATAGCTTTGGCCTTTGGTGTATTCTAGATGTGTTTAAGTGTCAAAATATATCATTTTCAATGAAAAGAAATCTTATTAATTTTCAATATACACTTAATAATATTCTTATTACTAGAGTCAATGAAGTTAGAGATCTCGGCATTTTATGTGATTACCAATTGACATTTAAACCACATGTAAATGCAATTGTAAATAAAGCAAATTCCACTCTAGGTTTTATTAAGCGTTGGTCAAGAGAGTTCTGTGACCCATTTATAACCAGACTTCTTTTTACATCTCTTGTGAGACCATTGTTAAAATATGCCTCTCAAGTATGGTCATCCTTTTTTGCTGTCGACATTAACAGAGTCGAATCCGTTCAAAAAAATTTTATTAGATTTGTATTGAGGCATCTTTCTTGGTAGGATAACTTAATCCTTCCATCGTATAGAGAACGCTTAAATCTCATTAAGCTTGAATCTCTTCAAGACAGACGTGAATTTGCAGATGTTGTTTTCATTTATCAAATTATTATTGGTGAAATTAGTTCTCCTTTTATTCTGGAGAAGATCAACTTTCGAGTTAATACCAGACGCCCCCAAACTACTAACTTATTTGAAGTTGTTTAGCATAGAACCGAATATGGATGGAATGATCCCATTTCTCGAATGCTTGCTTTTGCTAATAAAAACCTTTAATCCCTTATGCCTTGTTTATAGCTACCACAGTAATGTAATTTTTGGAGAAATGTTCCGGAAAACTATTCACAGCTAATTTTATCTGAAAGTAAAAAATCAACTGCAAACATTTTTTTTTATTAATCATCTGAAAATTTTGACAGGAAAAGGTATCTGAAAAAAAAAATTCAGATAGGAAGGAAACGTAATGAAAAAGAAACAAAAAAATAATTTTGTGAAGTAATGAAATTTTTCAGATAGCAAAACAAAAATTAATTAAATTTTCTTAATTATTTGAAAATATTTTTAAAAAAATTCTTTTTACGAAAAATAGTTAAAATTAATATTTTCATTTTCAGTAAATTTGCTGAAATATAAATAAAATAATAACATAGAAAATCGGTTTTTACGGTACCATTTTTTCAGATAGGCAAATTAGCTATAAACAAGGCATAAAAGTTGGTTTAAAAGCTTATTCTTTTTTGTCTAATAACATTGGAAGACTTTAATTAACATTTAAATTTTCTGTATATCCGAAGCCAAGGGAAGTGATAAAGAAAATTCTAATTATTTTCTATCTTATTATAATTTTATTTTTAAATTTACATTATCAATTCAACATACAAACCGACCCTAACGAAGTAATGTAATATCTTGTTTACACTTCAGGTTAGAAATAGGTTAAACCTACATTTAACCTATGTTAGAACCTATGCGTTTACACGTAATTGGTGTTAGATTTAACGTTTAAAAAAATAAAGTGAAAAAAATAGTAAAAAAACTAAAAATAAAAATGAATGAACAGACAATATTAGAGGCAATTTTAGCCATAAAAGAATGTTATAATATAACAATTGGTCAATTTGGATTAATTGGAAATGAAAGCTCTATTTGAATTGATTGAAAATGAGAATTACTTATATATACGCAAAGGAACTACGTTCCTATCTGGTGTCCTATGACAGCTCTTGTGTTTTTTATTTTTTTTTAATTTGACACAATTAATAACATTTTTATTGACATTTTTTGTCAATATTCATTTGCTACGGATGCAGGATGCTATATTTCCCTAACAAATCCCTAAATTTTGATTATACCAGGGGCGTAAATTTAACTAGGTTTTAAAGAACCTAGTTGTTCAACTAGGTTAATTTTGATAATTTTTTATATGAACCAACACAGAACGAACTTAGGTTGGAGAAAAAACCTCTTTCTAACCTGAAGTGTAAACAAGGTATAAGACTATTTCATATATTATCTGAAGCCGATAGGTCGATGTATGCTGATTGTTTTAATTTGAGTATTTTTTTTTGATTCATTTTGAATCTTCATAAAATGTCTAACTTGAAGCCGGAGGAAATAGAAGGATATTTTCCAATAATTCTTTTATATTTTTTATTTTACTTCTATTTTTTATTTACTTAGATTCTTAATTTTTTTTTAATTTATTCCCTCTTTCAGTGCTTTTTTTGGAAAAAATATTTACCGGAACGCTATATTATTTTTAATTCTATATAAGGAAAACTGATTCAGTAAATTGAATTTAATTTATTTTTTAAATCTAATAAAAATTGATTTTTTATTTAATTTATATTTATAAGCTCCGGTACAAAAAAACTCGGCTCTCTTCTAATTTTCTTCATTTAAATAATTTTAGTAGGGAAACTATTCTTTGTGTTATGTGATATGTCACTAGTGTTTCGTTATTTATCAAAAACAAGACTAGTTCTTAGTGTTTCAGGTTTTTATTTCTATAATTCTTTTTTTTTTCTTTTCTGATGCTTGATTTAAGCATGGTTTGGTGGTTATATTAATTTTCCATTGCATGCTTCTTATCGAGGCCTCTCCTCTCATATTAGCATGTTTATGAGAGTGATGGTAAAGTTTTCGTGGCAATTTATTGCCTTGATGTGCAGTGGTGTTAAGATACACACCCAACTCGTTAATTAACAGATGAATCTGATTTAACTCACATTTAACTCAAATTAAAATCTAAATTTTTTGTATGATAAACCTCCTTAACCCAACAACTATTTATGAATATTTGCGAAACCTTATTTAAACTCGAAGTTTGTACAGCTTATTAGGGTTATATTTTATTTATTTAGATCCATTTAATACAAACAGGCATATATTTGAAAAAAGTCTAAAATAGAACTTACACGTCACATCACACGTTCATTCAAGACTTATAATCTCAATTCAGTCTGATGTAATATACCATTATAACTACGGTGACCATTTTTCAATTATAAAAATAAGGGACAGAAATAAAACAGTTTCCAAATTTTAAACAAAAACAGTATATTAGTTCTTATACAAAAAAAAATATAAGATATTGAATTTAAATTCATATTCAAACTTTAATAAAGAACAATATGACTTGAGAAAAAAAAATTGCATCTTCATTTTCTATAGATAGGATCTAAGATCTAGAAAAGAAATAATTTTTGATTTAGAATATATAAAAAAAAATTAATTAAAATATAGTTAATACCATTAATATTTTTGAGTAGAGTGAATTTTTTTAAGAATTTCTTTTTCATCTTTCAAGAAATTATAAAAGTCCAAGCATTTCATTTCAAAATTGCACTTGCATGTTAATAATGATCTAACGGTATCTACTTTCATTTGAGATTTTTCAGATATCCATAAATTGTTCATAATTGAGAACACTCGCTCTGTAAGTGCATTTGAGCCTGGTAAGCAGAAACAAAATTCCATAATTTTAAAGACAATTTTATAATTAATTTTTTTTAACCTTTTCTTCAGTTGCAAAATTTGAGATGCAAGACACTTCATCAAGTAACTCATTATCGTCAATTTTTGCAATTTTTTCACATATATAAATTAAGCTATTTTCAACTTTCAACACACGGTACACTTTTCAATAAAATCCATTCAACAACAAGTATATTTTGGAATTCTTTTGTCAATTGGCTTAAATATTGTACACAAGTGTCATAAAAATTAAAGAAATTGTCGTTGTTGTCCAAATGAATTATTTTCACGCTCTGCTAAAAATTTGTTATTTCAGAGCTAATAAAAATTTAAACGTGTGGCAGAAATATGGGACTTTAACGGAACTAATGCGAAAATAAGGGACATATCGCGTCCCCTTTAAAATATCTCAATTCAAGGGAGGAGACATCCAAACAAGGGACTGTTCCTTGAAAAAAGGGACGAATGGTCAGCGTAATTATAACCCACACAAAAACTCAAAATTCTTCAAAATCATTGAAAGCTATTTATCAACTACTGACTTTGACTCCAACTGAATCACTTTATTGGGCTGGAATACTTCTTTTTGAAAAATTTAACAAAATAAGGCTATGATTCTTATTTAAAAGCAAACACCGAGTTTCATATAACCATTCAACCAGACACATTAGAGCTATACACAATGAACCAGTAGATGGAATAATTTTTGTTGGCATGTCTAATTTTAACTCGTTTCCCGACGAAGTCAAATCCATATCGTCACTTGAGCTATTTAAGAAAAAATTCAGAAAATTTCTTCAGAATTCATAACTAAATTAGAAATTTGAAATGTATTTAAGATCAGTATTTAAACAAACTGTCGAATCATTTTTAAAGTAATTAAATATACATATATTTTTTGTAAATTATTAAATGTTAACTCTATAAATTCTATCACTTAGAAACAATTGTAACAAATTTAATGTAGCGATTCGACACAAGTTGAATTGTACATCCATACCAACCAATCCTATTTTAGAATTCCAGAAAATTTATTTAAAACAATAAAATATATAGAGAGGTATTAATATGATATATATATAGTATAATCTATAGCTATAATATAATTATAATATCAATATATTGTGGTTCTCAATTTAAAATCAGATAAGCTAACTATTCCACGACAAAAATAAAAAATAAATGAGATTTTTGAGAATGTGTACATACTTCCGAATGATAAATAAAATCTTTCATAAATTCATAAAGAATAATCAATAAATAATTTTTCAACACTCTATATAGGATTTTTCATGAAACAAATTGGAAATTATTTTCTACAATATTAATTGTTAATCTAAGGATTATACATAATATTTATGTAAAACAATGTTTTAAATTTATATTTAGTTAGTATTATTTTTTTTAAATTGAGTTCAAAATTAGTTAATTTTAAAATACAAATGCTATATTTAGTATTAGGCGAGGAATTATTGAAAATATTAACAAGTTATTCTAATAAAACATTTTACTGCTCATAGCTTTGTTCTGATCTGGACCTAGTATCTGTATTTTATCAAAATGTATAGAAAAATTGCTGATAATGTATCTGAAATATTGAATCTTATAAAACATATAAGTATATTACGTAAAAAGCTCAATACTTGTTTGAGGTATAAATTTCAAAAATGCTTTAATATTTAATAAGTATACCTAGTATCTTCAATCTTCAAAAACATTTTTTTTTGTCTGGGATAGGAAATGTTAATTTATAGCTATTTTTATTCCAATTAAATTATTTATGTTTTTGAAGCTAATATTTATAATTAGAAAAATATAAAATAATATTAGAACTAGAACCATGTTTATCAATCTGTTGTGCCTACCAAAGTAAAAAAAAATGTATTCATTTTTTTTTTGTTAAAAGATTAAGATAACAAAAATAAAAATTTATTTATTATTTGCGATAAACCATTTAATTGATTAAAAAAATGAAAATATCGCCAAATCATAATTTAATGCAATATAATAATATTAGTTAGAAATAAATTATTGAATGAAATATATTAAATACATTTTTTTTTTTATTTTAATAAACGAATTAAAAATATTTAAATTAATTATATTAAAAAAAAAAAAATAATAATAATTTATTAAATATGAATTTAATGAAAAATAATAAGTTAATAAATATTTTTAATATAATTATAATAATTTGTTATATTATTGGAGCACAATCATTATATTTGAAAATTGATAATAATAATATTAGTTTTGTGGCTGCTGCTGCTAATTATTTTGATAGTCGTAATAATGATTCAATTAATAATAAAAATAATAATAATATATCGTCGTCATCGTTATCTATTTATCAGAAGCAAAAATTAGATAAAAAATATTTATTAAATTATCAAAAACAAAGAAAATTAGAATTTAAAAAGAAATTAGATTTTAATAATATTAAAAATAATAATAATAGAAAAAAATTTAATAATTTATTAAAAATAAATAATAAGATTAATTTAATAAATGGTGATAGTAATAATAATAATAATAATAAGGTTATTAATAATATAATGTTATTTCATAATGATCCAATAACAAATAAATATTCATGTTTGTTAGAATATTTGAAACCGTATGTTTTTAATTTTTGGTCACATCCAAATGGAAGCTTAAATTTATTAACACTAACAAAGGAACGTACTATTCCATATCTTGATTTATCTTATCAAAATTATACTGAGAGAAATTTACAACAAAAAATGCGTTATATTAATTTAAATATTAAAATATTATCTATAGCTGGTAATAATTTTATGAGAGTACCATACAATGCTTTAAATATAATAAATGCAACATTAAATTATTTAATATTGAGAGGAAATAATTTACAAACAACTGGTAATGATTGTTAATGATTGTTTGTTAAAATTTATTTATTTTTGCATAATCGTAGGATTATGTTTTATTTTACAAACTTTAATATTATGCCAAAAAGGAGGATAATAGGAATAAGTAAAATAAATATCGTTATGAATTTGCTGATTTTATACTTTGAGTTCACTTTTATTGACGGTGGTTCGCAATTATTATAGTGTTTAAGAATTATTGATATTAAATTACTTTCTTGTTTCATAAATTCACTGTTGAGCCTTCACGTATGACTGAATGAATAATTCAAATATTTGATCCAATTCAATCAAATGTTTGTTACTGTTGTTTATACGAAAGATATTTAATAACAAATTTCAAACACACAAACTTTAAGATATAGTTTTAGGTAGCCTGAAATTAATTCATGGTTTTAAGAAAATTATCCTTTCTTTATGCATAACATAAACATCAAGTTAAAAATCTAAAAAATAATGTAAATAATAAATAGTATTTCCTTTTAGATTCTTCAGAGCCGGCATTAACTTTTCCGATTTTGAATGAATTATTTGGTATTGATTTAAGTAAATGTGGATTGCAATATTTACCTGATGATACTTTTCAAAATATGACAAATTTACGAAGCTTAATGATATCTGGAAACGATTTACAAACTATTGATTCAACTGTGTTTCAATATTTGGTAAATTTAAAGTATTTAGATATATCCCACATTGAAAGTTATCCACTCTTTCCAAAATTTGATTATGATGATTCTGACGAATTAATAACATCTGTTCAGCAGTACATTGATTTGACGCAAAAAGGATTAAATATATCAGAGGATTTTTTTAAATATTTACCGCAGCTGGAATATTTAGATCTCAGCCATACAAAAATTACTCCATACACTGCTAAAGCTATGATTAATTTAAATGCCAAAATGAAATATTTAAGTTTATGCTTCACAAATATTCCATTCCTAAATCGTGCTATGTTCAATAATACAAAAATGAAAGTTTTGGATTTATCTGGAAATTTTTATGGTACATATAAACTGCAAGATAATTCGTTTGATGGAATAAAAGATACATTGGAAATATTATGGATGTCAAGAGCAAAAATTCATAACTTAAACTGGCTTAAAAATTTAACAAAATTAGAAGCTGTGGATTTATCTCATAATAATATAAATTTTTTATGTAATCAAACTTTAACGGAACAAAAAAATTTACGATATATAGATCTCGAGAATAATCATATCCCAAGCTGGAACTATAGAATTTTTAAAAATTTAAATTTAAAATTTTTGAATTTAAGAGATAACAGCCTTAATTTACTGACAAATGAAATGTTAATAGATTTTTCTAATATTAAGCATTTAAATTTGGGTAAAAATTTTTTCTTTTGCAATTGCGGATTACGGGATATTATCGATATTCATTCTAATAATCGTAAAAAAGATCCGAATAATTTTTCAACAGAAAAATATTTAATTGATTATTATTTCAAAGAAATTGAAGGAAATGAAAGTATAAGAAAATTGCAGTTTATACGTAATAAAAAAATTCTATATGCTAAAATTAATGAACAATTGAACAATGATTTAGAAATTAAAAACAAAGATGATTTTGATTTTATCTTAGGTAAATATTTTGATTTTTGTCTAAAATAAAGAATAAAGTAACCATAATATATTG
Organism: Hybos culiciformis; assembly: GCA_964007475.1. Classification (NCBI taxonomy): domain Eukaryota; kingdom Metazoa; phylum Arthropoda; class Insecta; order Diptera; family Hybotidae; genus Hybos; species Hybos culiciformis. The sequence continues at coordinate 21,645,632 of OZ023274.1, forward strand.
GGTTCTAATAATAAATCAATAATAGTTATTATAAAATAATAATAATTTTTGAAGTAATTGATCCATTTAATATTTAAGAGCGCTGTTATAAAATTATTTATCAACATAGATTTATTTGCTTTAATGCGACTACATAATTTGCTTTATTGCGACTACATAATTTAATAATTTTGTTTCGATAACTAACATAAGAGTATGTTTATGTAGAGGAATTAGTCTCATACAAAAAATGTTGATAAAATATTAATTTATTAAAATATGCATAAATTAATTATTTTAATTTTTAGACGATTATAAAATAGATGACTACAGATGCTTTAATGGATCAACATTTTTAATTTTGGAAGACTTAGAACGATGTAGTTCAGAAAAATTAGAAGAAGCAATTGACATGGAAAAAATAATTATTATCTTATCAACAGTGATTCCAATATTCCTAATCACCACGGCATTGGGATTATATTTTAAAACCGAGATAAAATGGTTTTATATGTTAATAAAAAATACATTGATATTAAATTTTTTCGGTGGAACGAATAATGCAACTAATGATGTAATGAAAAATAAAAATTATATATATGATATATTTATATCTTACTGTGATTTAGATAGGAATTGGGTGAGTAGAAATGAGCTTGAAACCTCCTTAAAAAATTAATAACTATATAATACAAAATTATTAAGTTTAATGTGCCTTCTTAAGTACTTTTTGAATTTATATAAATTTGTTTAACTTGATTTCGTTTTTTTCACTAATAATCACTGTTATTTTACATTTCGATTTTAGAAGAAAAATGTTAGCTTTTTTATTTTACTTGTTTTAATATTTTCAATCAATCATTTATTCTTCAAAGTGAGTAGTTTGATTAGGATTTTGTATTTAGTTTTTGGATTTTATTATTCATAAGATGAATAAAATATGGACTGTGTGTTGCCTTTATTAAAAAAAAAATTAAATTATCTGAAACCTGCAATCATAAAGTTGTCCCTTAGGTCGAGTAAAAATTTTCATTTTTCTCGTTTCAGTTTCGCTAAACCAGCTAAACATTATAAACATGCAAATCTTTAGATAAATTAATTAACTTTTTAATTTAAAATTGTATTCTTATTTATAATTGTTCTTAATAATATTTTTCTTTACAGGTTTTGAAGGAGCTTCTTCCTAATATTGAAAAAGATGGATTTTCGGTTTGCTTACATGAACGGGATTTTAAGGTAAATGTTAATAATCATTTTTAAAAAATGTTAATCTTGCACAATAACATAAAAGTCAATAAATATATAAAATAATTTTAGGTAGGGTTAACAATTTGGGAGAACATAATAAACAATATGGAAAATTCTAAAAATATATTATTAATTATATCAAATGGATTTTTGCGTAGTAATTGGTGCCAATTTGAAATGCAAATCGCTCAAAAAAGGTGGTTATAAAATGAAAATTTTTGTTGTGATTTTAAAAAGAAAAAATCTTAAGTAAGCTCAAATGTAACTAGTTTGAATGCCCGATCCTTTTTTTTAGAAGGCGGGAAATACTTTCATGAACGTAGTGCCGCACTCCTAACCTATTTTGAATTTCAAACTAGTTTGGAGTACCGACTAAAAACCTCCTTGGCTGCCTATTGGATACTCATGGCACCAACTTGCGGAATTTCGTCATGAGTATTCCGGCCCTTGTTTCAATCTCCAATGTTTTCTTTTAATTAAATTTTTCCTGTTTTTTGTTCAGGATCTTCATGAAGAAAGAGGGTGCTGCTTCCCACTTATGCCTTGCTTCTAGCATTCCATCCACCATGTTTTCCGGTGTTAAGGTTGCACCAAAACAACATCTTAGGTCCGGCCTCTCGCTTTTCCACTCGGTGCATGTAAAGAGGATATGGAAGACATCATCATTTCTTCTTCACAAAAAAAAGCTACTAATTTCCTTCTTTTTAAACTTATAAAGATAGGACAGCGCCTGGTTAATATAAAAATCTATCTCTCCATGCTTCCTGTTCACCCACTTGTCGACCCCAGATAGAATACTTCTTTTTAAATTGGACAGATTGCTGCATGCACTTGCTCCTTTTTCTGCCAGTTTGGTCATGAGCCTATTCAACTGTACACCTAGGTACGTCCTTCCACTGAATTTTCTCGTTACCAATCTTCTAGCAGGGTTTGGAGAAGTTTCTTCTATCTGCCACCAATACTGCTTCCGTCTTGTGAATCGCCATTTCCAAATCTTTCTCGTCCAGCCATCTTTTGCCATCTTTTTACCCTCAAACATTCATTTACACGGATTTCCAGCAGCTCCAGGCCGACGGCTGAGCAGATGACAATTATATCATTCGGCAGTAGCATCTAGAAGCCCATCGTATACAATGTTCCACAAGACATTGTCTGATTCCCCTGACATTCCACAAGACATTGCCTGATTCCCCTGAAAGCCTGTACTGTCGTAAGACACGTGTCGCTCATTCAGGTAGTTGTCTATTATATCTCCGAGGTAGACAAACGTTCCTGAATGCGATTATTATATCTGCCCATTCAATTTAAGGCGTTTTTGACATCTAAAACTGAAACTAGAGCCGTAAACCCCTTCTTCTTACCTGAGCCTTTATTTCTCAAACAAGTGGTCTCCACAACCTTCTGAATCGTAAGATTGTCGACAGCCCTTTTCGGAATCCGAACTGATGGCTGGACAGACCGCCGCATGCTTCAATGTGGTTTTCCAATCTCTGGAGGACCAGTCGTTCTAGCACTTTCCCAATCGTGTCTCGTAAACAAGTCGGCCGATAGGACGATGTCTGATCTAACGCCTTCATTACTTTCCTCAAAAGGATCAGTTTTTAGCTTTTCTAGTCGTTTCAAAACACCCTGTCTTCCAGGCAGTTATTAAAAAGCTGCAGGAGACAGTTCGAGAAATGCTCCATGAACTGCACCAAAAGCTCATTTGGTACTCCGTCTGACCCAAGAAATTTTCCCGCTTTCAGCTTCTTGCCCACAGCGAATAATTCATCGACGATAAAAGGCTCCCCATCTTCTGAATTGTTGCTTTTATTTCTGACTGTCTGAGTTTCGGCCAGGTTCGGTTTATTAGGGAACAGGTTTGTAATTACTTTTTCGACCCATTCGGGGTTGTTTAACTCCAGGATTCCTTGATTTTTTCTTAATTTCCTTGAGACGATCTTATAAGCAAGAACCCAGTTGTCATTTTCGACTTCTTGTAACAGGTCTTTCCAACATTCTCTTTTACGTCTTCCAACCTCCTTCTGAAGAAGCTTTTTGGCTGCTTTGTACGCAGTTTTAAGCTCCGCATTGTTTTTTGGATCTATCTTGGTACCACCTGGCTCGCTAAAAACAATCACATCCACTTTTCTCTCTTTCACCAGCTCCATAAGCAAGTCCAGGGCTACTCTGGATTTGCAGAGGTTAACTTGGATGATGTTTAACATTTAAGATTTTTTACTTTAGCGGGCTCGGCCACGAAGGTCGGGCATTTCCCGCTGCCTGTCTTATGGTCCGCCTTGATCTCTTTGCTAGAGCACGATATATACATTTTGGAGGATTGATACATTGTTTCGCCAAATGTCCTGCTTCCCCGTATGTCGAGGAGGCATCTTTTCTCGCCTCTCCTTGACAGCCTCTTCTGGCAGCTAGCTGTATGGCATTTATAGCAACGAGTGACTTCGCACCTCCATAATTGTGCAATTAATCCACGCAATTTTTATTTTCCTTAGCTTTAGTAATTTGTTTGCTGCTTCAAGAGAGACTTTTAGGGTTTCTACTTGGGTCCTGGCATATCCTCTGAACATCCTCCTGGCATTGCGTTTCGTCTATGTCCTTTACTAGGGATGCCATATTTTGATCTCTTTAAAAGAGAACAAAAGAGTAAATTTTTAGTTTTTGGCAAATATTTCGAAAACGGTTCGTTTTACAGCATTTTTGACTTTTAATTACCTATTCAAAAAGCCCCAGAACTTGAAAAACTATCAAAGGGTTACTTAGCTACTGAATTTTGAAAAATATAAAAACAATAAATTCTACGGAGAATTTATTTTTTTTTTTTTTTTTTTCAAAATTCAATATCTCAGTAACCCTTTGATAGTTTTTCAAGTTCTAGGGCTTTTTGAATAGGTAATTAAAAGTTGGATTTATGGTAACCAAAGGTTGGACAACCTCAAAAATTCTGTAAAACGCACCGTTTTCGAGATATTTGCCAAAAACTAAAAATTTACTCTTTTGTTCTCTTTTAAAGGGATCAAAATATGGCATCCCTACCTTTACCGATCGTCACCACCTGCGTCAGATCCTTTACCTCTGCTTTCCTAACAATAGAATTGTCCAAAATTTTGCTGAACTCTGCTGGCCGCCTGATTTCAGAATCAAGGGCAGTTCCTCGTTCTTCGTACGCCCAGTCCCTCGTTCTTCGTACGCTGGATTTGTTTGATTTCTACACCGTAGTCTCCCGGCTGCACGAAAGATTTAATCACTTTTAATACGTCCGGATAGGTACAGTCATCGTTTGCTGAGATTTTAATTCCTTCCTCCTATTTCTTGCTTTTGCCACTGGTGTTTTAGTTGCGCTTTCACTCTTCGTCTTTTTCCTTTTATTGACCTTTCTATGCTGCGCTACCTGCCATTGTCTTCTTGACCGTTGGACGTACTTGGGGTGGGCTCTAATACGAACTTTGCGTTCGCTTTTCCAGAAATTTTCTTGATGTAGGATTACCGCTCGGTGGAGACGTAACTGTTCTCTTGGTAGTTTCGACCTTTTTGGCTTTTTCGGAGTAGCGTGGGCCTCTGCTTGTCCTGAACTATTGTTGACAGAGAGATAGAACACTTTGGCTAATTACGCCGCAAGCTCCTTTTTGTCTTCTCTCACCGAATCGTTTACTTTGATGAGACTTTCCATCAGCTTCATCGAGGTGTTTCTGGTCATGGCTAACACCATCCTTTTGAGGCATTTGTCTATTTTAATAATGTCCTTCGACTGTTTAGCCAGGTCATATCACAGGATATCCTATATCCTGGTCAGCTTTGCACCTTTACCATTTTTTCAGACTCGCTCTTCATTATCTTCGCATCAGCACTTCCATTAGCTTCTGTGGCACTACTCTGAGCCCTTCTGTGTACCCTTATTGGCTTCTCGACGTCTGATTTATCTTCTGTTTAATTTATTGGTACGAATATATTTGTAAATTCCTAGTTCTCTGTCAAGTCCAAAATTTCTCGTTGACTTGGCATGAAAAGTTGTCGTGCCTGTATTGGTGATCATAATATTAAGCTATTTTTCTTTTGAAATGGACACTTTACCTGTTCTGTTACCCAGATTACTCTTTCTGAGTATTGGGTTCGTGGTAAGCAATAATTCGTCGTCGTCGTCCCCATCAATCCGTGCGACGAGTCTCTTTCGAGAGTGAATTTTCCGGTGTTGCCGAATTACCACCTGGGTTAAATCCTAATGTTTTCTTCATCATCATGATGAACCTTTTACAGTCCTGCTCAGGACTTTGCTTTTTATACCTACAGCCAGGTTTTAAGAACAACCGCCCATTATGGATCAGACGCTGACCAGGGAGCCGCCCAATATGGGACAGAAGTTCCTGGATTTCCTTGTTTGGTCCGCGGTGGTATTTTATTTCCCACATACCCTGTATATCAGAGCGTTCCCCTATCCGCCACCTGGGGACGCGCCCTCTAGGGATGCATCTCCCCGCGAGGTCCTAAAAAAATGATATTCAAATTGGTAGTATAAAGAAAGAATCATATCCAAAATTTGATAGATCAAACAATACCCATCTATATTTCGAAGGATTCTTTATGTCGTAAGAGTAAGAAACTTGGACTCCGAATGTGTGCACCATTCATTCATATTAAACGAGATTTTGTTTCATGTGAAACTATTTTCAAGCCTAAACTCCTTTTTTTTTTCAGATTGTTTGAAACAAAAAAGAATCAATTAATTCTAATTTTTTTGGAGGACATACCAAAAAATAAACGAACAAGATCGTTACAATATTTAATGGATATCAGAACTTATATAAATTGGCCTGAAAGTGATGTCACTCCAGAGGAAAAGATAAAATTTTGGAATAGAATAAGAAAATCATTAAATTATTGTTGACACCGTTAATAAATAAAATTTTAAACAATTTGAATATTTGTTGAATTTGATTAACTACATGATTAAAAATTATCTTTAAATTATACTTGTAAGTTGTTATATATATGTTATATTGTTATACACCCACTGTTTGTTAGAACCTTGAATTAATTCTTATTTCCCTCTCTTTAACTACTACAAATATATTTTTTTTTTAATGAAAAGACAGCTTCATAATCAAAACTCAAATTTTAAAAGTTTGGAAATTATTCACTTGATTCATCCTATTTGGTTTCCGAATTTCTTATTTTGGTTTCCGAAGTGGAGTGATACTTAAGTTATTTTCTGAAAAGTTTCACTCCGCCAGCTAATTATTATTATCGAATTCACCTGTCGGAAAATAATTGAAAATTAAAAACTCTCTGAAAAAAAGTCAATCATGGTTTCCGTTTATCGTATAAAAATTGTCGGAAAGTAATGACATCAAAAATTCATGTGAAAAGGATTCGATTTGTCTCTGATAGGTCTTTTTACCAACTGTAAGTTAATAGAATTGTCCTCCTCATCATCTAAATATATTAATTTTATTAATTGGAAAAATTTTAGAAATGTAAGAAGGTGCAAGTAGGTGAGAAGGTAATCAAAAAAAAATATCGAAAATAAGTACGAATTTTTAATTTGTGTTTTTTTCTAAATTATAATTTATTTTCACAAAAAAAAACTATTTCTTTAAATAATTTTTTTAATTATGTATATTGTTTCCTAAAATTATTATTTATTTTCACAAAAAAAAATTATTTTCTTTGTATTTTTTTATTTTTAATTTTTTTGAAAATACCAAACAGACGAATTTCCAAATATGTTTTGCTTTTTGCAAAACTTTTTTTTTTCCACTAAATAAACCAAATAGGCCTATAGGGCTAAAAACCTTAGCAGTTAGGATCTAATACCTTGTTCACACTTCGCTAATTTAACATGTTCGAAAGGAGTTAAACATCTTTGGAAAATCGACCGTTCAGACGATGTTTTTCGTATGTTAACATGTTTAGCTCTGTCAGATAAAAAATTTCAAATAATACCGGAGATAAGTTCAAAGGAACTGACGCGCCCAAAAAAGTTAAAATATATGAAGTTGTGTCAAGGTTAAGAACTCGCGCGTCATTTATCATGAGTGTATCTCCACCTTTATAAAATTTTAAAGTCAAAAATGGCATACCAAGTAAAAATTAATGCATACTGAATATTGCCTAACAAAGTATTATTCAAAAATTACTCATTCATCCCTGAAAATTAACATGTTTTTGTAGAAACATGTTGAAGAACGTGTTTCTGTTTTAATTTTTTTACTATGAAAAAACAACATCAAAAACACCAACGGAACATGTTCGTCGTCCGAACATGTTAAATTAGCTAGGTGTGAACAAGCTATAATATAACCATTTTAATTACAATTTTCAATTGTGGTTATAAATCTAATAATAAAAAATACAAGAGCTGTCATAGGACACCCGATAGGAACGTAGTTTCTTTGCGTATATATAAGTAATTTTAATTTTCAATCAATTCAAATTGAGATTTCATTTCCAATTAAGAGCCCTCGACGTGAAATTGTAAAATATTTTTTTGTTTTCTATTTTTGCAGTTTTTTTATGTTTTATTTTATAGAAAATAAACGGCCGTGAAAAATGCGACAAAAATTGTACGAAAAACACTTCTACCGGAAAATCACAAAACTATATTTGAATTTTGTTTCTGTGCAGAAACTGCAATTTATCAAAAAAAATTAAAAAAATTCTTTGAAATAAATGAAATTGATTAAAAATTGTTTAGGAAATTAAAGAAATTCAAAATTCGTCGTCACCATCCCTGGAGAGTGATATTTTAGCTTTATTTCTGCGTTTGAGATTTTTTTTTACCTTTTCTTTATTTCTGAATCTCAGCAAATATGTTCAAGTTTTTCAAAGGCTCATTAGGGCCAAAAAACTGAAAATTTAAAAAATCCGTTATATACATATCAAAAAATCAATTCAGTCGACAATCACAGCAAAACCAAGACCCATTTTCCGCAGTGAGGGCTCTTAATCCAAATTGACTAATTGCATCATTGGCAAAATTGTACAAAATTAACAAAATTATAAAATATTTTTATTTACATTGAAATTAGTATGAAAAATTAAATTTTATTTAAACTATAAAATATTAATTAGTTAATAATAAATATATTATTACTATTTTGTAAATCAAATAAAATTTAAGTTTATCAATTTTCATCAGGAGCTGACTAAATTTAAGTATTTTGCAATATAAGTACCAGTATACTTACGCTGACCATTCGTCCCTTTTTTCAAGGGACAGTCCCTTGTTTGGATGTCTCATCCCTTGAATTGAGATATTTTTAAAGGGACGCGATATGTCCCTTATTTTCGCATTAGTTCCCTTAAAGTCCCATATTTCTGCCACACACGTTTAAATTTTTAATAGCTCTGAAATAACAAATTTTTAGCAGAGCGTGACATTTGGACAACAACGACAATTTCTTTAATTTTTATGACACTTGTGTACAATATTTAAGCCAATTGACAAAAGAATTCCAAAATATACTTGTTGTTGAATGGATTTTATTGAAAAGTGTACCGTGTGTTGAAAGTTGAAAATAGCTTAATTTATATATTAGACAAATTTGATTTCGAATTAAACCACATTTCATAAGCGGTTTTATTACACATTACAGCTGACGAAGGACTTCGATTTGTTAAATAGGTAAATAGGTAGCAGTTAAAATAGCTTCACCCCAAAAATATTTATTTATTTGAGCTTCTGATATCATTGCTTTAACCTTTTTTAAGGAGAGTCCGATTCATTCGTTCTGCAACCCTATTTAATTCAGGTGTGAACGGTGGAGTATATTCCAGAACTATACCTTCTTGACTACAAATATTTTTAAGTTCTACCCTAGAATATTCACCTCCATTATCACAGCGGAGTCTTAAAATTTTTAAAGAATGATGTGCATCCGCAAAGGCCTTATATTTTCTAAAATATTCAAATACATCACTTTTACTTTTAATCAGGTAAGTAGCCGTCATATGAGTATAATCGTCAATAAATGTAGTAAAATACCGAAAACCGTTGAAGTTTCAATGTTCGCAGGACCGCACACATCTGTATGTATTAACCCAAGTGACCTAGAAGCTCTTTCGCGTGTATGATCAAAACAAGATTTCAATTGTTTTGTTTTAACACAGATCTCACAAAATTTAATTTAATTTTTCAAATCTGAATCTATGCCATTTACCAATTCAGTTAACTTACATACATTTTTCATACTAAGATGACCTAATCTTTTGTGCCATAGTTATTCTTGTCGACTTGATACAAAGAAGCTTCTGCGCAGTTGTTATTGCTGTGAAATATCATTACATATAAACCATTTTTCAAAAAAAGGATTCTTTAATACATTTTTATTTTTAATAATGTTCGCGTGATTTGAACAACCTGAATCTATAAGGCAAGTAAATTCATTATAATTATTTAAATGGTTACCTACGTGAAATGAAAAACCCTCGTTGATAGCACTAACATTTGATTCTTTTGCTAAGTGAGGTTTATCATTACCAGACATTTTTTCATTGTCATTGTTATTGTTTTTAGTTCGCCATTTATTAGCTTTATGACCCATTTTCCCGCATTAAGCACTTAATAGTACTATTTTTTTTTCTTTTTGAGTGCTCAAAGCAATAGAATCTTCTTGTGAATCTTTAATTGAAATAGACTTACTTTGTTTCTTTAATTCGACTTCAAGTAAACTTCTTTTTACTCGTTCAAGTGTCAAATCTTTTTCATCCATCATTTCTAAAGTAGTTACCACATTCATGTATATACGAATCTGGCATCGCCATTAATAAATCAATTATTATTTCAATATCGTCTATTTTACCTCCAGCAGATTTATAATCGCGTAACGAAGATTCAAATTCTTTAATAAATTCTGCTAAGGATTTATTTCTTGACATTTTAAAGTAATTAATTTCTTTTTTAAGTAAATTTTGGTTCCAATGCTTTTTCTCTCAAATACTTTATTGAAACCATCAATCATTTCAAAAGCACTTGATTTGTCTCTTACATAGTCTATATGCGAATCTGCTAAAGTTTTTACTATAATGTTCTTGGCTTTTGCATCACTAAATTTGATTTTATCGTCAACGCCTTTCGTTACATCTTTCTCGACATGTTCTAACAAAACAATTCTTTTTGTCTCAAGACAGCAAACAATATTAACTTCCAAACAGAATAATCATTACCATAAAATCGAGGTATTAAACTATTATCGAAATTCATTTTGGATAAATTGCCTGTACTTATGTTGAATTGACCATGTGTATCTGTGCCCATAACCTGTTGAAGATGCGAATGATGACCTTACTGCAATTTGCAATAACAATTTATTGCAAATTGAAAGAAAAACAAATTACAATTTACATCAATGGTTCCCAAAGTGTGGTACGCGTACCACTAGTAGTACATTACGCTTAGGCCAGTGGTACAATATTTTCTTCTATTACAAATTGATTGATTTTATTTATTAATTGTTTCGTAAGGCCGGTATTCAACTGGAGATAAAATCAACTTTTTCATATAAAATTTTATCTGAGATAAATTTTAGTTGAGTGAATTTAATTTATCGGTACCCAACTGAAGATAAATGGAAATTTATCTGAGTAAAAATTGTATGAACATTTTTTCACTCAAATAAATTTTATTTCAAAAATTTATCTTGCAAAGAATGTTTTGAACATTCTTTTCAAGATAAATTTTGACATTAAGGCCGGTATTCAACTGAAGATAAAGTACAAGATAAATTTTATCTTGAAAAGGAACATTATTGAGTGAGATAAAAATTTACACATGACTGTCTGACTTATGTACTTGACACTTGACATATGATTTTAAAAACAACAATAATTATTTAAAAAAAGCATAATAATAAATAAAATCATAATTACTAAATTTAAAAATGGTTGTATATAAAAAAATTGTATCTTCCAAAATATCCGCCTAAAAAAATATATTTTGATAAAAACTATCTAAACAATTTTATTTTTAATTTACTTACCTCCCAACTTTCATCCATTTTATTTAATTAATTTTTTATTGGTAAATATTATAGAAATTATTTTAGTTTTCTAATTTTTGATGAAAAACAAACTTTAAACAACAAACAACAAACGTCAAATTCTTTTTACACGACCTAATGTCAAAATTTATCTTGAAAAAAATGTTCAAAACATTCTTTGCAAGATAAATTTTTGAAATAAAATTTATTTGAGTGAAAATATTTTCATACAATTTTTACTCAGATAAATTTCCATTTATCTTCAGTTGGGTACCGATAAATTAAATTCACTCAGATAAAATTTATCTCAGATAAAATTTTATATGAAAAATTTGATTTTATCTCCAGTTGAATACCGGCCTTAAGGTCGTGTAAAAAGAATTTGACGTTTGTTTTTTGAAGAAAACAAACAAAAATCAGAAAACTAAAATAATTTTTAAACTGAAATTGGTAAAAAATATTAAAATTAAAATAATAGTTTAATTTAATAAAATAAAATAAAATTGGTAAAATTAATTAAATAAAATGGATGAAAGTTGGGAGGTAAGAAAATTAAAAATAAAATTGTTTAGGTACTACCATAGAGTAATAATATTTATAAGAGGGTCAGAATTCATACAAGTAAATTTCAGAATTTTTTTTTCAAATAACTCAAAAATGATGACAATATTTTCAATGTATTGAATAAAAAATTCCTACTCAAATGTGTTTATTCTTAATACAATAATAAAAATAATAAAATTAAGAATAAACACATTTGAGTTAAAAAATTTTACTCAATACATTCAAAATATTGTCATAATTTTTGAAAAAAATTTACTTGTATGAATTCTGTCCCTCTTATAAATATTATTACTCAATGGTACTACATAAGTCAGAAAGTCATGTGTCAATTTTTATCTCACTCAATAATGTTCCTTTTCAAGATAAAATTTATCTTGTACTTTATCTTCAGTTGAATACCAGCCTGTATACTAAAAATTAATGAATTTTTTTCATTAAGCTTAGAAATTCGCACATTTTTTTTTCTTTCTGATAAAAATTTAGATGCGTTTTCAGAGGTGAAAGAGATCAATTATCAAAAAATTTCTTGTAATTAGGGTGACCAGACATACCCCATTCTGGGGTAGGCTACCCCATTTTTGATTGAATTTTCCTGAAATACCCCATTTCTAAAATCTGTAATGGGGTAGGAAAAAATACCCCAAAAACACCTAAAATTTTCTTTTTTTATATCTAGTAAATTTCAGCATTATGAGGTCAACTTTTATTATTATCAATTGAACAGATAATGTAAAGAAAGATAAAAAGTTATCACTTATTCCACTGTTTTTCTTATCACTTAAAAAATCTTTCATAATTTCAGTAATCTTTTCTTTTCAAATGATTTTTTATTTTTCTTTTTCTTTGGGATAGGAGAAAAAAAAAAAAAAATCCCTTTATGTTTTGATTTTTGAAATTCGAACTCTGCTGATATGTCGTTATCATTATAAATTAATTTAATAAATTATTAAAAATATATAAAATATATTATTCAAAAAAAAAAAAAATATATATATATATATATATATTATTTGAAAGAAAACTGAAAGGAAACTGAAAACTGAAAAATATAATTTAGATATAAGATTCGAAAATAAAAAAAATTCAATTGTGTTGTAATTCGATGTAAGTTTTTTGTTTTTCGTTTTTGATTTAAACTTTTTTTTTGTTAGTTATTAAATATTACAGAGAATTAAAAAGTTTGTTTTATTTTTATATAGTGAAAAACGAAAAAAAAAACCATCAATAAAATACTACCCCAAAAATATATTTTTGATCTGGTCACCCTACTTGTAATGGTGATTTAAAACTTGAATTTAAACAGCAAAATTTAAAATATTTTTGATTCCAAAGCTTTGAAATTTTTGATGCCATTTGTTTCATCATATTTATGTGAAGTCTGATTTTCGGCAATGTTGAGTATTAAAAATAAATTCAAAACACGTTTAAATCTTACGTTTAAAATTAACTAAAATTGAACATTATATTACATATTTAATGGGCAACAAACAACTTCATCCTTCACATTACCTACTATGTACAAACTGTATTTTCTCCTTTTTTTCTCAATGTAAACAAAAAAAATTTAGTTTATTATTTTAAAATTTCTGATACTTTTGCAGTAGTACGTATATTTAAGAAAAGTATATTGCTGGTACAAGAAAAAGTTTGGGAACCGCTGATTTAAATTATAAATTAAATAAATTTATTAAATTTAAATTCAAAAGTAACAAAAATAAAAAACTGTCTTCGCTTATAAGAATTACAAAAATAATAAGGAAATTAAATTAACCGTAGAGATATTGTCGACGTAATTCACGCGCGTATACGTAGTTCAATTGCGTATTTGAAATTGAAAATTTTACCTGCTATACCCAACGCAGTTCAGTTACGAAAAACCAAAAAAAGAACATAATTGGTGATATAAAATTTTTTTTTATTTTATTAATAAATTAAGTTTTTTTTAAGATACAAGAAAATAATATTTTTTTTTTTGAATTTAAACAACAAAATTTGTTTTGAATTATAATGAAAAACACAATAATAAATTATTTTGAAAATTATTTGACAATATACGGCGTAAAATACTGGCAAAGTTAAAATATTTTAACTTTTTCATAGCTGAACTACGTATTACGTCGTCGTTATTAATTAGTCTCATACAATTCCATACAATTGGACTTTTTTACGCAGAATACGCGCGTGAATTACGTCGACAATGTCTCTACTATAAAAACATGGTAGGTTCACTTAGAACAAAATTAATTTCAGGTTCTTAATGTGTTTCACCTTTCAACCACATGCGGCGCTCTTGTTTGTTTACGTTTTGTTTTATTGTCAACCCAGCCGGCTGAGCTTTTTTTCTTATTTATTAATTTTTTTGAAATAAAAGCATTTAGACGTGTAGGTGATTAATTTTGAGAAAAAATTAATTTGAATTTTATTAAAAAAAATTATAAACTGGATTTTTGAAAAACAATTTTAATTGAAGTTAAATTTTGAACTTATTTTAGAAAACAGACTAAATTATTATAAAAGTAATAGAAGATATTATTTAAGAAAAAAAGAAACTGAATAAAAGTTGAATGTACATATTTGAATTTTAATTGTGGATTTTATTTAAAAAAAAACAAAAACAAAAACAAAGTTGGATTTATTGGAATTTAAGTTAATTTAAGATTATACATTTAATTTATTAATTAATAATTATTGCAATAAAATAAATAGAATTTTAAGTGAAAATGTTAAATTATATAAGTGATCAAATAGAAAAAAAATGCAATAATATATTTCAGAAAACATTTTATAAAAACTAAAAAAATTAAGAAAATAAAAAAATTGCTATAAAAATAAATTTATCTTTTATTCATAATCTTCTTTTTTTCCTGCAAATTTGAATTTTAATAATTTTATTTGAAATATTAGAAATACTGCCACCTACAAAAATTTTATTTTTTTAGTTCACCTTCCCTCCACAAATCCATCAGGCGCTGTAGTAAATCTTTTGAGTGGGCCATCTATTACTATATCTTATCTATGTATAAAAAGTAATTCAAAAAGTGTTTACATCGCTGTTTTATATTGCACGGTGTTACCGCTTGTATTTTATATATTCAACACTGTTTTCGTTATTTCGTTACCCCATAAGCCGCGTTAAGGAACTACGTTCCAAAAATAATAATAATTTTTTTGACAAAAAAAAATAGTAAAAAGCTTTCATATTTTTAAGCCGACTTATAGGCCTATTTTGGTTTCCGACGTGATACTAAAGTGAAGTGAAACAAAGTTCCGATCGGAAAAAAAAAATCAATTATGGTTTCAGAGTGAAAAAAACTTTTTAAAACTTTAACCGTCTAATTGTTATTATCGTTTTCACCTTCGGAAAATAAGTGAAACTTAAAAGCTTTCTGAAAAAAAGTAAATTATGGTTT
Source organism: Hybos culiciformis (assembly GCA_964007475.1). Lineage (NCBI taxonomy): Eukaryota > Metazoa > Arthropoda > Insecta > Diptera > Hybotidae > Hybos > Hybos culiciformis. Next base: position 21,660,804 of record OZ023274.1, read on the forward strand.
CCGTTTATCGTATAAAAATTGTCGGAAAATAATCACACACAAATATCAAGTGAAAAGGAAAAAATTAAAAATAACAATTTTGAAATTTTACAATATGGAAGATAAATTGAAGTAAGTAAAAAATACATATTATTTATAAAAACATTTATAATTGGATATTTTCAGGAAAAAATTTACAACAAAGCCACAGTGGGATAAAATGATCTCAATTTTAGAAGAAAATACTTCGTGGGCCCAAAGTAATCCAAAATTTGGATAATCTAGTCTCAGCTAAATTTTCTTCTTCGATTTCACTATCGTCAAAATCTCCATCGGAATCATCATAAAAGTCTTTATCATTAATAAAACTTTTGTAAAAAATACATACTAATCGAAATACCCGGCTTCTCACGTTAATACCATTTTATATTTTTTTATATTTTTTTATCGAATATTCTAATTGAAAATTAGGTGAACTGACATAACCGCGAATGTCATAACCGCGAAAAAATTTTGTCGTAACCGCGAAACTGGAATTTGTTAGAGTTTCGCGGTTATAACAAAAATGTTTGTTATAACCGCGAAATGATAAAAATCGAATTTTTGCGTTTCGCGGTTATAACAAAAAATTTTGTTATAACCGCGAAACACAAAAATTCGATTTTTATCATTTCTAGTTATAACAAAAATTTGTTATAACTGCGAAACACAAAAATTCTTCTTTTTTTTTTCATTTCGCGGTTATAACAAAATTTTTTGTTATAACAGCGAAACACAAAAATTCGATTTTATAAGACATTTTTCGCGGTTATGACAATTTCATTTTTTATTTCGCGGTTATGACAAAAAAGTTTCTCGGTTATGACATTCGCGGTTATGTCATGTAGCCGAAAATTAACTGATTTATTTGTCAATTAAAAAAAATTTGGTTTTTCTTGTACTACTGCATGTAGCAATTATTAAAATTACCACTTATTGTTATAGTCATTATTTCTAGTTTTTTGTTGGTTTCCGTTATGTAACATGTCATGGATGGTATTAAAATAAACATAAATCCGAACCTTTGATAACTTCTGTTGAAGTTCAGATCTTGGGAACTCGAAATCACGAGTTTAATCACTTTTTTAATTAGTCCATCGCTAAGAAAATATAAAAAACAAATTTAAAAAAAAAGTTCAAAAGTAACTAAGAAAGTTCTTCAAGCGTATAGAACAGAACTTTTTTCAATCAAACTCTACCCATACGCCAACTTTAATAGAAAAATTTAATATTTACTTTAAAGAAGATTGATTTTTATTTTTTTAAAACTTTATAGTAGATTACAATACATGGTAAGAAAATTTGTTATTCTTGCGAGTTGTGTATACACACAAACACATAGACACGAGTCATATAATATTGACGAGTGTCTATGTGTTTGTGTGTATACACAACGAGCTGTATAACAAATTTGATTACCATGTATTGTATACTGCTTTAATGTGCATGGGAGAGGGAGTTGAAAACAATACATTTACAATGAAAAAAATAAACAAAAAAGTTCAAAATGAAGCAAGGAAATAAAATTTAATTAATACGGAAGTAAATTTATTTCTCGAAATGATTTCAAACCGGATGATTTAAGATCAGCTAATTCCTAAAATATTAAAAAAAATTAGTAATTTTTCCAAAAAAAATTATCCATTTTCTTTTTTGCAAAAAAAAAAATCGAATAATTTTTTTTCAGAAAAATTACTAATTTTTTTTTTATTATTTTAGGAACTAATGGTCTTCTTAAATTTTATTTAATTTTATTTTTAATTATTAAAAAAAATAATAATAATTTTATAATTATTTTTTTTTATAATTAAAAATAAAATCAAATAATAAATATATAGTTATAATTTATATTTAGAATAAATAATCTCCTTGTTGCTGCCATTTTCCTCGTTTGTTGATAAAAGAAAAAAAATTCTTACTTGACATTTGACAGCAAACTTTATAATGACAACAAAGATATTTTCAGGGTTACCATTGTTCTATTTTTATTCATTTTGTTTTTTTGAATAAAAATAAGTGCAATTTTTGAAGTATGGTTTAAATTTTTGTACTAAAATCCAACCACACTCGTTTAAAAATGTAGTAGTAGAGGTTCGAAGATCCTTTAAAAATAGTAGATTGAAACACATGTTAAGAAAATTCATCGACTGATCGACTGGCCGCTTTTTAGAAAAAAAAAAGTAGCCGCGTATTTTTTTATTGGTTCTTTTTTTTTTTTTGTTTGCTCAGAGGGAAAATATAGATTAGCTCAGAAGGAAAATATAGGTTTTTAGCATTATAAACTAAGCTTTGTTTGACATTGATATGATGCATGTGAGAGGTATACATTTGCAATTTTTTTTTTTTTTTTGGTATTTGTCTGTTTGAAATATTGTCAGTGTGAGTGATATTATTTTTGTTTATAGTCCCAACAAACCAGAAGGGAGTAGATAGCAAAAAGATTAATCTTTAGATTAATCTTTTTTAAAATAAAGAGATCAAAAGATCGATGCTCAAACGAGAATGTAGAGATAGAAAAAAGATTAAACTTTTGATTAATCTTTTTTAAAATAGAGAGAGCGATAGACCATAATTTTTTTCGTTTCGCATTCGAATTTGAATTTCGATTTCGAACAATCAAAACAAAACAATAAACGTGTTTGTTTTAGTTGTAATTTATTGGTTGGAAATTAACAAAAATCAGGCTTTAATAAAATTTTAATAAATTAATTTCAATAAGAAATTGAAGTAAAAATTAAAGTAAAAAAAAGAAAAATTAATAAACAAATAGGAAATAGGTAAGTACTGATAGTTCCAAATTTTGCACTACTACCTGCCGCTGGCTTACTGTAAAACTTTTATTTTCTCTTATTTTTCTTGTTACTATTTTAAAAAATGACAAATCCATTAATATTTTACCAATTTCCCATTATCCCATTGTCGGTAGGAATATTATTTTTTTTTTTTTTTTCAATTTTCTATTTATCTTCTTGTAATCTTGTATTAATCTTTTACCAATCTCCTATCAACCTATTAATATTTTATTAATCTTTTACTAAACTCCCGTCAATCTATATATGTTGATCTTTTTTTAATCTCCCATCAATCTTTTAATATTGTATTAATTTTAATATATTCTTAACTCTTATTTACCAAAGACAATGGGCGATAAAAAAGTAATGGGACTATCTAAGAGGCAACTGAAGTATTTGACATAAAAAAAAAAAAGAAATGGGAAACAGATTGCTGCCCTGAACTTGCTATTACATCTACACCTTCAGCTTCTAATTGTTCAAATTCATCTGATTTGAAAGTATTTCCAATATTAAAGAAAGTTTATTCCGTAAGTATGCATAATATTGAACGTAGCATTCAAAAGTGTAAGTTTTATTAATTTATAGATTCAGTACATCGATCTACCCTGATAGAAGAGATAGAATTAGGAGAGATAGAATTTACGAATGAGATGAAGTATTTATTCCACCGCGTTAAGCAAAATCATAATAATAATGTTTGGAAAAATAAAAAAAAATTGTAATAAGTAATAAGTAATGAATGAATGAATGTGATAATAATTATCTATATTATAAATTATAATAATAACAATAATATATAAAATAATAAAATATTAATAATATTTTATATAAAATGATATAAAATGAACATGATAAATAAAATATATAAATATATAAAATTAATTGGTTTTTAATTTAACCATATAAATAAATGAATGAATATAAAATCCTTTTTACTTTCACTAATATAAGACAGATTTTAGATATATACGGAGATCTATTAAAGATTGATTCGAAAGATAGATTTTTGATGTATATTGAGATCTTCTAAAGATTAATTATAAAGACAGATTTTTACTTTTCATTTGCACCTGTATTTACAAATTGACTTAAATTATTTATTTTTAAAATCTCTGTAAACTCTTTTAAGAGATTTTAAAAATAAATAATTTAAGTCAATTTGTAAATACAGTGCAAATGAAAAGTTAAAATCTGTCTTTATAATTAATCTTTAGAAGATCTCAATATACATCAAAAATCTATCTTTTGAATCAATCTTTAATAGATCTCCGTATGTATCTAAAATCTATCTTTATGATCAATCTTTAATGGATCTCTATAATACATCTAAAATCTATCTTTAAGATCAATCTTTAATGGATCTCTATAATACATCTAAAATCTATCTTTATAATTAATCTTTAATGGATCTCTATAATACATCTAAAATCTATCTTTATAATTAATCTTTAATGGATCTCTATAATACATCTAGGGAGGGACAAAATGTTAGGCGAATAGATGAATAAAAAGATTAGTCTTTTAGCTAAAAAAAACTAATCTTAGTTCGATCAAAGATTAAACTCTGGTTTGTTGGGGTATTACGCAGTTCAAAATGAAGAATGTAAATACAATATAGAGCAATGTAAATACAATTTACATCACAGGGAAATGTAAATACAATTTACATTCCTCTATAATTGCATGTGTATTGATGCATGTAATGGAGCATTTACCGAGCTAAATTTGCGAATGTAAATACAACTTACCGAAGCCATGCGCATTAAAATTATTTTCAATATATAAAAAAAAACTAAAAATAAATGGAACGTTTCTAAAAATAAGTGGAACAAACTAACAATAAGTGGTGAAAAATGATTTAAAACGTAAATAGAATCTCAAATTCGAAAATGAGAATTTGTTTTGTGTAAAATAATCTTTATTTCTTAATATTAATGTTTTTATATAATCATGTTGTTTAGTTCAAAACGTACTTTAAACATAGAAAAATTCTTAAACTAACAATAAGTGGTGCATCGACCCTACAAGCATTTCGAAACACTTTAAACTAAAAAAATGTTTATACATATTTCAGTTAAAAGATACAAATATCATTTTAAACATTTAAACATATTTATTGACATTAAAAATATTTACATTTTTTTAAATTTATTTGAACTTTCAACATAAAAAACTGTTTATTTACCTATACATAAAATTATCATTTATTTATTGATATTGCTGTTTTCAGTTCACTGTCTTCAACGTTTAGATTACATAATCTCTGTAATATCTCATTCTCAAATTCACTATTAATTGAATCACTTGGAGGTTTAAAGTTATCATCGACATCATCTGTATTAGCATCAGACTTAAGCATGTCTTCCAGTTCTTGTTCTAATATCGAATCATTAGATGTATCAATGTTAGCCATTGAGTTCTGAATATCTTGATTTTCATCTAAAGTCTGAAAAAATTAATTATTAACAATACTTAAATTTAAAGCAGTGAAATATTACATCTTTCAATGTCAACATTATTTCATCAACACTATCAGTTGTTAGTTCAGTATTGGATGTAATCGACTTTAAAACGTCTGATCCCATTTTGTAGACATTTAAAATATCTCCACTATTTTCGGCATCTTCAATGCTTGAAATCAAAGTTTCTATATTATTTAAGACGTCACATTTTTTATCTTTAAAACAAAAAAAAGAAAATTTGAATGAATAACTTTCGCCTACAACGCACGCCAAATTTTTGCTTTCAAGCAAATTACATTTTATCTGACTTACCACAATTTTTCTCCAAAGTGTGCCTTTTCTTTAAATACATTTTTGCTAATATTTTGTTATGTTCTTTTAAATGATGTCTTACTAACATATCTGCATTTTTAATTTGTATTTCAATTATTTGTATGTTTTTCAATAAAATTTTTTTAGTATTTTGTAATTTTATTTTGGTTCTATCCACATCAGTTATTTGATTTCTTGAGCTATTTATACCTTAAAAATAAGTATTAAATTTAAGAAAAATAACTTTGTTCAACTTTGTTTGTACAATTTGCTAATATGTGAAGCGCTTTGTAAAATATTGTCTGAAATTTACCTGAAACTTTCACGACATTAATTTTGATTTCTTTGTCAAAGGTATAATCAGTAACAATTTGTTTTTTACAATGTAAATAAACTAAGCACACCATTAAACCATCATGATGATAGTCAAAATGATTCTCACTTAGGACTTCTTTAAACTCCTGTATTGAAAATACTTTTCCCTCATAATTTCGTAAGACAGTTCTTAATTCTTCTGAAAGTTCCTAAAAAAAAAAGAAATAAATGAAAAACAATATAACTTACTTTTCTGATAGAAAGAAGAATTATTTTAAAACAAATATTTTTTCGTCTTCATACTTAATTTAACAGTTGAAACAAATTGTGACGAAAATTTTATATTTCATTTTGAAAAAGCTTGAAATCTGAATTACAAAAAGGGTATGGTACAAAAATAGAATTTTGGTGAATTTGAAAATACTTTTAGATTATCATTTTGTAATGTAGGCATACATTTTTATGCGAAAACAGAAATTAATTTTTTTTTGTTTGATCTTTAATTACGTTTAATGCTGTTAAATGAATAAATTCAGTTGTGCTATTAATATCATTATTACTGATTGAAATAATTTTTGATAGACCCCACATAACTGGATTTTTGACAAAATTGTTTACTGCCCAAGCAGTCCAAGAACTCGTCAAATCTGATATGAACTCATTTTCTTTACGTATTATATACTTCGTTGCCATGTCTTCAATCACTAAATCCAAGCAATTTGGAATTTTGTTTTTTCGTTTGAAACTACTTTCCAATAATTGTTTTGAAAATTTTGGATTTTTAGTTGCCTTGCATAAGGAATGAACTAAATTATTCCAGAATTCTAATTTATCATCGTAATTTTCTGGATTCACGTTTCTTGGTCGAAATGGAGCAAATAAAACAGCACATCGTTCATCATTGTCCCAAGCATTTGGAAAATTTAGTTTCTCGTCACTTAACATTTTAAATTTTCTCAGTCACTCCACTTTATTAGCTAAAAGTACAAGAAAAAAAATGTTTAATATTAAATTCTGAAAAGTTGAGTTCTAGAACATAAGAATTTCATCAATATTTGTAATATAAATTTGATAATTTATAAAAACCTAAAAAAAATTATTTTCTGGGAATTTTAAGTACATATTTTGTTTTAATGTATACCGACGTAACCCTTAAAAACAAGCCAATCTTATGTGGGTTTCTTATTCTGACATTCACGGCTCCAACTATAGCAAGAAAGAAATAGATACCTACCTACCTACCTAAATAAATTTTTCATTTCCAATTTTTATGATGATTACACTTCCATTATAAAGGAGGGACTTGAATAAGAATTTTAATGAAAATGTTTGAAAAAAAAAAAAAAAATTACGCAATTTTAACATGGATCAAAATAAGCTTGTTTAGGAAACGTGTGGTACCTACCTATTTACTGATATCTGGTCTGGTCTGGTCTGGTTTCTGGTCTAGTCTGGTTTCTGGTCTAGTCTGGTTTGTGGTATGGCCTAGTTTATGGTATGGTCGGTACTAGAGCTGCCAGAAAAAACCGGAGCTTATAATTTTTCAGCCGGAGAACAACCTCTAAAACCCAAGAAAAAATAGTTTTTTTATTTTTATTATAAGGACAAAATATTTTATTAATAGTAGTAGGTATAACATAAAAAAATAACGAAAAATAAAAATTACTTCGTACAAATTCGGTACAAACGGCTTTAATAAAAAAAAACAACACAACATAACATTTCAAATATTGTTAAACTTAAACGCTTTGATGAGCACCTTGAAATACTACATTTTTTAGCAGTCATATTTGCTATTTTGATGACTATGTTGATAAAAAATTACTTGAATTGATGAAAAATTTTATGGTATATCTATCTATATACAGGGGTGGCCAGCTTCACTAACTTTGGGAGCTTTATGAATTAATATTTTAAAGAGCCATTTATAATATGTATTATACATTATATACCTACCTATAGGATTAATCTAATTTTAAAGTGAATTAGTTAAAATTTCTAATTTAAACTGAAAAAATTTTCTGTTCATCTAATTTTAAAGTTAAACTTTTTTGCTGGTGTAAATTAGTTAGGCATTTTAAATTTCGTTTAGTTAAGTTGTGGTTGAATTTGTCAAAATTAAAATTTGTTAAAAAAATACGCAATATGTAAACGAGAATAGAAAGTTTTCTTATAGGAATTATTACAAAATGTTCATAAGAGGAAGAACCATTCCAATCGACTTTAAGAGTCGCATGTGGCTCGCGAGCCACGTTATGGCCATCTATGCTATATATCTATTTAAGAGAAAACGTAAACGATAAATAACTAAAAAAATACCTACATATGAAAATTTTATCTTGTTAAAATAAAAAAAAATTATAAAAAACTACTTATTTCATCGATATTCGAAAATTTAATTATTTACTATTTTTAGAATTTTATTATTCTTATTCTTCCTTTGTTTTCTGTTTTTTTTTTTATATTATATTATTATTATTAATTATTTTGTTTTAACGATTAGATTTTCATTTATGTTATTATTGAACTATGAGTCAGCTGTCACTGTCAGTGAATATTTATATATACGTATAAAATCTACACCAGGCATTGATGCTTTTCATGTTTTCCAGCCGCCGCCAGTCAGCTGCTGGACTAATTTTTTAAAGGGAGTGGCTACAGTTACGGCAACCGTAACTTATTTTTTTTTTTTAACAGTTACGGTTAACGTAACTTATTTTTTTTTTTAATAGTTACGGTTAACGTAACTTATTTTTTTTTTTTAAAGTTACGGCAACCGTAACTTTTAGGTAATGCTTAAAGTTACGGCAATTTTTTTTTTTTTTTTTGTCGAAAAAAAAAAAAATTTATTTAATTTTTTTTTCTTTTTTTTTTGTCTTAACCCTTTCTTCGGGATTCGAACCTCGTTCTTTAGCATTTCATTCTACCACTCTACCTCTCGGCTACAGTATTAAAATTATAAACGTGTACAAAATAGAAAATATAAATTATGTGTACATGTGAAAGTTATTGACAAGTAAAAACCTTACATCGTCATACAAAAAATGCAAGAATGGTAAAACCTTACGGTATCCCGACACTTACTCGAAAAAAATATTCTAGAAAAACATTTACTCGAAAATTATTTGCTCGAAAAACATTTACTCGAAGAACATTTTCTCGCAAATGCATAAAACTACATTTGATCGAAAAGCATTTACTCCAAAAACATTTTCTCGTAAAACAACTTGACAAAAATTCATATTTATAACTTTGTTATAACTTAACAGAGTAGTATTTTAATATTTTCAACGAATAAGTAGTGTATGCTTTCAATCAAAAAGGTGAAATGTCATTGAACTAAAATATTTATTAGTTCAACATTAATATTTATTACAAAAATATTTATTATTTCAACATATAAAAATTAAACTTATTTTGGTAAGGATAAATATACAAAATTTAAAATAAAATAATCTTGATAAAATAAAATCAAATTTCTAACCTTGTAGATGACCAGTATGGATAATTTAAAAACAACAAAAAATAAGCCTTGCTTTCTAGTAGATGGTTATGCCGTCTATTCCGTCCATGCATCGCACAATTCACAGACAAAGACAAGGAAATGCTGTTATTCCGAAATCGTTAGTGGATTTAATTATACAAGAAAAATTTAATGATACTCTTCAGGGTGATCCATTTTTGCTGTATGATTCAGGGCCTACCGAAACTCGAATTTTGATACTCTCAACCCAACGAAATCTTCACTTTTTGGCCGAATCTGACATGTGGTTCGTTGACGGTACTTTTAAAACAGTACCGTTAATTTTTAATCAACTTTTTACCATACATGGGGTAAAGGAAAAGCAATCTTTACCATTAGTGTATGTATTATTACCGAACAAATTAACTGAATCATACAAACGCTCATTCGAACATTTAAAATCGTTGAATGTTAATTTAAAACCATTGCATTTAATGTCAGATTTTGAACAAGCTATTATAAACGCAGTTTCCGTATCTTTTCCAGATGCTCAACAAAAATTTTGCTTCTTTCATTTAGGCCAGAGTTTATATCGCAAAATATGTCAGGTGAGCTTAAAATCTCAATATGACCAGGATGCAGCGTTCGCATCCTTTAACTGAAAACAATCTTATCCCAGAAGAAGCTAATGAAATATTGGATTATTTTGATGATAATTATATCGGCAGATTTGATGTGCGGTCTAAAAATGAAACTGGTAGGCGCAATCCCAGGCATTGTATTGAATCGTGGAATGTTTATACTGCAACACTAGAAGATTCCGCTCGAACAAATAACTGCGTTGAAGGTTGGCATAATGGATTTTCCCGGTTAGTTGGTTGTGAACATCCATCTGTCGAAAAATGAAATAGTTCTCGAGCAAATTCTTGCTGGAACTCCAATGCCGCCAAAACACAAAAAATATCGAGATTTAAATCAAAGAATCAAAAATGTTGCTGAAAAATATTCAATTATGGAAATCACCGATTATTTATCTGCAATCGCATACAATACTGTATTATAAGTAACAAAAAAAAAAAAAATATTTAATATAAAATCTAAAAAAAGTAAAAAAAAATAACATTCAAATAATATTCAAAAATCATTTTCTGGTAAAATTAATAACCGAAAAATTCTTCAAAAAATCGCTCGATTTTTTGAAGAATTTTTCGGTTATTAATTTTACCAGAAAATGACGGTCGAGTAATTGTTGTTCGAGCAAATGTTTTTCGAGAAAATGTTTTTCGAGAAAATGTTTTTCGAGAAAATGTTTCTCGAGAAAATGTTTTTCGAGCAAATGTTTTCCGAGAAAATGTTTTTCGAGAAAATGTCATGGAATCGTTTAGCTCTGTCAGATAAAGAATTTCAAATAATACCGGAGATAAGCTCAAAGGTACTGTCGCGCCCAAAAAAGTTAAAATATTCACTGTTTTGACAGTCCCTCCGTGGCCATTTATGGAACGTAGGAGAACATATAAAATTTGTTTTTTCGTGAAATTTGTATGAAAATATGCGATTTGAAATTTTATTTAAGTTATAATTAATTAGTTAATTAATAAAAATGAATAGAAAAAATTTTGAGGTCTGCGGAATATCATTAGCAAACAATTCTATAGGTAGAAATATTTCCATGCATTACTTTTTCATCCAAAATAATTTATTTTGAAATAAAAATAATTTTAGACCTAACCTAATCCGATTCTTCTGACTAACATTTGATTTAAAAAAATTAAGCTATTAACTCTGTATATTTTCTTGAATGACATTTTGGTGCAATTTTTTTTATGTCAAATATTTAAAAATATTGGAAGTAATTAGGAATCTGAAGCGAGCTAGCCGACACGAAGATCTGAAGTACTTTAGTTTGAATAAAAGTTCAACTCGCCAATTCAAAAATTTTCAAACCAGAAAATTTAATTCGAAAATAAAAAATTGGTATCTTTTTAATAATTTTTTTTCTTTGAACGGGTTTTTAAATTTATGAAATATTATTTTTCGTCTAAACTGGAAGAAATTTGTGAATTCCTATTTTAAAATTGAGTTGAATTTATCCGGTTGTTTAAGTCGCTATTGCACAGATTGCTCCAATAAACTAATTTGCTCGCCAACTCAACGGCATTGATACGTTTTTTTTTTTTTTGAACTGACATTTTGGTGCAAAAAAACATATGTGAAGTACTTCAACGTTTACAGTATAAAGAAAGGAATTTCTTCATCCATATATACAACATCCTTGCCTGGCTGTTTTTTTAAGGCAAAAAATGTAGCCGTGCAATTCTGGTCTAAAATTTAATGCAGCCGAAGATTTTTTTTGTTTTTTTTTTTTGCATTGTTGCGCCAGTGGGCGCTGCGCGGTTTTTTACATGTTTCATTTTCTTTGTATCACATCTTAATATGAGATTCGCACTAAAGCTTTAGAATTTGCATATCCTCTAATGCAAGTTTCAAAAAAATTAAATTACCAACTTTTTTGTTTTTTTTTTTGCACAAGTTTGCGTAAATTCTCCTTATTTTCTTTTTCTTGCGTGAGCTATGAGCGTGCAGTAAAAGGAATTGTAAACCCTTCCGTTTGAATTCGATTTAAGGTTGATTATGGTTTTGATTAAAATTAGAATTAGAATTAGAAAATGTCCGTTTTACACTGGAAATATGAATATGGCAAACTGTAGCAGGGCTACAATATTCCAATTTAAGAAAAAAGAACGCTTCGGCAATATTATGGGGTCTTCTATCGAGTACATAAAATTATATAAAAGCAGTATATAATTATATATGTAAAAACATCGCTTCAAATTTTTATTTTATTTTATTTTTTTAATGACATAAAAAAATATTGCAAAAATTCAATAACGTTCAATAAAATTATTGATAAAAAAAATAAAAGAAAGCACAACAATTGTTTTATATTAAAAATAATTCATGAATATTAAAGTAGCCTCTTTACGCTTTTATTAGAAATTAAATTATAATACATTTTTAGCAAAACTATTAAATTAGGAAAACTGGTGCGAACTTCCAACAGGAAACTTATTGTCTTAACAAAATCACAAAATTGTACGCAGTTAAAGTACTTGATATTATATTGTACTATCAATAAACTTTTGACCGAATTTGGCTATAATCTATTTCTATCATCAGTCCATTGTCCTTTCATTAAACTAAAAATTAGTTCCAAATTAGCATTCTGGACTGGAATAGCAAAATAAAAACAGCAAATTTTATGAATTTCTTCTATCGAGTTCGAATTTTGTTTTGGAGCCTGAAAATATGCAACCCTGTGTTTAATTTCACTTTATTATTTATTTATAACAACAACCACTGTATTTATTTACACCAACACTAAATCTAACTATACACGAGAGTTTTTTTAGTGCAAGTAAATAAAAATTTGTTAAAAATGTTTAAAAAAAAAGAGTACTTTTAAGAAAAAAATAAAAAAGTGACAGTACAAAAGTGTAGAGGTTAAAAAAGAGTACTGTACTCTCTAAAAGTAGTGTTAAACTTGTTTAAAACTACACGCGTATACACTACAAATTCTATGTTTACTTTGACATGACGAAAAAAAAATTATTTGTAAACTTTTAATATTGAAGTAAACAAAATAATATTTTACATTTAATTTAAAATAAATTTTTCCAATTCATAATTTTTAAATAAAAAAATAAAAATAAAAATGAATAGTCACAAAAAATTATTATTCATAAAATATTTCAAATTTTTCAAATATTTTAATTTTATTTTGCTTTCAAATAATAAATTATATTTTGCTTTCAAATATTTTTATTTACATATTTTTGACAACCGCTTGATTTTTTCCAATTTTTGATCCATCCAAGAAAAAGTGTGCCATATTGAGTGAAAATTTCTTAAAAAATTGTGAATTTGTATGGTTGGCACCCCTAAATTTTAGTAGTTTTGGGTAAAACTTATTACAAACAACTTCAAATTTTTATATGGACGATAAACGAAGAACGAAACTACTTTCCTGTGTAAAACACGTTTCACACTTAAGTGGAGACAGCACTTTAGATTGATTATACTTTTTTCGAACTTCAACATTTTTCCGGATAAATAACTGGAAATTGAGAAGTGGAAAAATTTGACTGTTCTAGAAAAAAAAAATAAAGTAAACAAATTTCTTTAACTTTAAAAAAAAATTAAATTTTTTCTGTTTGTTTTTATTTTTTTCACATTTTGACACAAAATGAACGGTGCCACCGTACGAAATCTAGCAAAAAGTAGCTAAACTAACTGGTTAAATGGAAAAAGAAGTTAAAATATCCGGAATAACTTTTTATGTGGTAATATCCACAAAGTTTCCAGAAGAAACTAAATATCCGGAAAAAAATTGAAGTGCGAACAATGAATTATACCTTGTTCGCACTTCAACATATATCCGGATAAATAAGTGGAAATTTCTGAAACTACCGTTCGCACTTGAAACTACCGTTCGGACTTGAGAAGTGGCAAAAATTTGACAATTCTAGAAAAAACATAAATAAAAAAAGCAAACAACTTTCTGTTATTTTAAACAAGTTTCTTGGTTTATAATAAGTTTGTATCGAACTTTTCAACAAGTTGGAAGACAAGTTGAATAAACATTCAACCCGTCTATAAGCACTTTAAATGTATCATAATCAGTGGTGGGATTCAGCCGGTTCGCACCGGTTCGCGCGAACCGTTTCCTAAAATATTTAAGATTCGCGCGAACCGTTTCCTAAAATTTGTCAGCTCGCGAAACTCGCCTGAAAAAGTTTTAAAATAATTATCACTGTTTTAACAGTCCCTCCGTGGCAATTTCTCAACTACTCAAAGAATATACAATTTAAATTTGCATTGAAATTTGTATTCAAAATTAAATTTCAATAATATAAAAAAAGGGAGCGTCTACAGTTACGGCAAACGTAACTCTTTTTTTTTTTTTTTAAGTTACGGCAACCGTAATCCTGTTCAAAATTGACTAAAGTTACGGCAAACGTAACTCTTTTTTTTTTTGAGAGTTACGGCAACCGTAATCCTGTTGAAAATTGACTAAAGTTACGGCAAACGTAACTCTTTTTTTATTTTTAGAGTTACGGCAACCGTAATCCTGTTGAAAATTGTTTAAAGTTACGGCAAACGTAACTCTTTTTTTTTTTTTAGAGTTACGGCAACCGTAATCCTGTAGAAAATTGTCTAAAGTTACGGCGGACGTAACTTTTTTTTTTTTTTAGTGATTACGGCAAAGTTTTTTTTTGACCATTATGACTTTTTTTTTAAATAAAAAGTTGTTATGCTGAATGGGGGACGGCCGCCGCCTCCCCCAAACCCCCTAGGGCTTCTTTTTTTTTTTTTTTTTTTATTTTGCTTTGGCGCTTCGCGCTTTTAAAACTATTTTTGTATTTTTGTATAACTATGTAAGGTTTTACTATTCTTGCATTTTTTGTATGACGATGTAAGGTTTTTACTTGTCAATAACTTTCACATGTACACATAATTTATATTTTCTATTTTGTACACGTTTATAATTTTAATACTGTAGCCGAGAGGTAGAGTGGTAGAATGAAATGCCAAAGAACGAGGTTCGAATCCCGAAGAAAGGGTTAAAACAAAAAAAAAGGAAGAAAAGAAAAAAAGAAAAAAAAGAAAAAAAAATTAAATAAATTTTTTTTTTTCTCGACAAAAAAAAATTGCCGTAACTTTAAGCATTATGTAAAAGTTACGGTTGCCGTAACTTTAAAAAAAAAAAATAAGTTACGTTAACCGTAACTGTTAAAAAAAAAAATAAGTTACGTTAACCGTAACTGTTAAAAAAAAAAAAAAGTTACGGTTGCCGTAACTGTAGCCACTCCCATAAAAAAAACATGATGTTTGTCTTTGGGTCTGTGTGTTATCTAAAAATTTAAAAACTACTTTCACACGATGAGTATCTCGACAGGTGATGCGCGTACAATTTACAATAAAACAATTTTTTTCTTGCTTTTTTATTAATTTATAAAAGAAATACAGGAAAATTTAACAAGCGTTTTACTTATTTATCTCGAAAATTTCCTTTTTCTTTAACTATGTTATGTGAATACTGTGAGTAAAGAACTGAATAAGAGTAAAAATATGCTTTTACAAAGTAATAAACGTGTAACAAGCAAGACTGTTTTAAAATTACAACATTTGAAAACATCAATCTAAAAATTTATGAGTTTTTATGAAGGAGAAAGTATATATATATATGTTCTGGAAAGGTATTTAGAATCTAAATAAAAAAATTAAAACAACTTTTTAGAGCATTCGAAACCTTAAAAAAAAATTTTTTTTTTACGGGATGCGAACCGGTTGTTAAATGTTTTGAATCCCACCACTGATCATAATCCATTAAATTTAAGTCAACCCTGCTTTTCTGAAGCTGATTTTATTACTTTGGCTGTATTTCAATTGTGTCAACCAAACCATCATCAATCATCGTGATCTGTCATCATTGCCAAAACATTTTTCTTCAATAATTCTTTGACTTTGAATTTCTTTTTGTTGAAGAAGAAAATAAATTAATTTTGTCATAAAAATATTTTTTACGATAATTTAAAAATTCTTTTCTTTTCTTTTCTTTTTTTTTTTTAATTATTAAGATTATCTTAAATGAATGTACGATTTATTTTAATTGAAAAAAATTATAAATTTTCATAGAGAAAAAAACAAAAAATTTTCCATTCCATCATAAGAAAAAAATTATCTAGTAAAAAAAAAAACTTAAGTGCATTGATTATCTCTACTCTAGTGAGAAAAATTTCAACATTTGAAAAAAAAAAATGGGAGAAAGTTCGTGTTCGTCGTTTAGAGGTAAGAAAAACCTACATTTTGATATCTATATTAAAAAAAAATTGATTTCTAATGAATGTTTGGAAAGAGGGTAAAGGTAGGTAAATTAAAAAAAAAAACAAATGACTAATGTTTAACTAAGTTTTTATACAATTAGTATTAATAAAATAATATATAATGTACTATGTAGGTACCTAGAACCAGAAGGTTAGCTAAGGTAGGTATACTTAGGTACCTCGCATCCACACTTATCCACTAACCTTAATATAGTGTACTTACTTAATATTCACTGACCTGTAACTTTCTGGATTTGTCAGTTAGAACATTCCCAAGTTTTGACTCTTGCAAAAATCGAATGTACTTACATATACATAATATTTGATTGTTCTGAAAAAAAAAAAAATAATAATGCTTGTTAATTTGATTCTATAATAATCAGAATTCTAATTCTTTTTTTATATATAATTTTGCGCTTGATTTATACACCTTCTCAATCCCCTTTCCAAAAATTGTGTCGAATGATATGTTTAAAACTACCCCTTATCAAGCCAGCTTTAACTATATATAATTTTATAATATAATAACTACTGTGTCACAATTACCTAGTCGAATCGAAATCGAAAAATCCTCATTTTCAACACTTGACTGTTGCATTTAACCCAACATTATTCATTATCGATCTCTAAATGTCCAATTTCACCTAATCAATCATAGTTTTGAACTAGGTAGGTACCTAAAAACATTTAAAAAAGGATTAATTAAAGTAAATATATTTTTAGGTTTCAATTTCAAGCTGTTCGTTAGTCATTCAGCGTTATTTTCGCGAATTCTAAATTACCAAAATTGTAAATTTACGTTTGCGGCAATAAATGCTAACGAATATTTAATTGAATTAAAATTTGTATATCGGAATTCTGTTCTGGAGAAATAATATTAGCAACATGAATTATTTCTGAGCTTAAAGTTCCTAAATGTTCCAAATTGTATTACTTAAGTTATTGCCAAATTTTTATTCTGTAATTCCTTTTAAAAATCAAATAAAAGTATCTACTTACACACCTAATTGGATTTTTTAACCAACTAACAAGTTTTTCGAAAAATGATGTCGATATCAGCTTTGTTTTATTTTTATTTCTATTGAAAGCAATCACTTTGTTCATTCTAAATTTTTGCAATTTTATTATGAATATTAAAATCTCGAAAATAATTAAAAAATTGTCCAATAATGTTTAAACTTTTAAAAATCAAAGTTCTTCGAAATGAATTTTGCGTGTCAAATTTATTTTTTATCAACATGTGAACAAAATACATTAGAATTTATATTATTAAAAAAAAAATGAATAAAAAATTTTATAAATTTTGATTAGGCGCGTTATCTTAGAAAATGTATCGTATGTTTTTTAAATATTATTTTCATGTTTAAAATATCAATTATTTTTAATTAAAAATATACCTCGAAATATACATATAAAAGCCATCTACTTATTTAAAAGCAAAGTAGTTCTTCAATGTGTAGGTTACCTATCGTCACTAGAGTGAAACAGATTGTTCGCAGAAATTCTGTACTTAGCTCTAGCAGCGTACTTTTTTCAAATTTGATCCTAAAAAGCCAAAATAGGGTTCTAAAAATGAGTTTGCGCCAAATTATCTCCTGCGGTTTTGGACCACAATAAAATAAAAGTAAAAACGGAAAAAATTACCTAAAACTATTTACCACTAAAGTGAGCCGTCCAAAATTTTAATTTGTTTCTTTATTTTATTAGAATTTAAAAAAAATGTTCATATATTTTTCGTGAATTTTTATTTAAAACACAAACTGTCCGTTTGTTTGTTAGTTTGTCGTCAAATCTTGCAACTAATATTTGACGCACCTCCCGCGAAACGGTTTTGATGTAATTTCGCACAGACACTTCTTTCCAGTGAACATTTAATATTCCTTCAAATCCAATTCGTCGGTGTATTAGGTTAGGTTGTAACGGGGCTAAAATGTCTAGATTTCCTTGCACCTAGACCACTTGGCCCGTTGCACCACCCACCCGATGGCCCTATCTATCGAGCCCTCCCAATCATTTCACAAACCATATTATTTTCTTGGCTTGGGCCTTTTTAATTTCTCGGGGTCTTGTAAAACCCAGCACTCTTGTTCTTGTCTGTATCTTTTGGGTATTGAAAGATCACGTGAGATGCCGTTTCCGGCTTCTCCCCACAACCTCTGCAAATTACCGTATCCGCTCTCTCTATTTGGAACTCTCTATCCTGAAAATGTGGCCTGTGCATATACCGGTGAAAAGTTGCAAATTGTTCCCAAATATTCTTGTTCTTTTTTCTTCTTCTATGTTCGAGTGGACGTTAACCCATGTTACAGCTTCTCGGTTCTCCTGCCTTTCAGACATTCTTGTACTGCCCTAGACCTTACCTCTGTTTTGGTTGGAGTTCTTAGGGCAGTTTTGCTGTCTGAGTTCTTAATCTTCCTTCCTCTTATGTTTCTTTCCTTTGACAGAAACCTCCAACCCACAGTGTCCCTGTCTCTTCGTTCGGTGTAACTACAACTTTGAATAGCTTATTCAAGGTGGAGTGTTCTTTCGATCTTATTCTAAATGATTTCTTTGGAATGCTCGTTTCTTATTCCTTCGAAAACTCTCCCACTCTTTCATGCGATTAAATGCGGATAAAATTTGTTGACATCCATATACATAAGTACTTCTATTTAACTAAAAATTAAAATTGTGGGGTTCTCATAAAACGAATATGGTTGGTATATTCCTTTAATAGCCCCACGATTTCACCTTTCTCGGATTCGCAAATTATACCGTATTTTATTTTCTCCTTTTAAGTATATACATATACATATTAAAATAAACTGACCATATTTGTCCAGCTTAATGCGGGACAAATGCGGGACGTTTTAAGTTATTCGCAAATATCTCGAAACCGGTGCGTTTTACAGCATTTTTGAGGTTGTCCAACCTTCGGTGACCATCAATCCAACTTTTAATTACCTATTCAAAAAGCACTGGAACTTAAAAAACTCTATCAAAGGGTTACTGAGATATTGAATTTTGAAAAAAAAAAAAAAATTAATAAATAAATAAAAATAATACTTGTTTATATTTTTCAAAATTCAATATCTCACTAACTCTTTGATAGTTTTTTAAGTTCCAGTGCTTTTTGAATAGGTGATTAAAATTTGGATTGATGGACACCGAAGGTTGGGCAGCCTCAAAAATGCTGTAAAACGCACCGGTTTCGAGATATTTGCGAATAACTAAAAATGTCCCGCATTAAGCTGGACAAATATGGTCAGTTTATATTAAAATAATAAAATCGTGTAACTTAAAATTTTTTTTTGTGATTTAAGCTCACTTTAGACCTCTAATTAAAGCGAAGACGATCTGTGTTGAATGAAATTTTATTTTTGTATCTTATATATTTTTAACTTTTCAATTTTTAAATATCTAAAACGTCCTAAACCGTTATAAAAATAATCGACAACTATTCTCATTACAATTTACCATTCTCATTACAATTTTCGCTTTTGTTGGAGATCTAAAAACAAGATAAATTTGAGTCTAGTGCCCTGTTAAGAAAATTATTATTATAATAAATTAAAAATGTGGTTATAATGAATGAAAAAAAAAAATAAACAAAAAAGCAGAGGCAAATTGTGCGCATTCAAAGTTCATACGCAATACGATTACAAAAAAAAGAAAAAAAAAGAAAGATTCCAGACATTTAAGTATTTTAGAAAAATCTTTTCGTTCCCGCGTATACATATATTTTTAATTTTTTAATTTATCATGATTTTATTAATATGACATTAATAAGAAATTTATTTATCTCTTGGTGGAATTTTTTTTAGAATACTTTATGACGAATAAATATGAAAAAATCATCATTGACTTGATCTTAAATCCATTGTTTAGTTATCATTCTTATTTACGTGTATTATATAGTTTATTATCTAACATTCTTTGTTCTAATTCCAACAATCATTATATATTTTTATATTTATTTGAAATCTACGGTACTCTTAGTGGTTACTTTTATTATGATCTTGAATTTAAAAATTTATTTTCTTAAACATTATTAAATTTTATAAATTCTTTTACTTTCAATAATAATCAATCCTTTTGAAATTTTTAAATTATTTTTTCTTCAAATCATCTGTAATCCTATGTTGTACAATAAATTATTATATTTTGTATATATCTACCTAGCTATATAATTATGAAAAAAATTTAAAACATTTCTAAATACTTAATTTCTCTTATAAATCCTATACATGGTATATACTGCAGATTTATATAATGTTTTTACTTTATTGACCTTGAAAAAAAAAACGTATATTGAATATCATAGAATGTGTGCAATGCATACTTACAAATTTTTAAAAATCAAAAAATACCAACATGTGTAATACTAAAGAAAATACATAGGTTCATAGAGGTAAATATAAATAAATAAATGTATGTAGATATGTATAATAGTTATAATAAGAAAAAAGTGTGAATAATTTATAATAATGTTAACATATTTTTTTTTTTTTCAAATTTATCTACTTAAGTATTAATAGCTAAAGTAATGGTACTTAACTTTAATATGCTTTAATAAGGATTTTAAGTGAAATGTAGTAATCATTTTGAACGCTTAATATACAAATATTACGACACAGACATATTTTTCAGAGTATTTTCCAAAATAAAGAAACTGGATGCTAATATTTATATAATATAGATATTTAGAAAAGTATATTTGTATTTGAATTGCAAGTATCTTTTAATATATTTGAGTATTAATTAATTCTGAATTTGCTTTGTTTCGATTCAACGTTTGTTTACTTAAAAATTTTAATTTCATTAAAAAATCTCAATAATTTCCTTAAAGTTTCATTAAGTTAATTAAAAAAAAAATATATTCCAAATCGAAAAAAAATTTGTTTATTGATACAATATCAATTCTCAGTTATCTCGTTATAGCACTAAATATTTATAATCTACAGTTGTGTTTCAAATTCCATTTTCTTTTTATCAAAAATTTAAAATAATTTTCAATTAACTAAGTATAATAAAAATATATTAAAATTATGTAACTAACTAAACATTAACTAACTTACTTGCATCACTAATTTTTAAATACACTTTAATAATTATTATTGTTCACACTCTATAATGTATATTATTGTACAAGCAGTAAGTAAACATATTTGTTAACAATTATTTATTTACTTTAAAAAATAAAACTTATGAGTTACAAAACAACACCGACTTTACATTATGTATGTATATTATGTACATTGTACAGTACACAGTGTACTCAAAATAACACGATATAAATTTTTTTTGAACGTAATAATTGACCCTCATTAAGAAAAATCTTGCTTTTCTAGTCTTCAGTTGCGTTTTTTTTTTTCTTTGGTATTTCCATTATTTTTATCCATTTTTTTTAAATTGATATGTAGGTAAATTCATTTATTGAGCAATTTCATGCGACATTTCAGTAAAAGGAATATTTTTTTTTTAAATTTTAAGGTTTTCCTTTTTTTTTGTCAGAAGATAGAAATTAGGCTAGTCGTTTTTTATCTTAAATTTGCTTGTTTAAGATATTTTGACCCCTGTCAGAAAATCAACAGAGACTAGTTTTAAAAAAATTTTGAAATAAGTGTTTAGAGTGAATTTTCTTTGAAACCAAAGTTTTAATGAGTTTTATTTTCAATAAATATTTTTGACTGCAAACATTTTTTTTGGAAGAGAAAACCATTCCAACTCAGAACCATATTTATTTCAAATTATTTTTGAATATACGGCGAATGAAGCCAGAGTTCTTACAGGTATTTGCTTTATTATCAAATAAATTTTAAAAATAATTTTATTTTATATCCTTATGCAACAAGATCTTTTTAGGTTGAACATTTTTTTGAAAAATCGAAATAAAAAATATTGAAAATTTATTGTTCAAATATATTTAAAGTTTATCAGTATTGTGAACGGCACTCTTTTTCAAATACATACACTATACAAAAAAATATAAGATTGTAATTCTTTCAAAATTAAATAATTATAAGTTTGAAGAAAAAAAAAGATCTTACCAAGAGAGATTACATTGGATAGTAGTGTATTGTACGTGTTTTTTTTTTTGTATTTGATATTTTTTTTTTTTTTATTGTACCTCCTATCCAGTCTACTATCTTCTCTACTGGCGAGATTTAAATCCTGCAGTATAGAAGATAGTTAATTGACAATAAATAAATTAATAAAAATCTACAAATACATACAACTATTATGTTCATCAAGATAGAAAAAAATCCAGTTCTAATCCCCAAGTAACTTGCATATATTGCAAAATTGTTCGATTAAGCTTGCAATTTTAACATAAATAATCTTTCAAAATAAAGTACGCTTGGTCACTAGCTATCTCGCTAGCTATAACCATAAATGGCCCTTGAAATATTTTATATTGTTGTCTGTTATTCAGTTATTCTACTTTTTTTTTTAATTAAATTTCTTAAATGAGTTTCATAAGAAATCAAAGTTCAATTAGTTATAATGTCAATTATTTTTAGTTTCACTGTAAGTAAAGTACTTGTAAGTTTTTTTTGTAATCAAGTTTTTTTTTTTATTTAACGTTGCGACTTAAACTTTCGCAAATGTAGTTTTCTAGCAACTAAAAAAAGTTTTAGAATTTTTTTTTAATTACGTATTTTTAAACATAGAATTTAAAATTTGAATAGAACAACAAAAACTAAAAAGAATTATTTAAAAAGATATATTTATACTTCTACTTTCATGGAAATTTAATTTGTTTTAAGGTACACATTCCATTCAAAAAAAAACAACAAAGCTACTTCTTATAAAAATGCAAAAATTTTAAATTCAAAATAAATTCATACTTTAACCTTTCACGTTTTTTTTTTATTTGGTTTTATTAAAAAAAAAAAAAAAAACGCTTATTGTTAGCTTCACACAACATCATGACATGACCAATACAAATATTCGTAATCAAATCATAATACAAAATTTTGAATATCTCGTTTTTCTAAAGATATTTTGCGTCACGCGTTATTTTTTAAAATACATATAAAAAAAATGTTGAGAAAAACATATCAAGTCTCTCAAGAGCCTCTAAAAAAAGTTGTTTAATATAAAATGCTAACTTTCCAAAAAAAAAAAATATATATATATATAGACATTATGTTGGTCGTAATTAAATGAAATCTGTTAAATAAATGGAATTTCGTTTCATTATTGTTTTATTTTAACTTGTATTATATTATTAAATTATTGAGTAGGTAAATATTATTTTATCTTTGAAATTTGTCATACCAAAATTTGCATTATTTTTGGTTTTTTGATAACAAAATTTTTTTAAATTGAATATTTTAATGAAACATATATTTTATTGGATCAGGAAAATCAGAGTAGTATTCAATTTTCATATGAACTGAATGCTCGAATTTCTCCTTGTCAATTTAGAATGTGAAATAGTCAATTTAGAATGTGAAATAGTTGTTATGCTTAGTTACTAAATACAAAGAAAAATATCTTATAATTAGTTGTCAATTTTCAAAATTTATTAAGTTAATTTTTTTTATTTGCAATTTTACTTTATACTTAACTCTTTTTAAGAAAATTTTTATTTATGCAACATATCTAACTATTAATAATATTTTGATAATATTAAATAAATAGGTATTTAAATATTTTTAAGGTTATCAAACTAGACATATTTTTCGAAATTCTTTCAAAAGTCACATAACTTATAATTTTCTTATACAGCGGGTGGTAATAAATTTTTCTCCGATTATAAAAAAAAAAAAAATTTTCCATCTCATATTTCCAATAAATTTTAAGCTGCATTTTTTTTTTTGCTTAACACAAACACAACAGATTTTTTGGAACATTTTTATACAAGTAGCACAATAATGTAGAATTATTAATTTACATATATTATCCAGTTTCCAATAATTATGTAGTTTTGAAATTTGTGTAAAAGATCTCGAATTAAAAATTTCGTTTGAAGAAAACTCTTGTATTTCCAATTAAAAAATAAATACTATAGATAATTACTTAAAAAAAAAAAACAGTTTTTAAAAATTAAATTAAAATATGCCTAATTTATTTTATTTTTATTTTTGAAATCTTATCGATTATATTTACATCACGGTAGGTATTTTGAAGTTTTTTTCATCGCTAATATAAGTGATATATTTAACAACACCTTGTATTATATTTCACGATGTAAACAATTTTTTAACTATCTCTTATTTTTATATATATATATATATATATTTTATTCAAAAATATTATTATAATTTTTTTTTTATAATAATATATGTGCATAATAATTTGTAGGTATATAATGTATAGAAATAATCATTTAAATAAAAAAAATTAATTAATTTGTTTTTTTTTTTTTACACATATGATGAAAAAAAAAAAGTATCTACATAATTTTTTTTTTTAATCATAATATTTTTTTATAAGTATTTATTGACTGGCAGTTATTCATTCATAACACGCCTGTTCGCTGCAAAAAAAAATTGTTTTTTTTTGTTTGCATTTTTTAAACTTGTTTTTTTTTTATTATTATTATTTTTTATTTTTTTTTTTTATTTATTTATTTTATTTTCGTAAATAATAATAATAATAATAATAATAAAAATTGTAATATATTCAAAATTAAAAAAAAAAGCATAATTTTTTTTTATTGAATTCAAGAAATAGAATCATGAATGTTGCTGTTGTTAGTTTTTCCGCATTTTAATATTTTTAAATATTTTATTTAATTTTGTATAAGTTTTTTTTTTTTTAATATTAAATTATTTTTTTTTATTTATTTTATTTTTTTTTTTTTTTTCATATTTTACTATTTAATATTTTGATGGGATTTGTTTATTTATTTGTTTTTCTTTTTTTTTTTATATATAAATATTCATTTTAAAAATGTAAACAATAATAATTAAAATAGTAAACACTGTACCTATAAGTTAATAATATTAAAATAAAGAAATACAATTTAAATTAATTATAAATAAAAATATTGTGATAAAATTTAAATTTATATAAGCTTAGATATTGAAAAAAAAAAAAAAATTGGCGAAAATCATGCCTTCAGAAGCTAATAATACGATTTTCAATAATAATAATAACAATAATAATAACAATAATAATAACAATAATAATAATAATAACAATAATAATAAAAAATTTGATCGTAAAAATAAAAAAAATTCAATATCAATGAAAGAAATAAAAAAAAAGAAAAAAAAACTTGAAAAAAATAATTTAATTATGGAAATACAATCAAAAGATATTTTAATGTGTAAGAAATTTTTTTTTCTATATTATGTACCTAGGTAGTAGCATAGATTAAGAATACAGAAAGATGGGAAGCTTCATACAACATTATTTTTGGTATTTTTAAGTCAATGTGTTAGTAAAACAAAATAAAATACGTGATAATTATCAATGTATGAAAAGAATTTTATTTAGTTTTACTAACACCTTCACAATAAAATACCAAAAAAGACTGAAAAAATGTTGTATGAAACTTCCCATCTTTGTGTATTCTTAATCTATGGTAGTAGGTACCTACAAAATAAAAACCTTTTTTTTTCTGGAAAATTTTTAAAAAATATAAAAATTTTTTTTTGTTATTGTTTTTTTTACTTCCAAAAAGTGATATTGACATTAAGACGTTTTATTATTACACTAAAAAAAAAAAATGGAGAATAGGTACCTCTAATTTTAATTTATTTAAAAAAAAATGTCCAGAATTTCGTGAACATGATCATTAAAAAAGTGCATATATGTATGCACTTTTATTTTACGATCTTCGTCAGTTTTTGAATAATTCCTTGGGGAATAGATTAAATAAATATTAAAAATTAACAATTTTAATCAAAAAGTGATAGAAAAAAATCCTATTTTATATGACGTAGAGACTACATAGTTTGCTCTTGAATGATTAGGGGTTTACTTACATTTTACAGATCTGAGATAGGACGTTTATTTCGAATTATTTATTTTCTATTTTCAAAACTTGATCATGGTGTTCGGAAAAAAACATTTAATTTTATTTCACTGCTTTCTCTAAAATATTAACTGAATTAAAGTTAAGTATTCAGAAGTAAATTGTGTTAATTATTAATTTTAACTTTTTTCAAAAGTTAAGCCAATGTCTACGATAATTTGAAGTATTTGAAGTAAATGTTGAATGATTTAAAAACTAACTATGCTGTAAAAATTCATTAGTTTACGTATTTTTCAAAATAAATCCACTTCGAATGAATTCGACTGTTTAAAATGAAATCGTTTTTTTTTTTTTTTTTTAATTTCGACTAAGTACCTATAAAAAGTCACATTTTTCAAGTTTTTTTTTTTGAAAAGTACTCTTTCTCATGATTTTGTATTCCTTGGAATATACCTATTGTGTTAAAATTTCTTATCACTTTATAATAAGTTTATGATAAGTTATTTTTTCAAATGTCGATTAATCAAAAAAAATTATCGTCATCTTATCTTGAAATTTTTTGTTTTAGTTGGAAAGGATGGAATTATTAAATTTTAAAAGATGTAAAAAATATTATAAATATTATAATTGAAATTGTTTAAAAGCAGACGCAGGAGCTGTTGATCGTAACAAAAAAGTCAATTAACTTATGTATGGTACTTACAAGAACAAATTTTTTTTTGTGTTTTCTATAAGTACTTACTTTAATTTATTTTAGTTTACGCATAAAAATTTAATTAATTTAAATGTTGTTGAACTTTAATTTTTTTTTGCTGATTATAACAGTTATAATTTAATTTATTTTAAATATATCTACCTACCTTAAAAATTTTCTTTAATTTTTACAAATTTGCAACATATATTTCTTAAATTTACATTCTCTCATATGCTTTCTTAAAGCTTGTTTAAATTAATTTGAGAGCTTGTTGTTGTCTCATAGTAACAGGTGAAAATGAATGCCCTGCCAAAGTTCAAAGTTTAAAAGATTAATCATTTTTTGATTGAAGTTTTTATTTTTTTTTTTTTTCTTGTTTTTCTTATCTCATTTTTTATTTTTATAGCAAACCTTTTCAATAAAGTATAATGCTAGCTAATTAATTGAAGAAATTTATGAATCGGATTGGGTGTAATCTAAAAAAATAAAAATTATTATTTTAATCAGTACAGATGGCTAGCCAACTTTTAATACGTAATTCAATTTTATAATATTTTTATTTAATTTATTTAATTTTTTTTATTTATCGCTACTCGATTTATATTTAATGTATGTACAGATAGATTATTACGATGTGAATCTACAAAATGTCTACAAAGTATATCTGAAAATTGAATTAGAGAGGCTTCTTAGTGATTGTACTTAGCAACCTTAATGTTAATGACATATTTTAAAATTCAAAAAAGAATTCATTAAAAAAAAAAAATAAATGTCATAATATTTACATTAAAAAAAATCTAAGTCTTATTATAATTATTAAATTAAATTAATCGCAGACCTAATTTTTTTTTTTTTCGTTATTTGTTCCATATAAATGTATTTTTCTAGGCCTTATTATTATCTTAAAACTATTGTTAAAATAATTTATTTTGACCATTTCAAAAATATTGGGAAAACTAATTTTTATAGTATTTTTTTTAACAATACTTGCATTCAAGAATAATTCAATATTTTTTTTTTTTAGCTATGCCATGGTTTGGACTGGACATAGGCGGTACGCTCACAAAATTAGTTTATTTTGAACCAAAGGATATTACACCAGATGAAAAAGATCAGGAAGCAGAAATATTGAGAAATATTCGTAGATATTTAACAAAAAATTCTGCTTATGGTCAAACAGGACACAGAGATACACATTTACAGGTAAAAAACAGAATTATTTTTCATTGATAAATGAAACTGATACTGGAGATTTTATAGATTGTATGTGAAAAACGATTGACTATTAAATCAATTTATATTTTTTGAAAATAATTATATTAGTATAATATGCAAATTAAATTTGTCATAAATTTTTTTTGATACTAAATAAATAAAAAATGCAATTACAATTTTTCAATAATTAAGTATAAAGCTTTGTAGTAGTTTAAGATAAGAACGAATAAACCAAGTTTTTGGAAGTTTTCAAAAAAAAATTAAATTTCATTAGAAGCTGGAAGAGTAACTCACAACTTTAATGCAGACAAATTCTTTTACTAATTGAGAACAATTTTTATTTTATTTGTTGTTTTGTTTTTAAAAATTAATTCATTACGTTTTAGATGGACAATGTAGAAATTAGAAAAAGGAGAGGTTCGTTGCATTTTATAAGGTTTCCAACAAGTGAAATGGGAAATTTTCTGTCTTTAGCGAAAGCAAAAGGAATGGCTGAATTAGTAACAGTGGTGTGTGCAACCGGAGGAGGAGCCTATAAATTTGAAAAAAATTTTAAAGATGTACGGTTTCGTGATGTTAATTTTTGAGTTTAAAAAAATAACTTTTTTATTATTTTTTTTAGGAAGTAAATATGAAATTAGCTAAATTTGATGAGCTAGACACATTAATCAAAGGTATTTTATTTGCTGAAATTCAAAATCCAACAGAATGTTATTTTTGGGATAATGCTAGTGATATAAAGTAATTAAATGCATTTTATTTAAATTATTATTTTAACTTTTTTATTTATTATTTTAATTTTTTTTATGAAACACATAATAAGATAATTTAAATTTTTTTGTTCGAAGTATTTGTCATATACTTAGGGATACTATTTCAACATTGCATATTATTGTTAGAGTACAAAATGCGTTTTTTTTTATTCATATTAATTCATTATTAATAGAAAATTTCAACAATTGTCAAAATTTAATTTAAATTTATTTTTAAAGCATATTTTCACATTAAAAATTTATTTTAGGAACAGTGAAAAAAAAGCTTATGATTTTTCCAAACCATATCCATTTATTTTAGTTAATGTTGGTTCCGGAGTGTCAGTTTTAGCAGTTTATGGCCCTGATAATTGGAAAAGAATATCGGGAACAAGGTAAAATTATAAATGTATATACATATAATCAGAGACGATAGTATTGGATTCTAAAGATTACTTACATTTTTTGCTTTTTTGCTTCGGACATAGCACAATACGTCCACGAACAAGTTCAATACAACATCAAACAATTTGTTGAATACGTTATTGAAAACGCATATAAAATACAACACGTTTGATAAATAAAAAATAATAATTTTATTTGCTGTCCTTTTTAATTTTTTTTTTGTTTTTGTTTATACAGAATAGTAAACTGTATTGTTCTCATATATTATTTAAAAAAAATTGTATTGAACATGTTCGTGGACCTACTGTGATCAGGGTTGCCACTTCTGTGTTATCTAAATGTAGTAGATTTCTGAAAAAAACGGAGTAAATCGAGTGAAATTGCAGTAGATATGAAAAATGAAATGTCCACGATTTTTTTTGTATGATGACTCTCAGGGTTAGGGTTCTTTTTAACTAATTAAACTCAATAGATAAAGCAAACTTAAAAACAAATTTAAAAAAAAATTTAAATATGTTTTTGTAATACATATTTTTTATATTGTACATACTTCATATATTTTATATTATACATATATATTTTATTTTATATACATATATTTTACATTATATATATTTTATATTATATAATATATTTTGTATTATATAAATTTTAAAATATTCATAATTTATAGTATATAATATTTTGTATTATATTCATATTTTTTTTATGTTTTCCATCGACAAATTCATATAAATGAAAATATTTTATCAATTCATCTGGCGGTTCATATTTATCTGCACCATATCTTTTCAATTCTTTAATAATTAAAACAGTGATAACTTGTACTGCAAAACAATGATAACTTGTACTGTACTTGACTTGATAGGAAAAACTTTAAAAATTGTATTGTTCTTAACAATAAAAAACTACCATTACCAATAGACAGATATCACAGCAGTATAAAAATATTTTTTTGTGATTAACCAGCTAATAATAATAAAATGTTGACATTTTACTGCCGTTGTAAAAAATTTGCTGCAAAAAAAGCACTAAAAATTTTAAAATGGACTTTTGCAGTAGATTTCGTCTCTTTACAGGGACGTAGTAAAAGCAGATGAAATGCAGTAGATCTGCTGTAATTACAGTAAAGTGGCAACCCTGACTGTGATACGCCCGAAACAAAAATTGCAAAAAAGCAATTTTTAGTATCAAATGCGACATCGCATATTTTCCATCATCTTTGATTAACGTAACAAAATACGCTTAAAGTTTTCTATAATTGATAATTATGTTATTCTAATAATGCAAATTTTTAATCAAATTTCAGCATAGGTGGCGGAACATTCCTAGGTCTTTGTTGTCTTCTAACGGTAACTATAAAAATGTTTTTAATTTTATTTTCATTCATTAAATATTAATTCATGTACAATAATTAATTATTATGTACAATAATTACAGTAAAGTTGGCCTTTACATTTTAAATTCAAAATATTTAAATTTAGAATTCATTTTACTGCTTTTATTTTATTGAGACTTAAAAATAATATTTTTTAAGGGCTGCAATACATTTGAAGAAGCCATTGAACTGGCCACTAAAGGAGACAACACAAAAGCTGATAAATTAGTAAGGGATATTTATGGTGGTGACTATGAAAGATTTGGATTACATGGAGATTTAGTTGCAGCGAGGTACATATATTTTTTCTTCTGGTGTCAATTAACATAATACCATTACCTAAATTGATTACCTAACATAATACCATTACCTAAATTGAACTTAAATTAAGGTTTAGCTAATTTAACTTCCATGTTCGAAAATTCGTATAAATTTTTATTTGAGAAAATATTTTTATTCATTACGGGTATTTTATTTTTTGCAGTTTTGGACAAATGATTTTTAAAGAAAAGCGTGATAGTATTTCAAAGGAAGATTTAGCCAATGCTGTTTTAGTTACAATCACCAATAATATTGGTTCAATTGCAAGAATGTGCGCGTTGAACGAGAAAATAGATAAAGTATATAAATTTTTGTTTTTATCCTTAATAATAAAATAAATGAAGAAAGGTCTTACAAATTTCTGAAAAAAAATGAAAAAAAATTCACTACTTATGTTTTCTTAAAATGTCTGTCCGCTCGTTCGTTAAATTTTTTAAATATTAGTGAAAATTTATATGTTGGTTACATAGATGTCGATTGGAAGAATTTAAAAATGTTTAAAGTCGATTTTATATTTGTATGTGGTACATGATTAAACAGTATTGTTATAATTGTATTGAAACATAAAACGACCAAGGTTTTTTAAACTATAAAATTGAATGTTGTAAACTGGCCCCATATTTCATTTATGAGCTACTATTTTTTATTTATTTTTTTTCCTTGCTGGAATTATTTTTTTATCAAATTCCTTATGTTAAAATACTTATAATATAAATTTTTGTTTTGCTTTAGGTGGTATTTGTTGGTAATTTTCTTCGAGTAAATCCGATTTCAATGAAACTTCTTGCATATGCTATGGATTACTGGTCTAAAGGAACTTTGAAGGGAATTTTTCTAGAACATGAAGGATATTTTGGATCATTGGGTTGTTTATTACAGTTCAATGGAGAATTGAAAGCAGCACTAAGTGAATATGAAAACACGTAGTACATTCTATGTGGATATTCTATTTTTTTTTATTAGTTTTTAATGTTATTTAAAAGGAAAAAAGTGGACATTATATG
This sequence comes from Hybos culiciformis, assembly GCA_964007475.1. NCBI lineage: Eukaryota > Metazoa > Arthropoda > Insecta > Diptera > Hybotidae > Hybos > Hybos culiciformis. The sequence continues at coordinate 21,692,735 of OZ023274.1, forward strand.
TAATGTTTTTTTTATTGAAGATGGAATATTTTTCTTTATAATGATTTTTATATTGAATGTTATTTTAATTACTTAATTTTATTTGAAGAAAAAAGAATAAAAAGGGATATTGCTGTATTCAAGATGTTTGTTTTTTTCCACATGTGGTTTTTTAGTATTAGTAAGGTACATTCTGGCATTTCAACTTCCAAATTACGAAGATATAAAATGTAATTCTGTAAGAGAAAATAAATGACTCATTTTCTAATAGCAAAATTTTTTACATCTAATGAGTCAACAATCGTTGTATTTCATAAATAACAAAGAGTCTCAAAAATTCCTAGTATACTTTTTAAATATATAAATTCCCTTCAGACTAATCCTAATAGTGCGCTTATGTTTTTTGAATTTTTATTTATTTCTTTTTGAAGCTTATTCACTTATTACCACAGGACTAGAACTATGGAAAAACACTTTCTAATTAGCTATGAAAAAAAAAATAATAATAAAAAAAAAAAATTTGGATAGAAAGGGTGGAAGTACGTCGCAATATTTTATTGAATTTTATTCATACAAGTAAGACTAGTTAGCCGATAAAACTGTGACTCATAAAATCTTAGCGAAGAATAATTTAAATTTTTTTTTTGAAAATAAAACACACATATATGTAACACATAATAATATATTTTAAAAATTGTAATAATGTAATTGAAATAACAAATCGATTTTATATTTTTGGTTCAACATTTTTTTTTTTTAAACGAATAAATATCTAACATTATTCGTTTTTGAAATAACGATGTCTTGAATCATTTTTATGATGTTCAATATTTTTTATTTTAACTTCATTAAATAATTTTAAATTCGTATAAATTTATATAAAGTCTTTGATAACTAATAATTTATGATTCTCGGAATCATTTAAAATTCGTGGATGATTTTTAAAAGTTAATAAAATTCTGTCAAAATCTAAATTATTTAAAATAAAATTTGAAATTTTAAAAAAAATATTTTTTTGAAATAACTCATTTTTTGAGCGTAAGGTAGCTAAAATTTGTTCTATTTGCTTAGCTAATTTAACAAAATCTTTCCTTGGATTTCTCAGATGAAATTTGGTTTTATTGGCAATAAATAATGACTCATATTTTTCTTCAAGTTTAATAAGGTTCTTACATGTATCACATTTTAAATTTTGTATCAATTTATTTTCACTCCAACCAGTCATGTATTTGATAGCATCAAAATATGAGTTATCAATATAGATATTTTTCAGTCCTGGTTCCAAGAAATACTCATCAGTTATATTTTTATTTACTACTACATTTAATGATTTGTGCCTATATGGCACTGTTAAAATTTTTGGTGGATTTAATTCTTTAGAATTTGCTGAAATTGAAGCTTCGATTTCATTTCTAACAAACAATTTTTTGAACGCATTTTCAAATTGACTTGCAGTTGGATTATCGTTGCTTCCTCCCCGCTGCCTAATTTTTGAAAAATAAGTCTAGATAGTCCTGCGAAAAATTATGTGTAAGGATGTACTTTAACTCCCTTTTTTCTTCTACATAAAATTTGAAAATTTCAACAAAATTTGGCATTGCAATAATAAATGCCTTAAATCCAGTTTGATTTCGCGAAACAATTAATTTTTGACTTAGAAAATTTAGATGTCCATGATTTATTTACCGTTATGTTCAAATAACATTTAAAAATAACGAGAGCAATTAAATAACATAGTCGGCTGTATATTTTAATAAATTGAAGCTTACATATACCCTTTCTAGACAAATAAAAAAATTTTTTTTTAGTTTTTTTTTTTTCATTCACAACAACAATTTCAATACATTTTTCCTAGAAGTGTTTTTCCATATATATATATAATTCTAGTTCCTATGCTTATTACTTTGACGAAGTAATTGATTATCAACTATTTATAAAACTAATTGAATTAAAAACAAATATATTTGATAATATAATATGGCTGCAATTAATTTTGAATGAATAACGAAAAAATAAATAAAAATGAATTTTAGTTTTACTACTTTATTTCATCTTCTTTCACAATTAATTTAATCACACTTTGTAATTTTTAAGTTTTTATTTTCAATATTTTTTTAAGTTTTTTATTCATATGTGCTTGGTGGACTGGCGTTCAATTCAATTAAACCAGTTGATTTAGCCTAAAATAAAATAAAATTCGCAGTGACACCTTGTAAATTTCAAACTAAATTTTAAACACTTACTAATCCAATGGATGTAGCCAACATTAGAACTCCAATTGCTAATGCAGCATTGTATTTAGATTGTCTTTGGGAATTTGCTTCGTGCCAATCACCTTGAGGAACTGGTAAATCGTTCATTGTGCTTACCCTATGATGTCCTTGATGGTAGGCGCGAGACAATGCACCAGCTGTTTAAAAAAATTGAATATTCATATTCCATTACATTAATTTAAAATATGTATCAGAAAATGTTGGAAAAAAAACATTTACATAATATATCTCTCACGCTGGCTGCCGCTTTTTGTAGTTATAATATATTGACTAGCAACTACTAATTATTGCTCACGTTCTTAATTATAATACACCTAAAGTAAGTATTCACTAACTATTGAAAAAAATTGGCTAGTCTAAGGAAATATACCTAATATTTTTGAATCAATTAAATATAGGTTTTTAAATTGGTGTTTTCTTTGAACAAGATTAGTAGGTACTAGGGTGGTGTTGTATAATTTTTAACACCTACTATAATCGCACACTTTTTCATAAAAAAAACTCTACAATACCTAATTTTGATGCAATTATTACAACATTTTCTTTTATTTGTTCTTTAATGTTTCTTTAAAAAAATCTAAACGCTAAATCTCTCTTCTTATCTATATGAACGACTGCAGTTTGTTTTATGACTTTTCAAGAATGAGTTTGAGAGTACTAAATTTCAGAAAAAAAAATAGTGCAAAGTGTTGTGAAAAATAGTGTTTTTTCATTAAAATTTTAAGTAAAATAGGTATATATTAAAAATTTATTTATTTATTATCATAGAACATTATTTTAGTGAATTTCATATGAATTTAAATATTTTTTTTGGGTGTTCGAATAAAGGAAACTTAAATTCACATTGTTTCTTAATTCGAAATTAAATCTAAAATTTCTTATTTTTCCATAAAAACAAATACCAAATTCCTCATTTTGAGCTTCTTCAAAGCACTTTGTCCAAAGTTTGTGTTCTAGTGCTCAAAATAAGGAAACTTTGTAAATTTAAATTTCCTTTATCGAACACCCACCGAAAAAAATAATTAAATTTTTTTTTGTTTTTAATTTGAATGAAATTCACAAAATTAGTGTTCTATTCTATAATAAATTTTTAATATATATTAATTCTGCGGAGAAGACAAAGTTTAAAATTGGCTCTAAATCAAAGACTATTTAATTTATATTTTTTTTTACTTAATAGCCATATTTAATAATTTTTATACAAAGTAAAAAATGTTTTTTCTTAAAAATGGTGCAAAATACTAAAAAAAATTGGGTTCGGGATCAGGCAACTGGTGTTCGAACCTGGGCAATTTTAGCTTTTTTTCCTTAATTTCAAAATACAATTCGTGATATTAGAAACATACTTTAATTTATTTGTTTGCTTGAAAATTTATTAAATTATCTTTCAATTGGTAGGTACTTATACAAAACTCACCTGGGATACCATATTTTGTTCTCTTTAAAAGAGACCAAAAAGAGGAAATTTTTAGTTTTTGGCAAATATCTCGAAAACGGTGCGTTTTACAGCATTTTTGAGGTAGTCCAACCTCCGGTGACCATAAATCGAACTTTTAATTACCTATTCAAAGAGCCCTAGAACTTGAAGAACTATCAAAGGGTTACTGAGATATTGAATTTTCAAAAAATAATAAATTCTTCCGTAGAATTTATTATTTTTATATTGTTAAAAATTCAATATCTCAGTAACCCTTTGTTAGTTTTTCAAGTTCTATGGCTTTTTGAATATATAATTAAAAGTTGGATTTATGGTCACCGGAGGTTGGACAACGTGAAAAATGCTGTAAAACGCACCGTTTTCGAGATATTTGCCAAAAACTAAAAATTTCCTCTTTTTGGTCTCTTTTAAAGAGAACAAAATGTGGTATCCCTATTATTCGATCAAATTACAACCTTTTATAGGGAACATGACCTACTTAAAGATAATTCCTTTTTATTTTACAACTAGGTCTACTCAAACTTAAGAGGCATTCATTTTGTTCATGCATGGACTATTTTTTCAACAAAAACAAAATTTGAAAATAAATTTTGGCACCTTAACGTAAAACTGCGTTTGGTTTATCCAACAGCGCCAGTTCTGCTTACCAAAAGTGGCCCACTGTGGCCACTTTTTTTTACCCATTCATAGTTTGAGAATAGGTTAAAGTTATGACCTAACTCGTCTCTAACGTCTAACAACATTATGTACGAAGAGCCAAGTAAGGAGATGGGTATTAAGAATATGAACATATTTTATGACATTTTGTTTTGTTATGTAATTTTGACTTGAGTCCAAACTTTATTTTTTCCTCATTAAAAATGATTTACTGATAATATTTACCATTTCTCCAAACCAAAGACTGGACAATCAAAGATTTCGATAACATATTAAAGTTTATTTGATTTTAATAAATTTTAAAAAAAATGAGTTATAATTTTTTATCCACACAATTATGCACAAGAAAAATGGAATAAAAAATCGTAATATTCAAATGATTCAATTTTAAGTAAAGTCAAACTAAACTGCAAAGCAGCACTGCGTTGCGACAACAACAATTTATTGATTTAATTTTATTCCACTTCATAGCATTCCTTATCAAGCCAAAAAAAATTTCTGGTATGACTCTTTCTTAGTGATATGATGCTTTCCAAACTAGGAATATTAGTGCTTCACCCCCTTCACCCTTAAGGTGAAAACACAATTTGGCGCAGCGATTTTTCATATAAAAAAATCGCCTCAATTGTTACATTCTCACCGTCGTTGTCGCCCCAATTGTGTTTTCACCATTAAAAAAATTTAAAAATTTCAAATTCCTAATGTATTTTGTTAGTGTAATTTAATGTCAAAAAAAAGTTTTCGGGTGAACACTTTTTTTCACTTTTTTTCATAAATTTCAAATATGCCAGAGTAGGATTTTCTTTCCCTAAATTTAGAGGATTTTATAATATCGAGGAAAAATTATTAACAAAAAACTATTGTACAAGAAAAATCTCAGGAAATTTGCGGAATTTTTTTCATCTGGCATGTTTTTTTTTTTGATTTGACAATTAGAATGACAGAACTTGAATTTCAAAATTTTTTTTTGTTGTGTGAATTTCAAATACACGCTCTGAGGCGTGTATTTGAAATTCACAACAACAAAAAAAAATTTTAAATTTTACACTAATAGCCTTTCCAAACTTCGGGATTAAATAAGGATTCGCAAATGTTTATAAATAGTTGTTGAATTAAAGGAGGATTATCATACAAAAAATTTAGTTGATTTAAAGTTGAGTTAAATGTGAGTTAAATCAGATTCACCTGATAAATTAAATGAATAAGTCCTGATATGTTATGATTACGTCAAAAAATTATCGGTTGGGCATGTACGTTTGAATAATTAAAAAAAGCAAAAACAAAATGGCTAAAAAAAAACTTAAAAATAAAATAATTTTTTTTTTTTTGTAATTTTTATTTTTCGAATTTTAATTTTAAATTAATTAATTCACTTATAGAATTTTTTTATAGAATTTTTTAATTATTTTTGATTAAATTTTATTCACTAATTTTTATTTAGAAAATTAAGAAAAAAAATAAAAATAAAAAAACAACAAAATTAACCCGGGTTAAAAAAAATCATGGTGTGAACACCAATTTTCAATTGAGGGATATCCTGATTTAATTCATGAATAAAATTCTTAGTTTGGAAAGCCTATAACAAAATACATTAGGAATTTGAAATTTAGAATTTGAAATTTTTAAATTTTTTTAAGGTGAAGCCAGAAACTATGTATATAGAGACAAATCCTTAAGAACAACATTTGAGAACCAGCTTTCTTTTTTTTTTTAATCAACTTTGGATCAGGGTTGCCACTTCTGTGTTATCTAAATGCAGTAGATTTCTGAAAAAAACGTAGTAAATCGAGTGAAATTGCAGTAGATATTAAAAATGGAAAATGTCCACGATTTTTTTTGTATGATGACTCTCAGGGTTCTTTTTAACTAATAAAACTCAATAGATAAAGCAAATTTAAAAACAAATTTTAAAAAAATGTGTCGCAGCCTTAAAAAGGGTGCTATTAATTAAATATTGTACTAGATTTAAGAACGGTAGTCACCTATAGGATTTTGTAAAGGGGACTATAAAATTTGAATAATCATTATTGGAACGAAAGAAAACTGTACAGACGTTTTATGAAAACTAAGAAAATTAATAAAATCGAACTAATTATAAAATAAAATCAAGCCGTTTAATTAAAAAGAAGACGACAGAATTTCAGAAGTGGGATTCGCAGACCAATTTTACTCCAAGAAAAAATGGATTATTCAGTAGACCGAATTTGTGAAATAATTGGAGTACCGCCACCTGCCAATCGATCAACTGAGGTGCCGCCATTTTCCATCCGGCCAACTGGGACAATACCAAAGGAAAAACAACGAATTACAGAATCCGATTATTCTGCCGGTCGCCCCTTATCATTATTTGGAAGACATGAACAATTAAATCCATTTTTGCCAGATAAACCAGCATTTAAAGATGCTTCAGTTATGTTAAAGAATTTGTCATCAATTAAGCCAGGGGAGCACCAGATCCCAACGCTCAATAATACAGGTGAATCACAATTTTTATTTTCAGAAACCGTAAAGTCCAACCAAGAAAAAATGCAAGAACACCGCGTCGCTCAAGAGCGCCGCTTCGCTCAAGAACGCCGTTTCGCCGAAGAACACCGACTCGTTGAAGAGAGCCGACTCGTTCACGAATGTGCATCCGGATTTGAATTACTCCAACAGAAATTGGAAAATATTCGAATCGAAAATAAAAATTTGAATATACGGAGAAATCCGCCGCAAAACTGGATTGACACAATTCCAACGTTTAATCCAGGGAATTTTGTAATTAGCGTTGATCAATTTATTACAAAAATTGAACACATGGCAACATTATACGACGTAGAAGAAAAACATCTTATAATCGCTGCTGTTGCGAAATTACAGGGCGCCGCTCGTTTTTGGTGGGAAAGCGTAAATGTTATTGATTGGTCCGATTTTAAATGCCAATTAACCGAAGCTTTTCCAAGCGAATGCAATTTAATATCAATCATGAAAATTCTTGAAAAACGCAAACGTAAAATAGGCGAAAGCATTGATGTTTACTTTTATGAAGTGAAGGCAATTGCTAAGCGAGCGAACTTGAGTGATGAAGTTATAAAGCAGTTTATAGTTTCTGGGTTGAATAATGATGCGATGATTCGTAATTTTTCCAGTACAAAGTTTGAGTCTTTAAATGAACTATTGAAACAAATCAGATTTTACGATTTAATTACCGAAAGAAACCCTGTTAGAACAGATTATAATAAAAATCCGACACCGAATAATAATACTGCTACACGAAGAGATTCTCAACAAATACGGTGTTACAATTGCAATAATGTTGGGCATTTATCTGTGAATTGTCCGCAACCACAAAGAAAAGTGCGATGCACCAAATGCAGTAAAATTGGTCATTCACTAGAAAACTGTTTTTTAAATCAACATCGAGTGGCTTCTGTTACTGAAGTAAATGATGCGTTGCCACCCGAAGATAATCAAATATACAATGTAGATATTAATCATTTATTTATTTATAAAACTAAATTATTTAACATTGGATTTAGAACTATTCATGCTAATACGTTAATAGATACTGGGTCACCAGTAAATTTTATTAAAAAGTCTAAAGTAAAATGTGAAATTAATTTAATTGACAGTCAAAAACCTTATTATGGCTCGAATGGTTCTAGATTAAATGTTCTCGGTAGTATTTACTTGCTAATGGAAATTAACGATTTTTGTTGTAGAATTAAATGTTTCGTCGTTCCTGATAATACAATGAGCCCCGATGTTATTCTAGGTCGCGAATTTTTGAAAAAAGAAGAAATTTTATTTAGTTTTAATGGGAAAAGTGGGAAAAGCGAAATTCGAAAAAATAATGAGGATGAAGAAATCGTAAGTAATTTTAATAATATTTTAAACATTGATTTTGACATTAAAGATCATATTCAGAATTCTGTTGATGTAGGTGATCAACATACCGATTATAGGGATATACAGGGTTTTTACAATATATATAATAAATTTTGTGATTTAAAAAAACCTTTGACTCCCCTAATTGAAATGGAAATGAAAATTGAATTAAAACAACCGACAGATTTTTATGCCAATCCAAAAAAACTTTCCGTACAAGAAAAACAAGCAGTTAGCGAAATTATTGAGGATTTGTTAAAGCAAGGTATTATTCGTCCGTCTAACTCGCCGTACACGAGTAGAATAGTTTTAGTTAAGAAAAAATCGGGACAATTTAGAATGTGTGTCGATTACCGAGTTCTAAATAAAAACACAGTCAGGGATCGGTTCCCCTTACCCGTTATTGAGGATCAATTGAGTAGATTACGTTGTAAAAAGTTCTTTTCTTTAATCGATCTTAAAAGTGGGTTTCATCATGTGAAAATCAAAGAAGAGTGTTGCAAGTACACTTCATTCGTCGTACCGTCTGGTCAGTTTGAATATGTTCGTATGCCATTTGGACTAGCTAACGCGCCGTCCGTTTTCACTCGCTATATAAATGAAATTTTCGATCCTTTGACCAAAACCGGAGAAATAACAACATACTTCGATGATATTTTAATATCTAGTGAGACAAAACTTGAACACTTCGAAAGTTTAAGGAAGGTTTTTGAGGTTATTTCTGCGAATCATTTACAAATTAATGTCAATAAATGTAAGTTTATGAAAACAAGTATTGATTTTCTGGGTTATGAGGTATCTGAAAAGGGAATCAGTCCGAGCCAACAGCACACCGATGCGAGTAAAAATGGATTTGGGGCTGTACTGCTTCAACGTCAAACTGATCTGAAAATGCATCCGGTAATGTATTTCAGCAAAAGAACGACAGAAGCAGAGTCTAGATACCATTCGTATGAATTGGAGGCTTTAGCCATAGTTAGTGCTTTGGAGAGGTTCCGAATATATTTACAGGGGATTCCTTTTAAAATTATCACTGATTGTAATTCTCTGAAACTGACTATGAGCAAAAAGGATTTGAACCCGCGAATTGGAAGGTGGGCTTTGTTACTGGAAAATTATAACTACGAAATTGAACATCGCAACGGGTTGCGAATGAAACACGTTGACGCACTCAGCCGTGTATATAATATCTATGAGTTGAACGAACATGTTTTCGATATGACCCTTGCTGCGGCTCAAAACAAAGATGAAAATGTACAAAAGATTAGGAATAGATTAGCTAATCAGGAAAACGACTTACCTTACGAACTTAGAGAGGGTTTATTATATCGGAAAGAGAAGAATAAGCTTTTGTTCTATGTACCTCTTGACATGCAGGGTAATATTATAAAGTCGTGTCACGAAATAGGGCATGTAGGGATAGACAAAACGATTGAGCTTATCAAACGGGTTTACTGGTTTCCAAATGTTAAAGAAAAGGTTAGTAATTTTATAAAAAACTGTCTTAAATGTGTTGTGTATAATAAGCCACAAGGACGGAAGGAGGGTTTCCTTCATAATATAGATAAGGGAAAATTACCGTTTAACACTATACATGTAGATCACGTGGGGCCATTAAATGTATCTAAAAAGGGGCATAAACATATTCTTGCTGTTGTGGACGCTTTTACCAAATTTGTTAAGCTTTACGCTGTAAAAACAACTAACACATCTGAAGTTATAAAACATCTCAACTCTTATTTTCAAAACTATAGTATACCAAAGCGGTTGATATGTGACAGGGGTACTGCATTTTCTTCAAAAGCGTTTACCAACTTTATGGAACTAAAACAAGTTAAATGTGTTTTTAATGCTACTGCTTCACCACAGTCGAACGGTCAAGTAGAACGTATTAATGGAATATTTATACCTATGTTGAGTAAACTAACTAATGACACTAATGAATGGGATAAAGATCTGTCGGGATGTGAATTTTCAATTAATAATACGATAAACCGTTCCATTGGAACAACTCCTAGTATGGCTTTATTCGGGGTTAATCAAAAAGGGATGGTTGATGACTGGGTCAGAATAGAGTTAGAGGAAGTGAATGGTGAATGTGATTCAAGGGACTTGAGTGTAATAAGGAATGATATAGAAAGTATTAATAAAAGTCAACAAGAGAAATATAAACGTACATTTGATAAAAAACGGATACCTGCTGTTCAATATGTAGTTGGCGATTATGTCGCTGTTCCTAATAAAGTTGTAGAGCCTGGTATAAATCGTAAACTATTACCCAAATATAAAGGTCCTTATATAGTAAAGGCTGTGTTGCCTAATGATCGGTATGTTGTGTCAGATATAGACGGTTATCAACTAACACAGAAATCGTTTCAGGGGGTATTTGCAGCCTCAGATATGAGGAAATGGGCATTTGACCCAAATGTAGTTATCGAATCGAATAGGCAGTTTGAAATAATTAACTCGGGGGCGAGTTGTGTCAGGATGGACGAACTGTCGCAGCCTTAAAAAGGGTGCTATTAATTAAATATTGTACTAGATTTAAGAACGGTAGTCACCTATAGGATTTTGTAAAGGGGACTATAAAATTTGAATAATCATTATTGGAACGAAAGAAAACTGTACAGACGTTTTATGAAAACTAAGAAAATTAATAAAATCGAACTAATTATAAAATAAAATCAAGCCGTTTAATTAAAAAGAAGACGACAAATGTAAATGTGTTTTTGTAATACATATTTTTTATATTGTACATACTACATATATTATACATATATATTTTATTTTATATACATATATTTTACATTATATATATTTTATATTATATAATATATTTTGTATTATATAAATTTTAAAATATTCACAATTTATAGTATATAATATTTTGTATTCTATTATTATATTAATATTTTTTTATATTTTCCATCGACAAATTAATATAAATGAAAATATTTTATCAATTCATCTGGCGGTTCATATTTATCTGCACCATATCTTTTCAATTCTTTAATAATTAAAACAGTGATAACTTGTACTGTAAAACAATGATAACTTGTACTGTACTTGACTTGATAAGAAAAACTTTAAAAATTGTATTGTTCTTAACAATAAAAAACTACCATTACCAATAGACAGATATCACAGCAGTATAAAAATATTTTTTTGTGATTAACCAGCTAATAATAATAAAATGTTGACATTTTATTGTCGTTGTATAAAATTTGCTGCAAAAAAAGTACTAAAAATTTTAAAATGGACTTTTGCAGTAGATTTCGTCTCTTTACAGTGACGTAGTAAAAGCAGATGAAATGCAGTAGATCTGCTGTAATTACGTAAAGTGGCAACCCTGCTTTGGATACCCATCATCGTTTTCTCATAAATCGTGATGAAATCGTTGTTGTTCGTAAAAATGATAAAAAACTGAGAATTTTTTTGTTGACAAAATATAGTGTAGAGAAAAAATGATTTTTTTTTGTTTTTGATTTTTTTCAACATATGATATCTATGATATGAATTCATGAATTAATTCATAATAATGTGTTTTTAAAAAATAATATCGTAATAAAATCATATCCATATGCATGCATTGTTGCCAAAACTAGCATATAAATATACTAATTTTTTTCATATTAACGCATGCATTAATACCTATATAAATATAAATTTACAAAAATCTAAATATTCTCCTAACTTATTCAATATTAATAAAAATTATTCCACTATCTACCTAAGCTCTTTTTTTGAATTTGTATGTAAAAATGTCTGTTTTTTATTTTAATATTTTTGAAGATATATACATAACGTAAGTAATATAAATACAATGCAAAGTGAGGTAAGCCAAAATATGTGCCGTTTTCTTTGAAAACGGTGTAAGTCCATTTTGACAAAAAAAATGAGTAAATGAAAAAAATTAATACAATTTACAATGAAATTTTTATTTATAAACTTTTTCAAAAAAAATCTGTTAAAATTTTCATTGTTTTTATCATTATAAATTTTCAAACCTTAAATATCTAATATATAAACATGAAAATTCTCTGTTTCTCTGTTTCTCTGTTTCTCTGTCCTCTGTCCTCAATCACGCCTAAACCGCTGGACCGATTTGGCTGAAATTTTGAACTTAAGTATTATTGGGTTTTGAAATTTAGTTATATTCCAATAAAATTTAGTAGCGTTGGACCCGAAAATCCTATTTAAAAAACTGGATGTTGAGAGGCCCCCAACCGTTGTCCCAGGGCTCAATTGGGGGAGCTATACAACAAATTTCGAAATTTTGAAATTTTGAAGTTAAGTAGCATTGCGACCCGAGATTATTCTAGGGTACTAGAAATTTTGATCCGAAGCCCCGACGGGGGACTACCTTAGAAGCCGGTTTTGCAATTTAGGTATATTCCGATAAAATGTTGTAGCGTTGGACCCGAAAAGCCTATTTAAAAAACTGGATGTTGAAAGCACCCAACCGTCCCAGGGCTCAATTGGGGGGCTATACAACAAATTTCGAAATTTCAAAATTTTGAAAATAAGGAGCCTAGAGACCCGATTAGTTATATTTTGGATCCGAGACACCGACGGGGGCTAACTTAGAAGGTGGTTTTGAAATTTAGGTATATTCCGATAAAATATTATATCGTTGGACCCGAATCGACTATTTAGAAGACTGGATGTGTTGAGGCACCGGCGAAGTGGCTATTTAACAAATTTTGAAATTCTGTTTTTTTTTTTAAGTGCACAAAATCTGGATTAAAGTGTTTTGATATTAATATAAATTCGGGACTACCGTGCGAAGCCGGGTATTTCGACTAGTCACCATATAAAATAAAATGCTAAATCTTGAATATCTCTATATTAAATAAAGTACACTTACACCACTGCAAAGAAAACGACTCATATAATATATATCAGCGTTTCTCAACCTTTTTGCTATTGCGACCTATAAAATATGAGTACAAAAAAACGCGACCCTCAATCTGAAAATGGTATACATTGACAAGTAGAAGAAATGAAAGACACCTTTAAAATGTTTTATTTATTTTCATTTTAATGACTTATTTGTTGTTGACAATCATTTGATAATTTATTAAGTCTGGCTCAAAAAATTTACTCAATTATCAATGTTAAAACAGCAATCTTTTGAAAAATAAGGTAAAGGTTAATTCTTCTTACGTAATCAAAATATTTTATTATTTTTGAAAAAATATATGTAGCATTTGTAATAGAATTTTTTCATTAAAACGACCCATTGAAAATCTTTCGCGACCCAAATTCGGGTCGCGACCCTAAGGTTGAGAAACGCTGATATATATTATATAGGATAAAAAATTAACTAAAAATGTTTTCAATTTCATTTTGAGTTTAAAATAAATAATTTCAAAAAAAATTTACTGTTGATCGTATTTCCTTATCAAATTTTTTTTATTTTTACAAACTCATGATTATGAATGAATTCATGACAGATCCGACGTGATCATCGATTTTGCACTAGCGCTAGCAACGCCGCAGAGGTTTTTTGACCTCGCAGTAGCGAGCGACGAAAATTCCTTCCCGATTTTTTTTGATATAAGTATATTTTTTTGTTTTGAGCCGTTTATCAGCGACTTAAAATGTATCGCTTAGCCGCAGCGACCTAAAATATGATCGCGTCAGTCTATTCATGAATATAAATAATTTTGCACCATATGATAGTTTAAAAAACAAAAAACAGTCACTAGGATTTTTCGTTTTTTTTTGTTGGAGAATTGAGAATAAAAAGAGAGAGAAAAAACAACAAAAAAACATAACAAAAAAAATGGGTATCCAATGTCAAAATATTGAAAGCAACATTTTTAATGTATGAACTGCAAAATCTTGGTATACTTAATTTATGGTGAAGCACTATTAAAATTAAAATTACAAAAAAAATTTCAGTGGTGGGATGTTAAGATTTCGAAAAATTCGATATTCGATATTCGATCGAATGGCAGTATGTTAGGACAAAATCACTTCTACGTTTTCTCGCTACGGTATCACAAAAAAATTTTCAAGTGATACGGAATCGAATAATAAAAATGTATGAAAAAAGAAATTATTTTTATTCAAAATTATTTATAAAAATTAATTTTGAATAAACAAAAATATTTTTTTTTTAATTATTTAAAAATAAAATAATTAAAAGAAAATTATTTTAATATTAATAAAAAAAAAATTATTCTAAAGGTGGGTAAACATTTTTATTTATAAAAATTAAAAAAAATAATTTTAATAAATGTAAATAAAAATAATTAGGTATGAAAAATTATTTATTATTATTTACCTTTTTCTTCTTTTTTTTTTAACGTCAAAAATCATTTCAGAAAATGATTTTCGAAAGTATCGAAGCGAGAAAATCTTAACATGTTGCCAAAAAATCCACTCGCTTCGATGTTCGATACATATTCGCTGTTCGAATGACAACTTAACATGCCACCACAGAACGATATCAGAACATATTCATTGAATCTAAATAAACAATGCTGGGTTTTATCAAGTAAACCTGATTTAACTCACATTTAACTCAAGTTTTAAAACTCCTAAATTTTTTGTATGATAAACCTCCTTTAACTTTAACTCGACAACTACAGGTAGTAATAGATTTACAAATTAGAAAAATTAGTCTAATAATTATTTTGCCACTAGATTTGAAGCCACTAGATTTTATTTTTTTTTTTGGTTGGAAAAAGCCACAAGGCACCCACACGAAATTAATTTTGCTTCACAGCCACTGTAAAGCCGAAGTCTGACTTGCTTATTAGAAAAGAAATAAAAAGGAAATAACAGAAAAAACATGAAACAAAGGTCAAGTCTCGTTTCTGTCTGTACATAACAAAATAACAACTGACAGATCACATAACATATATAATAGTTTCCCCAATAACACATTTAAAAAAGAAAAGAGATTAGAGAAAGAGAAAAGATAAAAGAGAAAATAAATAATCAAAATGTGTTTTAGGCTAGAGTACAGTTTCCGTGTACAAACCCTACTGGGCTAAAATTTTGCCCAAATCCAAAAGCTTTTTCCCGAAATACCCCCCCTCCCCAAAGTTTTTATACATGTGGAACTGGAGCGGCAGGCTAGTGGTTGGGCCCCCTTCGGATTCTGGGATACCCCCTTCGGATTCTGAGATACCCCCTCTACCCATGTTCTAAAAATAAGTCACATCGGGAAAAAAAATGTAGGCTATAATAGGTAATAAATATTTAATTAAATGTTATACATTTTATTATTTTAATTTGAATAATGAAATTTGAATTTTTTATCAACGCAGTGTTAGACGAGAGTAAAAACGGCTAAACTGCAGTTTACGGGACCCACTCGGAATCGGCTGAAACTTGGAGGGGGGTAGAGGCGGTGCCCAAACTCCCAAAACTGAAATCGGTTCTTGGGGCAAAGGCCCCGTTTCGGAGATAGGGCCCTCCAAAGTTTTCATACATTTTGTATGGGAAATTTTTTTTTTGCTCGATTTTCCCCATTTTTTTGTAGAGAGTATAGGGGTGTCCCAAAACAAGAGGGGGTGTGGGGGGCGGTGGGCTCCGCAAATCCCACTGACCAACCACCAGACCGCCCGCTCGCCGCCCCCCCACCCTCCCGTCTTGCTTTGGGACACCCTCTTTATCCTTTTCCCAAAAATAGGTTAGACGAGACTAAAAACTAGTTATAACGGTTATAACTAAAATGTTTTTTGAATGCATGTGTGAAAAATTGTATAAAAAAAATAAAATTTTGAATTAGCTATAACTAGACTGCGGATTTATATGCAATTTTTTGTTTTCAGGTTAAAAAAAGAATATACTTTCAATATCGTCTTCTAATAAATAGTAAAAGAGATTTTCGTTAACATATCGAAATATGCATTTTTTATGCAAAATTTATGCAAGTGCATATGCAGCAAATATGCACAAAATATGCAAATATATGCAAACACATGCAAAATATGCAGAAAATTTCATTAGAAAAAAAAATCAATTATTGAACAAAAAAATTCCTATTTCACACTAAAATTAGTTATTCAATTGATAAAAATATTCAATTATAATTGAAATCACAATAAATTATAAATTTTTTTTTCAAATAATTGATGTTGCTAAAACAATTCCTTTAAAGTAATACCGTTTCCAAAAACGTTTTAGTTTCATGAAATTTAAACAGAAGCTATTAAAACAAATAGGACCGATTCAAAAACATTAAAAAACAATTTTGTAAATTTTTTGATTAATTTTTTGGTAACCGAAAAAACTTACCAAATAATTCACTTTCACGACAAAAGAATTACAAATTTTTCTAAGTTACATTTAACATTTTCAAAAAAATATTTCACAATTAATAAAAAATATCGCCAGAACACATCAAAAATTGTTAACTTTTCGACGAAATATTGACGACTACAAGCAACAACAAGAAAATTTCAAAACCAGACTTCAAAATTTAAAAAACAAATCAATGCATTTTAGTAAATTTTTTTCAGCGAATCCTTTTTATATTTTTGATAGTATGTTTTTAAATTCGGTAGGAAATACTATGCCGTACTCCTCAGCGGCGGACCGGCACAAAAATTCGGCCCGGCACTTCAAAAGGAACTAGGCTAGCGAAGAGAAAAATTTTTAAAAGAAAAAATTCCCAAAAACAGTAAATAATAAACTATATTTAAATTCCAAAAAAAAACACAATTCAAATAATTTTACTTTACATATAAAAATAAAAATTAAAAAAAATTCACTTTTTTTTTTTTTTTTCAAATACGGTTAGCGCAAATATTCAAGACAGATAGATACAACTCGATTTTGCTAATCAGGGTTACCAACCTTTTCAAATGTTTCCCCCCAAAAAAATAAAATTTCCCCCTAAAAAACCCCTAAATTTTTTTTTATAGATATTATAACAGCTATACTTATATACCTATGAGGATTTCAAATAGATGATTGAAGAAAAATATATAACGCACATCGTAAATTATATAAATAATAAAATTATTTATTTATAATAAAATTAGCAAATAAGGTATCTTATGAAATGCAATCAAAAATATTACAAATGTCATCTAAATCTTCGCTTTTAAGATCATACATCATACCCCTAAAAAAACCCCTGAAAATCCCTCTGTCAACAAAAAAAACCCCTAAATCTAGGGGGAAAACCCCTAAGTTGGTAACGCTGTTGCTAATTAAAAAGGAACAGGGTTGCCAACTCTTGACCGAGGAAAAACTGGAGAGTTGAAAAAACAAAAAATGTAGATAGAAAAATAGAAAAAATAATAAATTTATAAATTACATTTGTGCTTCACCCTTAAAAAAATTTAAGAATTTCAAATTCTGAATTTCAAATTCCTAATGTATTTTGTTAGTGTGATTTAATGTCAAAAAAAAATAATTTTTTTGACATTAAATCACACTAACAAAATACATTATTTTTTTTCACTTTTTTTCATAAATTTCAAATATTAATGACAAAGCTGCCAGTAGGATTTTCTTTAGAGGATTTTATTACATCGGGGCAAAAATTATGAACAAAAAATTATTGTACGAGCCCATAAGTCCTCGTACGGTTTTTTTTTTTTGAGTTTGTTCTACTTTTTTCCAGTTTTCTCCAGTTTTGTATTTTTTTCGTTTAAACCAACCTTTTTTAGGAGTTTTTGGTCTTGATAAAAAAAAATTTTTTTAAGTTAAATTTTGAGAAAAAAATTATTTTCCAAAAGCCTACTTTTTCAACTTTTTTTATGGGCATCGCAGAAATTTTCGAAAGATGCATTTTGAAGGGCATTTGGGAGTAGTTAATTTTAAGTTTTTGGGTTTTGTCGATAAAATAAAGGAGAGAGTCAAAAAACGCATTTGAAATTCCAAAAAACAGGCCAAAATTGCTATTTTTCGCGTTTTTGATCTGTTTTTTGGATTTTCAAAGGCGTTTTTTGACTCTCTCCTTTATTTTATCGACAAAACCCAAAAAGTTAAAGTTAACTACTCCCAAATGCCCTTCAAAATGCATCTTTCGAAAATTTCTGCGATGCCCATAAAAAAAGTTGAAAAAGTAGACTTTTTGAAAATAATTTTTTTCTCTAAATTTAACTTAAAAAAAATTTTTTTTTATAAAGACCAAAAACTCCTAAAAAAGGTTGGTTTAAACGAAAAAAATACAAAACTGGAGAAAACTGGAAAAAAGTAGAACAAACTCAAAAAAAAAAACCCGTACGAGGTCTTATGATGCAGGGCTCGTATAAGGAAAATCAATTAGAATGACAGAACTTGAATTTCAAAAATGTTTTTTGTTGTGTGAATTTCAAATACACGCCTCAGCCAGAGCGTGTATTTGAGATTCACAACAACAAAAAAAAATTTGAAATTTACATAACAAAATACATTAGGAATTTGAAATTCAAAATTTGAAATTCTTAAATTTTTTAAGGGTGAAGCACAATTATTATTAACATAAACAAACGAAACATAAAATAAACCGCATATACAAAAATAATTCAAATTAGAATAAAACTTTATAAAAAGTAATATAAAATAAATACAATTATTGAAATTAGAAAAAAATTAGTTAATTAATGAGATCAATTATTTCTTAAAGGTATTAATAACTTTGTTTTGGAACAAATGATACTATAGCCAAATGAATAACAAAGTAAAATGACATCTACTGGTGAATGGCTTATGTGAATTTCTTTTTTACTTTAAAATTATTAATTTTGAAAAAAACTGGTAAAATTTTAAAAAACCTGGAGACTGGAGTTTTAGTTGAAAAACTGGAAACTCCAGGGTAAAACACCCCAGTTGGCATCTCTGAAAAGGAAACAAACACTTATTTAAAGAAATACATTTTATGAAATCGGCCCCAATAATTTAAACAAGTAATTGTTTAATTTAAGTGCTGTCTCCACTTCAGTGTGAAACGTGTTTTACACAGGAAAGTAGTTTCGTTCTTCGTTTAAAGTAGTTTTATCCATATAAAAATTTGAAGTTGTTTGTAATAAGTTTTGCCCAAAACTAGTAAAATTTAGGGGTGCCAGCCATACAAATTCACAATTTTTTAAGAAATTTTCACTCAATATGGCACACTTTTTGTTGGATGGATCAAAAATTGGAAAAAAAATACAAAAAATCAACCGGTTGTTAAAAAATATTTGAAAATATTTAAAAGAAAAATATAATTTATTATTTGAAAGCAAAATATAATTAAAATATTTGAAAAATTTGAAATATTTTATGAGTAATAATTTTTTGTGACTATTCATTTTTATTTTTATTTTTTTTATTTAAAAATTATGAATTGGAAAAAATTATTTTAAATTAAATGTTTTGTTATTAAAATATTATTTTGTTTACTTCAATATTAAAAGTTTACAAATAATTTATTTTTTTTTTCGTCATGTCAAAGTAAACATAGAATGTGTAGTGTATACGCTTGTAGTTTTAAACAAGTTTAACACTACTTTAAACCTGAAGTGGAGACAAGATATTAGAGAATTCTTTCTTGGATGGCCGCAAATCCCACTGACCAACCACCAGACCATGACATGACGCATTCGTGTAAAAAAGTGATTATTCGTCATCCCTAAACGAACATGAATATTTCCGCTACATGAGCGGAAATGTTCGCCATGTATATGAACATTTATATAAATTTGGGCGTTTTCACAAGTTTAATAACATAGTTATTTATAATTTTAAGCTTAAGGCTTAAGGTGAAAACACAATTGGGGCGACAGCGTAACGACAGCGATAGCGACTGTCAAAAACCATATATTTGTATGAGAATGAAACAATTGAGGCGACTTTTTTATATGAAAAATCGCTGTCGCCGTCGTTGTCGCCCCAATTGTGTTTTCTCCTTTAGTATGCTGACACAAAAAAAGTAGTACGCTGTGGAAAAAAATGAGATTTTTCATATAAATTTTTGCTGCTGAAAAATCTTTGAAAATTTTTTTTTTTAGTTTTTGCTTTGTAGTACGCTGGTAAAAAAAAAAAATTGTTTACTGGGTGACAAAAATCTATTTTGCAGCTGCTTTTTTGCAAATATTTTTCTACCCAGGAAGATAAATGATTGCAAAAACTTGACATTACAAAAAAAAGTTTGTTTGATTTGTTTATTATTGGGTTAGAATAATAAAAAATTAATAAAAATAATCAGATGCTTGTGTCAAATAGTTGTCAAAATTTATCAAACATTTTTCAGATATTTTTCAGTGATATTTTTTGCAACCTTTCTTTTTTCACAGCGTACTAAGCCTAAATTTTGAAAAACTTTTTTTTACGCATTTCTTTTTTTCAATAAGATTTTAAAATTACTTTTCTATAAATTTAATTTTGAAATCAGACATCGACGCTTTTTGTGTTTTCCAGTCGCCGCCGGTCAGCCGCTGGACTATTTTTTCTAACCGCCGCTGGATGAAAATTCATCGACTGATCGACTGGCCGCTTTTTAGGAAAAAAAATAAAATTTAGCCGCTGATTTTTTTATTGGTTCTTTTTTTTTTTTTTTGTTTTTATTTCTTTTTTTTTTTGTTTTTTTTTTGTTTTTTTTTTTTTTTTTTTTTTTTTGTTTTTTTTTTTTTTGTTTTTTTTAGTCGCCGATCTCGCCGATGATTTTCTTCCAGCCACCGATTTTTTAGATTTTTTTTTCTAAGCCGCTCTTTTTCTCCAAAACAGGCAATTTTGAGTCGACTAGCCGCCACAATCGAAGGGCAAAATTCGACTGGCCGCCGTCGAAAAAAAGCGATCGGCGTCGCTGTCTGTTTGAAATTGTATTGAAAAAAATAAATGCATTATTAAAATTTAAAATAATACTTCAAAATTATAAAAATTAAAAAATTGTATGACAGAAAAAAATATCCAGCCGCAGCAACTTGAAGATCTTTTTTATTTACCGTAATTAATTTAATATTATAGTTTATATAAATATTTTAAATATTTATTAATTGGGCAACTAATATTTTTTCACATCAAATTTCATTCACGAATATTCAAAATCAAACTTATGGTGGACAGCACTTTCATACATGAATATTGACACACGAAATTTCATATCACGAACAAAAAGTTCACTCACGCATTTGTGGACGCTCCTTAATTATTATATATTTTTGTTCGATTCGCTCAAATCTATTGTTCTCAAAATACAACTTTGTGGTATCAATAATCAGTTAACTATAACTGTCAGTTTGAGGTTTGGTTTGACGTTTATTTGATAATGTGAATGAAACAAATTAATTTGGCACTATTTGGTTATGCTATTGGCAGCAAAAGATAATACGCGGTGCGAAAACGTTTATTAAAAAATCACAAACAATCACAAATATTCCAAAAAAGACTAAAGACTGCCGAAAATTTGTACAAAAAAAGAAATAAAAATGGATAATGCAGCACTGTCGAGTACCCAAATCAAGCAAATGATGGCCGAGAAACTGAGAGAAATTGAGGAAAGAAAAAAAGTTCTCAATAATCTCAAAGCAAATAATCCATCATTGGCACCTATTCATAATATCGCATCAGTGCATGTTCCAAAAAAACCGGAAGATATTGAAAGAGCTAGGAAAATAGCCGAATTGCAAGCTCAAATTCGTGCCAAATTATCAGGGTCATTAGCAAATATAATTCCGCCAGTTCAAGAAAAACCGAAACCATTGATTTTAGACGAAGAAGGGCGAACAGTTGATAAAAGTGGTAGAGCTATAAATATTCCGACCGTAACACCAACACTGAAAGCAAATATTCGAGCGAAAAAAAAAGAAGTTTTTGGAAAAGTTCAGACCCAAGATAAGCCCTCAGCTAATGAACAATTAAGTTTTTATGATGACCGAATTACAATTAAGCCATCCGCCAGAGTTAAACGAAATTTACGATTCCATGAGCCAGGGAAATTTCAACAAATGGCTGAACGGCTTAGAATGAAAACCCAATTAGAAAAATTACAAAATGAAATATCACAGATTGCTCGTAAAACTGGAATTAGTTCTGCAACAAAATTAGCTTTAATTGCACCCAAACAGGACATCGTTAGTGACATTCACCCCGAAATGGAATGGTGGGATTCAGTAATATTGACAAATGATTTGAACACATTGACAGAAGAAAACAAAATTAGTATTCGTGAGAGTTCTATAACTAATTTAATTGAGCATCCAACACAAATGAAGCCTCCTAGTAAGTATTTTTAATTTAAAATTTTTATCGTACTAGGTACTAGTACTTAATTGTCATGATGTCGTCATAAAACGTTGGGTACGTTCAGACGTGGATTGATAATTTGTTTATTATTCACTTTCAATTACGATGGCTTGTTTTTACATCAAGAAACCATGGACGAAATGGGACCTTTGATAACTGAGAAGCTTTAGAGAAGTTTGCAGCACAGGTATTCGAATAGGCAACGAACTGAAATTGCATGCTTTACTACCTCCAACAAACTTATAGTTGACAAAACCAAGTCTGATATTAAGTCTAAGTTCAAAATAGACGCTGATCCATGATCTCATAATTTTACCTTAAATAATATTTCATATGAATAAACAATCGATAAGTTTTATTTTTTGATTGAATGAAACTTAAAATTATTTCCTCTACTTATTTGAAATTTCTTATTTTTAGATGAACCATTAAAACCTGTATATTTGCCAGTGTTTTTGACACAAAAAGAACGAAAAAAACTTCGTCGTCAAAATCGCCGCGAAGCTTGGAAAGAAGAACAAGAAAAAATTCGCTTAGGATTAATAGCCCCACCTGAACCAAAGATGAGAATATCAAATTTAATGAGAGTTCTTGGTAATGAAGCAGTACAAGATCCAACGAAAATAGAAGCGCATGTACGAGAACAAATGGCGAAGCGTCAAAAAGCTCATGAAGATGCTAACAAAGCTAGAAAATTAACAGCTGAACAAAAGCGGGAGAAAAAAATTCGTAAAATCAAAGAAGATACAACTTGTGGAGTTTCAGTTAGTGTTTATCGTATTAGAGATTTACAAGATAATGCTAGTAAAAAATTTAAAATTGAGACAAACGCAAAACAACTACATATGACTGGAATTGTTGTGTTATTCAGGGATTGCTGTGTTGTTGTCGTTGAAGGAGGACCTAAGCAACAAAAAAAATACAGAAAATTAATGTTGCACAGAATTAAATGGGAGGCGGACACGATTAAAAATGTTGACGGCAATGATATTCCTAATTCATGTGTTTCCGTTTGGGAGGGTACGGTACAGAGGCGACATTTCGGGGAAATGAAATTTAAAATATTCCCAATGGAAAAAGCGGCAAGAGAATTTTTTCAAAAACATCAAGTAGAACATTATTGGGATCTAGCATATTCTGGATCTGTATTAGAAGCTAACGAAGTATAAAGTTATAATTTTATCATTTTAGTATTAGAGAAAATAATAAAAACCATTTTGAATAAAATTGATACCGTATTTTTTTTTTTGATAATGTTCGACAAGATTTTCATTCTGTTTACATTAATTGTTCTTAACAATGTAATTTTTTGGTAGGGAAAAATCTTTTATTTTACACCCATTTTTTTTTAATAATGTTTTTACAATTCGAAAAACCTTTTGGATTACCTTTTCAAAGTGACAATTTTAGTCAGTGATTGAAATTATATATCGATGCGTCCAATTTATAAGTTAGTAACTCGAAAAAGTAGGTTTTGAGATAAATGCAATTTAAACAAAAAATGTGATAAAAACTTTGAGATTGGTATTAATTGTCTGAATTTTTGTCATAAGATAAATTTGTTTTATATATTCATAAGAATATTAAAGGTTTTTAATTTAGATACTTTAGAAATTGTAATTTAAATTTTTCAACTTTTTGTGGCACACAAATCTTTTACTGCCATTTGTAAGTTGATTTACCAACTTTTTATTTTAATTTATAACGAGTTACTCACTTATTGCAGTATTTTACTTAAAATAAAGAACTTTGTAAAAGTTGGTAAGTCAGGCTTACAACCCACGTTTCCACTCAAAAAAATAGGAATAATATTGATATCTCTAGTTTCACTAAAATCAGTGATGGATTTACGAATAGACACACTAGGCTTGAAACGTTTAAAATAAAAAAAAAACAAAGATTTTATTTAAGAGGACTTACTCCGTCCCAAATATTTGGTCCCAAAATTTAATTGACAAGCCGTTTTAGATTATTTTAAAGTTTAATTTAGAAAAAAAAATTTCATTCATAAAGTGGTATAAAACTTTTTAGAATCAGTTAAAGCGAAGTGATCAAAATCGCCTTAAAGCTATTTTTTTTATGTTAGAAGTTTGTTTTTTTTAAGTGTTTTTTCCCGAAATTTTTTTTATTAGTGCCTAAAGGCGGCATTTGTGTAAATCCGCCCCTGACTAAAATAATAATTAAATAATTTGAATAACTTGGTAAATACAGATATCAACTTTTGAAGTAAATTTTGTTCATGCAAAAAGTTTGTAACTTAAGGTACCAATTTTTTGATTGGAGAAAATTTATAAAAGGTCAAAATTTAAATGTTGTTTTGGTTTATTTAAATGTCGGTTTTTAAGATAGAGATAAGAGAATTTGCATGGAAATGGAATCACATGCGCTGAATTCAAATATGATTGTCCCGTATAAAATTGATAAATCTTATAAATTGGATGTGTCGATATGTACAATATAATTTATACATTTTTATTAGTAACAAACAACACATACACTTAATTCAATTGAAAAATTTACACAAATTCCAGTCCGAGGTGTGAATCGAACCTACGACCGAACATGCCATAGGATAAGGGCAATACCACTACACCATGACGGCTGACAATGGATAGTAGAAAGTAAAAAAACTTGAAAGCAGTTATTATTGTTTTTAAAAATATTATTTACTTGAATTTATTGTAAAATTGTTGAATTGTATCGCCCTGGTATTCAAGCTTAAGACTCGTCAGAATGATTCATTATTATCTACTAATATTAATTTAAGGGCTTACAAACTTTACTAAAAATGATCCTGATAATTTTTTTTTAATAAAACAAAAAAACATTTAAGAAATAAAAAATTTATAATAAATTATTTTATTTGGTTTTCATTACATTGATTCAATTTCTTTAAGGACTGCTTTCTTGTATTCTTCAATACCGCCTTCAATAGCAGATACTGTTTGATTTGCACAAACCCATAATTCTTTACAAATTAATTTAATTAATCGTTCATCATGAGATACCAATATTACTCCACCCTAACAAAAATTAAATTTATAGAAATTTATTTAATATAATTATATTCTAATATGGGTACAAAAAGATGATAATATATATATAATTTACCTTAAAATTATTAATTGCGATTCCTAACGCATCAATTGTTTCTAAATCTAAATGATTTGTAGGTTCATCGAGAACCAAGAAATTAGGGGAAGCCATACACATCTTTGAGAAAGCCACTCTCGATTTTTGACCACCCGATAAACTTGCAACTGTTTGCATTGCTAGTGGACCTGTTATTCCGAAACTTCCAAGTTGCCTCCGATATTCTTCAATTGGTTTGCCAGGAAATTCTTCTTCTAAAATTTCAACACATGTTGCATTCATTCCCAAATGATCGACCTATTTAATGAAAATAACATTATTTTCCTTAAAATTTACATAACGGAATAATCCATGTCACATTACTGAGAATACATAAAATATGAATTTTATTTAATTAATTAGTCTCTTCAATGTGTCAAAACCTTTAGGTTTAGATATACATATATGAAATATAACGTACAGGCCGTGCAAATTTCTGGGCTCTCGTGTATCAAATTAAATGTATGTTAAATTAAATGTGTGTTAAATTAAAAATGTATGTAAAAATACAAAAATATTTTCAATAATTTCGATACTATAATGTTCAGAAAATAATTTAAGTAAAAATCAATTATTTAAATTTCGGAATTAATTTTTATAATTATTTGAAACTCAAATTTAAAAAACTTAATTAAGTAATTAATTAAATTGGAGGAAAAGAATTTGAAAATCGATCAATTTTCTTTGTACATAAAAATAAAATATTTTTTTGTATGGAAAATAAATCCTTTTTTCAAATCAATTTTTCAAGCACTCAAATTCAATTCTGAGCTTCCAAAATTATTAGAACAAAATTTTAAAGTTGAAATAACACATGAATATTAAAAAAATAATTTTTGTAGAATAAATAATTGGCGAAATTATTGAAAACATTTATTGAAAACGTCTATTTCTAAATCAAGCACATTATTACTGCTACTCATTTGAAATATATAAAAAATATTTAAATATAAAAATAATTCTTACATGATGTTGTGCAAAATATCCAATACGTAGATTTCGATGTAAAGTCATCTGACCAGCATTAGCTGTTAATTTACCAAAAATAATTTTTAACAAAGTTGATTTTCCTGCACCATTTTCTCCCTAAAAAGCAATGTAATCAAATTATTGTTATAAAAAATTTTATTCTGATAGATCTTACTTACCACAATACATATTCGTGAATCACAATTTGCAGATAAATTCACACCACAAAAAATTGTCCTAAGACCATCATAAGAAAATCCAATTTCATTTAAAGCTATAACTGGAGGATTTAATGGTTCAACTTCAGAAAATTTTAGTTTTACTTCAATTTCTTTTTCAATTGGTTTTAATTCAGGCATTTTTTCCAACATTTTTATTTTCGATTGAACACTAGAAGCACGATTAGCATTATATCTAAAACGATCTATAAATTCTTGAACATGTGATCTTTGTGCCATTTGAGCCTCGTATTCGCGTCGTTGAGCTTTCAGTTTCTCATTCTTTGTTTTTTCAAATTGTTCATAGTTGCCTTTATAAGTATCTAATCTAAATGAATGCAAGTGTATTATATCTGTTGGTACTGTATCCAGAAAATTTCTATCGTGAGAGACTACCAATAAAGTTGATGGCCATGTTTGCAAATAATTTTCTAACCAGATAATTGCTTTTATATCCAACATATTAGTAGGTTCATCAAGTAAAAGTAAATCAGGCTTAGAAAACAATGCTCGTGCTAGTGCGAGACGCATTCGCCAACCACCTGAAAATGATTTCGTAGGTTGGTCTTGCATTGTTGATGTAAAGCCAAGACCTTTTAATATAATAGAAGCTTTTGCTATCGCTTTATCTGCTTCAATCAATTGTAATTTTACATAAATTTCATTTAATTCTTCAGACAATTTTGCATCTGCATTATTACTATTGCTTGTTAAGAAAATTATTTCTTTTTCTCTAGCCAACAAATTTGTTCGTACTGTATCACATTCTAAAACACTATCCAATGCTTTTGTTTCATCACCTACAACTTCTTGTTCAACATGTAACACTGTTACATGCTCCGGTATTTTCAATTGCTTCTCTGATATCATTCTTAACAATGTTGTTTTACCCAACCCATTTCTCCCAACCAATCCATATCTTCGACCATAAGATAATGTAAGATCAGTATTTTGTAGCAGTACTCTGAAAATAAAGTATTATTAAACAACATACTTTTGGATTATACTAAAAAATTAGAAGAATCTTAATAACGGTTTCCTCGAATCTAAATTATTTTTAATTAAAATTTTTTTATACAATCAAGAAATTTTGAAGTTTTTCATTATAATTTATAACATAAATAGATATCCCAATCTTAAAAAAATCTTACTTTTCCCCAAAAGCCAGATCGAAATTTTCAATACGAATATCCATGCTACGATTAACATTTCTGGACTCCATTTTATTATCTTTTTTACTAATAACTTGTGAAGCAGTTGCTGTTTGCAATTTAATACTTGATGGTTTTTGAGATGTATTTTTATTTTCTTGACGCTTTTCAAGTTTTTGTTGAATTTTTGCTTCAGCTTTTTCCAATTTTTTTGAATTAACTTTATTTGGAATATTACGATTAACCACCCATATACTTTCTACATCTTTATTAGAATTTTCCATTTCAGCAGCCAGATCAGCTATATTAATAGGTGAATTTAATAATATTGTTTTATTATTTGCAACATTATCATTGGATCGTTGATTTTTCATAACATCGAATAATTGATCACATGTTTCTCTACAAGAAAACAAAAATATTTTTTACTGCAATTCAAATTTAAAGTATTACTATCATATTTCTAAAACCAAAGTGCTTTAAAAAAAAACTTGAATTATCTAGAATCACCTTGAATAAAATTCGAAATCTAATATCCCAAACATTAGCTTTATACTAACAAATTTTGTTTTATTTATTCAAAAGATCTTATTATTACCTTATAGATTTTTCTGTTTTATCTAAGCTTAAACCTTGTAAGATATCACCAATGGCTTCAACAACATCTTCCGGATCACCAAAGTCACCTCCGTCATCACTCAATATACCTAAAGTTAAAACAGAGACAAAATTGTAGTAGATATTTATAATATTAATAAAATTACGAGGTATATCGTATATTATACATATGTATACTGGGTGAATGTAGAATTAAGTAATTGTTATAAAAAAACCTTAAATTACATATTTAATTATAGGTTTCCTCTCTTCCTATAATAAAAATATAACTGAAACGAACAAACTGTGGAGTCGAATGCCATCCATTGCCATAATGCCACTTTAATTATCAGCGAATTAGAAGAATAAGAGAAGCTATCGCATTGCTGATGTCGCTGTACCTTACAAGAGTGTTGCAGAATATGTTGAAAAAATTAATATTGATTTAAATTATTTGAATGTGTGGTTTAAAAATGAATAAATTAATGCTGAATATTGGAAATACTAAATGTATGGTGATAAATGATGATTCAATGGTGGATGATATGAGATAATTCTAAAATAGAAGTAGGGAATGAAATATAATATTTAGACGTAGTAATAGATAATAGAATAGTTTTTTTAAGAACAATAATTTAATTATACATGTAAAAAAACAGGACAAAAAGTAAGTTATTTGAAGTGGAATAAGAAGTAAAATTTTTTTGTGAGCTTTAAATCAATGATCAGGCCTCATTTTGATTCCTGTTCATTTTGATTCCTGGCCTCATTTTGATTCCTGTTCATCAGTAGTTTTTACGTACAACGCCGAAAAGATAACATGACTACAAAGACTTCAAACTAAATGAATGATAATTGTTTTCACATTGAACCAGTTCTCCTCAGTATGTTAAATGCTAAATATAAATATATATATATTAAGTCATCCAGTTATATTTCTGATAGTAATATAGACAGCTTTCTCATTACAATAAAAAAAAAAGTTTAGATTTCAGACTTAATTGAAAAAAAAGAAGTAAATAAAAACATGTTGATGTATTAAGGCTTAGACTTGTACACCAGACTATCCAGATCCAGATCATTGAGGGAAGAAACTAATTTTAATTAATAATAATGATAAGTACCTATACTTACTCATTTTTCATTTAAAAATATTTGATATGTTATTTTAAGTCATTGGAAAATAAATTATAGTAAAGTGAAATAGCTTTTTAAATAAAGTGGTTAAATACAAATAAAAATTTCTTCGGAAACTGATCAATTCAAAAACAGAGGTAGGTAGGTTGGTGAACCTGTTGGTTCTATTTTTTTTTTTTTGAAATTTTCTATTATGATGAGCATTTATCCGACAGAAATGAAAATAAGGGTTCTAAAGATAAGAGTTCAATGAAAATTTAGATATTTCGGTATCTATCTAAAAAACAGCAAGCAAATTCAAATATTTGGAATACCTAGGCAGGTACATGCCTATCTACCTAAGTTTTTCAATAGGTACGTAGTTGTTATTCCTACTTATTTAGATAATGTACAAGTATAACGTATACTAAGTGTACTAAGTGTATAGGTAGATATAAGTATTTGTATAACGATGATCGAACACTACAAAAGTACAAACATTTAATAATTAACAGAAATTATTTTGACTTCTACTAATCTTAATTCTTAAGAAATTGAATGAATGAAAATTTTTGTAAATTATGAATTAATATGGATAAAAAAAATCAGGAAATTAACAATCTTATTAATTCTACAACATTTTACACATTACACATATACCTATATATAATTCTATATAATATAGGATATAGAAGAAAATTCACTAAACGCTGTTGTTTTGTTAGTGAGATAGGTGAGATACAATTTTCAACGCACATAGGTAGTGTTCTTACCATTCAAATATTCCAATGTCATATCATCAATTTGAGGGAATTCATTTTTCAAAATATCCGTAAACATATTCATATTTTAATGAAAAAACTTTCGACTTTAATTTTCAATTAAATTTATTTATTTTTTTTTAATTTGTGAAAAAAAAAATAAAATAAAATTTACACAACGTGTCTCTCTCAGAGTTGGGGAAACAAAAAAACTTTCTTCTCTTGTTGGTTGTGTGTGGTTTTGCCTGTTTGATCAGCTGATCAGATGACAATGAAGGATAGATAGGGCGCCGTTAATAATGCAGCAACATCGATTACTCGTTACTCACTGGCCAATTTTTTAATTTTTACCAGCTACGGCTTATAAAACCCAAAAATCTAAAACCTAGAGTATGTTCACTTATTAAACGATTGAAAAAAAAGAAATCTCCCTTTTCTGTAAAACAAATGTCACAATTTGTAAATTGAAGACGAAATTTTCTGCATTCTGTATAATCTGCTAAAATCAACTACTTATAAAATAATATTTGGCTGACTGAAATCAAAAACTTATAATAATACGTGACCGACCGAATTTTCTTACCCATTTTTGCCGCTTTTTTCTTTTCTATACAATTTTAGTTTTTGAATTCACTTAAAAGTAGACCTACAAATTTAGTTTGTTATGGGAAATTTACAATTTCCCTTTGCAGAATTTAAAAAAGTAAAATTGAATTTGTGAACGGCTTTAGGACAAAATTATTTCATTTTTTTAAATAACAGCAGTAAAATCGTGTCGTTCACAAATTAAAAAACCTGGAATATTAAATCCGATTGCATTTTTTTCAATAATGTGATTTCCTGGTAGAGCTGTTTTTGTACAATTTTTCAC
This sequence comes from Hybos culiciformis, assembly GCA_964007475.1. Taxonomy (NCBI): domain Eukaryota; kingdom Metazoa; phylum Arthropoda; class Insecta; order Diptera; family Hybotidae; genus Hybos; species Hybos culiciformis. The sequence continues at coordinate 21,723,939 of OZ023274.1, forward strand.
AGCCGTTTATTTTCTGTAAAATAAAACAAAAAAAACTGCAAAAATAGAAAACAGAGCCCGTTCCCAAACTGAGACTTTTTTAAATCGTAAAATATACCTTTTCTGCTAAAGAAAATTGCTTTTTTTCAGAAATGGAAATAGGATTGACATTTAATCTGTATCATCTGCAACGTCTGCTTAAATTTTCAATTTTTTGTTTTTTTTAAAAATGAGGTGCACTAAAAAGTACACCTATAAACTGAGTTTGTTATGGGAAATTTAAAATTTCCCTTTGCAGATTTTTAAAATATAAAATATCATTTCGGAACGCTTTTTACGTCAAAAAATCTTGATTTGTAAAATAATTGTAAAATAACTGCTGTAAAATCGTGTCGTTCCAAAACTAGAAATTCTAGAAACTAAAATAATTTCTCAGTTTCTAAAAAAGTTTCAGTTTGGGAACGGGCTCATAGATAAATAGAAAACAGAATTTCACGTCGAGGGCTCTTAATATTGACTGTTTTGACAATCCATTTATTTACATTTTTTCATCCATAAGTATGTGCCTTTTTTCGACATTGGAGGTGGAGGCACTATTTGAATATTTAACTAAGTAATAAGGCTGTCACACTTCGGCTTTTTAATGGCTTTTTGAAAAAGCTATCGTTGTGGCTATTTCGTGGCTTTTCCATACAAAAAAGAGCTAGTGGCTTTTCAAAAAGACACCTTTAAAATGTTTTATTTATTTTTATTTTAATGACTTGTTTATTGTTGACATTCATTTGATAATTTATTTTTTTCCGTACGATTTGTTTAAAACGAATGAATTTAAAAAGCTGTGATGGCATGTTAAGTTGTCACTCGAACAGCGAAGATGTATCGAACATCGAAGCGAGTGGATTTTTTGGCAACTTGTTAAGATTTTCTCGCTTCGATACTTTCGAAAATCATTTTCTAAAATGATTTTTGACGTTAAAAAAAAAAAAGAAGCAAAAAGTAAATAATAATAAAATAATTTTTCATACCTAATTATTTTTATTTACATTTATTAAAATTATTTTTTTTAATTTTTATAAATAAAAATGTTTACCCACCTTTAGAATAATTTTTTTTTTTATTAATATTAAAATAATTTTCTTTTAATTATTTTATTTTTAAATAATTAAAAAAAAAATATTTTTGTTTATTCAAAATTAATTTTTATAAATAATTTTGAATAAAAATAATTTCTTTGTTCATACCAGAGCTCGAAGTCGATGACTTTTACCGACCACTCACTGCTAAAAGAAAATTACCAACGACCGCGACTGGAGCGACTCAAATCGGCTCCATACTAAAAAATTTATAAAAAAAATTTTTTTTTTCACTTTATTTTTTTAATTATTGAAAAAAAAATCAAAAATATAGAAAAATTTCACAGCCGATTGCAGCCGATTTTTTGGATCGACGGCGACCAATTCATTTTTTGCCAATTTCTTCGGCGACCGTTGTGTTTGACCGACTGAGGTCAGCGACTTCGAGCTCTGGTTCATACATTTTTATTATTCGATTCCGTTTTCCGTATCACTTGAAAATTTTTTTGTGATACCGTAGCGAGAATCGAGAAAACGTAGAAGCGATTTTGTCATAACATACTGCCATTCGATCGAATAACGAATATCGAATTTTTCGAAATCTTAACATCCCACCACTGTTTTCTTATTGTCAATGTTAAAACAGAGCAATCTATTGGGAAATAGATGTATAGATTAATTCTTCTTACATAATCAAAATATTTTATTATTTTTGAAAAAATATATGTAACATTTGTAATAGAATTTTTCCATTAAAAATACCAATTGAAAATCTTTCGCGACCAAAATTCCCTAAGGTTGAGAAACGCTGGTATATTATATGCATGGTGTACAATGTAAATGTAGTACATACATTTTTCTAGTCTAGTGAAATATCTGAATTAAAACACTATTATCATATTATATTACTAATAATCAGGGCTTTTTTAAAAAAAATTCTCGTTATTTTTCTCACGTAATTAACCCTAATTTTTATCTAATAAAAATTTCAAATCATAGATTTGCCATGACCAGGTTTGCGATTGTTAGGTATTTTTTGGTTGCTATTTTTTTTTCTAGGAATTTTTGTCTAGTCTAGTTATTTTGCGATTGCTATTATTCTAGGTTACTTTGAAGATTTCAGGAAGTTTAGAATCTAAATTTTTTTTTCACTTATAATACAGTTTTTTAATTTATCCCAGGAATATGAAAAGAAGAAATAGTTATTTTAGTACCCTACCAAAAAAAAAGTCAAAGGTGGCGGGGTTGGTCAGTGGGATTCGGCGCCACCTGACCAACCACCAGTCCGCCCACCCACCACCTCCCATCTCGGTCTCGGGGTACTCTCTATCTTTTTTTAAAAAATAGGCCACTCGGGCAAAAAAAAAAAAGTATGAAAACTTTGGGGGGCCATATCTCCGAAGTGGGGGCCTTTGCCCCAAGAACATTTTCGGTTTTAGGGGTTTGGGCACCGCCTCTACCTCCCCTCCAAGTTTCAGCCGATTCTGAGTGGTTCACGTAAACTGCAGTATCGCCAAAAAAATTGTATGAACTGAAACGAATAAAATTGGCGTTTTATTAATTTTTTTTTTTTCAATTTTATGGGTTCAAAACAAAGTTACAAAGTTACATTCAAAACGTTATTGGTGTATTGTTTTAAACGTACCAACCTACTTTGCTCTAAGAAATAATTTTGTTTTCAGCTTTATTAAATATTAAAAATATTTTTTTAGGCAGCAAAAAGTTTCTATAATGGGTCGTTCAAAAACTTAATAAAAATGTAAAAATATTGCACAAAATACGAGTGTACTATTTAGTTGTCCATTATGGGTGATACAACAAGTATCTAAGAAAAATTAATAAATGGAAATAGAAAATAAAACAAAAATTTCTTTTGAAAAAAGATTTAACCAATTTTAAATTCTACGACTGAATTTTTATTAAACCATCAGCATATTGAAAATTTTCACTGTTTTCATATTCACACATATCCAAAGCAACTTCACAGCTTTCTTTCACTACTCGTTTATCATCTGTCAAATATTCTTCCAATATATCCATGCATTCTTTTGTTGCAATTGCACCCAAAGCTTCAGCACATTCATGACGTACCATTTCATTTTCGAATTTATTTTTTAAATTATTTATTAGAAATGGCACCGCCCATTCCTGCTGTAGTTGTCCCAAAACGAAAGCAACTTCATGTCGAAACAATGCACTTTTGTTTTCTAAACCTTCAGCCAACAATAAAACGCTCTCTTTTGTATTAATGTTTCTTAAGCTAAACATCGCTCGATAACGATCAAATAAGCTAGCTTTATCATCCAAATAAATTTCACGTAATTGTTGTAAATTCTCAACATTATCAACTGGAGGTGATGGATCCACAGATTCATATGGACTTTTTTCTATTTTTTTTTTATCCAATTTATTAACGTAATCAATTCTATCCAAAGCAATTAAACAGGTTTCTTTTACTTCGACACAATCATCATTTTTATATTTTTCTAAAATGGGCCTAACTTCTGGTAATCCAATTGCTCCCAGAGCTTCAGCTAAAATTAATAAAAATAGAATTTTTCTCAGTCACTCTTTAGATCAGTTTCATTTCACCTACCAGCTTCATGACGAACCATAGGTTCCTCATTAATATTTTCTAGGGTCTTCACTAAAATTGGAATAGCTATTGAGTCTTGCATTTGTCCCAAACAATACGCCAATTCATGTTTCAACAAGGCTGAGTCATCTTTAAAGCATTGACTTATTTGATCAATTGCAATCGGACCCCCGAGATTTTTCAAAGTAAACAATGCACGAAATCTTTGCTTTAGCGGCAAGTTTTTGTCATTTAACATTTTTCCAATTAGTTTCACTTTATTTTCATTAATTTCCATTTCTTTTTATTTAATTTCAAATTTATTTTTTTGCTTTTTAAGTTTTTGGTATTTAATAGCAAGGTATTTATTAAATAAAAGTAAAAATTTAAAATATAAAAAAAATTTAAAAAATGTGATTGTTTTCTTCGTTTTCTTAGTAAATCAAATTGCAAAAAATTTGACATTTGACAACCGTCGGGTGACGACATAATTCACTGTTTTGACAAGCCCTCTGTGGCCATTTATGGAACGTAGTAGAACATATAAAATTTTTATTTTCGTGAAATTTGTATTCACTCTGTTTTGACAGTCCCTCCGTGGCCATTTATGGAACGTAGGAGAACATATAAAATTTTTTTTTTCGTGAAATTTGTATGAAAATATGCGATTTGAAATTTTATTTAAGTTATAATTAATTAGTTAATTAATAAAAATGAACAGAAAAAATTTTGAGGTCTGCGGAATATCATTAGCAAACAATTCTATAGGTAGAAATATTTCCAAGCATTACTTTTTCATCCAAAATAATTCAAAATATAAAAACACCTACGTTCCATAAATGGCCATAGGCGGCGCTATTTGGACATTTAAACAAGTGAATTAAAATTTACGAATTGAAATTTTATTTAACAAAATACATTAGGAATTTGAAATTCAGAATTTGAAATTTTTAAATTTTTTTAAGGGTGAAGCACTAATTTTGTGGGAAATATTCCTAATGGCTCGATCACAGCTAATACCGCAAAGTAATTTTTGAAGGAATGTTCCGGTAACCTGTCTGCTCTGAGGCGTGTATTTGAAATTCACAACAACAAAAAAAAAATTGAAATTTTACACTAACAAAATACATTAGGAATTTGAAATTCAGAATTTGAAATTTTTAATTTTTTTTAAGGGTGAAGCACTATTATTGTTGACATTTCCGAATTTCATACAATCAAGCTCCAATGGCACGCACCAGCCAATTCCTTTACCGCCATCATTTCAGTAAAAAATGATACTTTGATTTTTGTATTAGGTTAGCGTACATGGCGTAAAGTGATCATTCATAAGAAGAAATCAGGGCTGCCAGATTGAGGAATTTTTTCCCCAAACTGAGGAAATTTTTAATTTCGGGGGAAAAGAAAAAGTTAAAAAAAACGTGGGGAAAAATTTGAGGAAAATGTTTTTTTCTGAGGAAAATTTGAAGAAATTCAGAAATATTGAGCTAACGTTGGCAATCAACAATATTTAAAATTTAAGACTCGTAAATTTTTTTCACCCTAATGATTTTAAGAAATTTATATCATTACCATTCTTCTACGTACGTTGAACTCAAAATCCATTGTTGGAACTAAACTTTTTGATTTAGAACATTATAAGTACCGCATAAAATCTGAAGACATTAAAAATTTGAGGAAATCTTGCAAAATTAAGCTGTTTTTGGGGAAAAACTGAAGTGAGTAAAACCGTTATCCAATTTTTTTTTTTTTTTTAATTTAGGGTAAAAAAAAATTTTAGTACACAAAAATATAAAAAAAAAATTTTGAGGAATTTTTTTAAAAAAGTGTCTATTTTGGGGAAATTTGTTAAAAATTTGAGAAAATTTCATTAGTTCCATCTGGCAGCCCTGCAAGAAATGGATCTGAATTTCAATTTACCGCCAAAAATTGACGTTTTAATTTGTTTCAAACAAAGGAAATAATTTATTAATATTTTTCTTCGGTTTTTCGTAATTGTTAATGTTTAATCACAAACAAGGGGGTGTATGTTCTGTTGTAATTTGTAAAGAAGTTACTTACCTTACTTCTAGTACTTAGTACCTATTATGTTAAGAAGTTCGGTAGAAATAAAATAAATATAGTAATTGCAAAATTTACACCAGAAATAAAATTGAAAGATAACCAGCAAACTGAAATGGCTGAGCCAATATTGTTAAGCATAAGTCGGGAAATTCAGAATTTAAAATGTGAAATTATTTCTGATAAAATTGGTACAAGACACAAGGCGATTGAAAAGTAAGTAGGTATATACCGACCTCCTACATATGTTTTCTAACTCGGCATAAAGGTAAAAGGTCTAAACTAAACTACTCAGAATTTTAGAAATATTTTGTTATTTTTGTTTCGAATTAGAGGTAGGTATTTTATTTTTTTTTGTGATAGTGCCGTTTCCTTGAAACTCAAAATGGGCTGAAACTTGTAGGAGGGGTAGAGGCGGTGCCCAAACTTCCAAAACTGAAATCAGTTCTTGGGGCTCGGGCCTCGTTTCGGAGATATGGCCCCTCAAAGTTTTCATACATTTTGTATGGGCAATTTTTTTTTTTCCTCCAGACCGCCCACCCGCCGACCCCCACCCCCATCTCTTGTTTTGGGGCACCCCCTACACTCTACAAAAAAATTGGGGCAAATCGAGCAAAAAAAAAAATTGCCCATACAAAATGTATGAAAACTTTGGGGGGCCCTATCTCCGAAACGGGGCCTGAGCCCCAAGAACTGATTTCAGTTTTGGAACTTTGGGCACCGCCTCTACCCCCCCTCCCAGTTTCAGCCCATTCTGAAAATTTCAAGGAAACGGCACTTTAGCCTTTTTTTTTTTTATTTATGAAACTTTATTTATGCTCAATAACTAGGATACCTATCTATTTCAAATTTTATTTAATTTTTTCCTAATTTTTTTTTTCTTTTTCTCCTTTTTTTTCTTTTTCCTATTCCAATTCTATGGTTTGATTGATATTGTGTTGGTATAGATTTCCTCATGTTAACTAATTATATCTAGGTACCTACCTACAGCGTAACTGTTTCAACAAATTTTTTTTAAATTAAATCAGTCATAAATATTAGTATCTACCTACCTACTTTTTTTTATTATTTTTAGACTTGATGGTCTTTTAAACTCATCAGAAATACAATTAATCAAAATTTTTTCCAATCATGAAATCTATGAATTAAAATGGTCTGAATTATATTCAAATGTTGTCGAATCAATTCTTAAACAATCTCAAAAACTAGAAGATACTCGAGATGGAAAAGGATTTCAAACATTAAAAAATAAGAATACAATTTATTCGGCGGTTGCAACAAAAATTGTCAGCTACGCCAACAAAAGTCCACAAAATAAAAAGTTGAGTACATTACACATATATCAAAGTATCATTTTGATTTTTGACAATCGAATAGCTAAGGAATTTTTTGGTCTAACATTTTTAGAAATAATTGAAGTCACATTTTTCAATTCAGCAAATTTAGATAACATCAACATCAGTGAATTAAAGCCGAATGATATGATTCAAATAATTGATTATGTTATTAAAATAGCAAGAAATTTTGAAAGATTTCAGAAAAAAGCACTGAAAATAACATCATTGGCCCTTAAATCGGGCATAAAATATTTTCCAATTAATCAATCATATGTTAATTATTTAGTTTATGTCAAAGATTTCACAGTTATGGCAGATACAAAACGTGATATTGTCGATGTTATTATTGAAATAAATTATTTAATGATTAACACACTTTGTGTAGATTATCACAAGAGAATCTGCGAATATTTGCAAAATGATATAATGCTACAGTTATGTAAATTTTATGATTATCGAATGAGAACAAGCTCAAAAGAATTACTTTTTGAAATATTTGAGCTATTTTTAGTTATACATTATCCTAATTTGAAATTAAAAGGTAAGTTTATTTAATAATATTTCATTTAATTTTACCATTAATTCCAAACATTTGAATTAAGAAGAATTATAAGCTATTAAAATTTATTTTTATTTTTTTAATTTAAAATGTGATTATGTATATACAAAAAATTTTAATTGGGAATCTGAATATTTAATTAGAAAACATTTCTGCCAAGTTATTTTTTTGAAGTAAAAACGGTTAATTGAAATATTTTGATTATACGTATTAAAAAAAAAATTTGTATCAAAGAAATTGTTAATTTTTACATGTAATTTATTTTTTTTGTGTTTCCAGGGAATTTAACACCAATAAATAATGGATTGTCAATTGAGTTAAGTAAAAAATTTATTCGCGTTTTGAAGGACATCATAAGTAAAGAAATAAAGGAAACCATTTTGGCAAGAGACCCAATTAAGCTCAGTGATAATTTTCTAGAATTTTCATCTAGTGTTTTATATCTTATATTTTATATTGATTTAAGAGATCTTACTATGGTTGAAAATGAGGACACCGATGATCATTGTCAAAGAAAAAAAATTTCAAAAAAAAGTCACAGAATGGAACGAATAATTGATTTTATAAAAGAGAGTCCAATTACTACAACACTTTGGTTTTCAATATTTGTTAAATTGTTATCATATTTGCCACTTCTGATTGAAATTGAAAATTTTTCATCACTTATTGAACTGAATACTAAAATTGTTATGGATTATTATACCAACGAATCGTTACAACAAAGCGAAAAAAAACTTCTGTACGTTCTCGAAAATATCAAAGTATTTACGGAAATTCTTTTAAATTCGGAATGTAGATTTTATCAAATTAACTCAATGAGTGCAGTTGAGCCATTCAAACCTTTTTGGAAGAAGTTTTCAGAAATTATAATCAGTCAAAACTTTGAATATACAGTTGAAACTGAAATTGAGAGAAATTTAATTTTAACAAACTTATTTAAATTTGAAAAAATTGAATTAAACTCAGTTGACAATTTACTTAATAATTATGTTACAAAAGTACCAGAAAAATTGAAGCGAATTGATATTTTAATGATGCTGAGAGAAATTTTTAATTCTGATAAGTCGAATATACAAAAATTTACGCATTTAACGAAGTTATTAGAAATTTTTTATTCTCCACAAGGAGATAAATTTTTAACGGATGAAAAATCATTTGAAATTTTAACAGAAATAACTACTGCACTCGTACTAAATAATTTTGACATTGAAAGAAACAAAACTAACAATGAAACGAGAAGCAAAGGCCATAATAATTTTAATGAACATGAAGAATATAAAAACCGTAGAATAATAAAAATGATAGAACTTAAATATCTACAACGAGTTATTATAACAAAAAAACATACTCAGGATTTTGAAAATTTGTCGCAAATGAAAACAGAAGTGAATTATTTAAATGAAGCTAATTTTAAACTTCTAATTGAAAATTTAAATTATCAACCCAGTTTAAATTTAACAGAAATGTTGAAAAAATTACAAAAAATTATTATCCTAAATTTTAAATTTACTAAACTGAATGTTATTAATTGTAATACCGAAATATGCCCCATTAGAAAAAAATTTCAATTACTATTTGACCAAATTGAGTTACAATTAAAAGCTGTTAACATAAATGAATTAACATTGCTCGAATTGTATGAGATTTTTCAAAATATTTTGTTTACATTGAAACTGATAATTCATCAACAAAATCCATTAAGCGAAAATTTGACCGAAGTTAATTTTTTAAACATTATAAATTTTATTACAGAATGTTCGAAAAAAGAGTTCGAAAATAATGAAAGCGATGACGATCATAATAGAGATAAAAAACGGTTAATTGAAAATTTGGAATATTTATCAATTGAAATTTTCTCAATATTAACACTGGCCTTTAAAAATGACGGAGCATTTAAAATAATTAAAAAATATGATTTTATTAATAAGAATATTTCAATTTTTGAAATTTTCAAATATTTTTCACAGTGTGATGCGAAAAAGGTTCAAAAAAGTCACGCTGAATGGATTTTAGAACAATTGAAAATTTTATGCCAGCGGTACAATTCAAATATTGTTTTAAACAAAAGGATCATAGATGTTTTACCTGGACTTTTTCTTGCAATGTCAAGTTATGATGATTTAACAGAGGATCTGTTCATAATTTTTTCTTCGTTTCAAAAACTATGTTATAAAATGAAAATGTCTGAAGAATTTATTGCTAATTTGTTGCTGCAACTTAAATATATTTGCAAGTTACTGCCAAAAAACATATTTGAAAATGATTCTGTTAATCAATTATATTTGGCAATTGGAAAATTTTTTAATCATTCATCTTTACTAGTTCAGTTCACAGTAATTGAATGTGTAGGCTTTTTATTAAATCCGAGTTGGGTGTTCCAAAACAGTAATAACTTTATAATTTCATCAGAATATTGCCAATTTTCTCAAGATTTATATACATCTGTCAATTGGCAAAAAATATTAAGCGAGGAAGAAGATCTCTTTGATGTTGATACAAACCAGAACATAAATTCAACAACTATTCAATTATTTTTACAATTATATTCTTTTAGTTATATTGGGAGAAAAATTGGTTTTTTGGAATTGACTGAGTTCATCAAATCCCGAAAGAGTTTTGATGAGCTTAGCATAAGGAAGATTTTCAACAATATGGCTACAGATTTTAATTGTCAATTAGAATTTTTGTCTTCAGATCTATTAGACTTATATATGAGTCAATGGCTGAAACAAAAATTGCCTTTGAAGCAGTTGCCGTGGTACATATTTGATAAAACAGAAATTAATTTTTATGAAGATAATAAAGATTTATTGAGATTTTGTGCTCTAAAAAGCTCATCAGAAATATTCAGACAACTTGAAGAAAAATATGTTGGTAATAATAAGAACATGGAACCGATTGTACAAATGGCTTTAGGATTTCTTTGCCCTTATTTTTTAAAAATAATGCCTACCAAATCTGAAATGTTAATTGAATACGAACATGAATGTAAAGTGATTTTAGAAAATTTACAAAAAATTACTCAAGAAAAAATCACAATTATCGAATACAAACGTTATTTCGAAAAGTTAAAAATTTCTAATTGGTTATTAACTTTAACGAAATTAACTTTTGATGATAACCACTTTTCAAAGTTAATAGGCTTCAAACTTTATGTTAATAATCTAGCTGTTTTTTTTAATTTTGATCAGTTTTTAAATTGTCTTCAACGAAATTTGAATCAAACGAGGCCCGATTCTCTTTTTTCGAAACTAATAGAAGAACATCCAATTGAAATTATCGATTATTTGAATAATTTAAAAAAAAATTTTTATAATAGTTTTTTTTTAAACGAGAAATTACTAAATTTATCTAGATGCCTAATGGCTATAAATTTAATTTCTAAAACCTTGATATCAAGAGCGGCTACGTTCACTTCGAATTTTTCTTTAAAATATTTCGCTAAAGATATTTTAAATTTTTTGGAAAAATCATTAAAAAAATTTATAAACATGGATTTAATTTGCTATGCCTTGTTAAATTTTCTGGAAAATATATTGATAGATTGGATTCATTTTCCAGAAATTGAAAATTTTTATATGAAAACAATTTTCACCATTATTGAAATTATAGAAAAAAAATCACAAAAGGAAACAGCATTGAGATCAAAAGGCTTAACAATTTTAGAAAATATTTTCTGTCAAATTATAGAAAAGTCTCAAATATATTTGAGCTCAATTGAACCATTAATGGAGAAAGAAATATTTATTGGTACAAATGTATCCAAAACTAAGACTATAGATATTGCTGATGAAATGAAAAGTATTCAAATTTATGTGAATGAATTTTTATTATCACCAAATTCTGATAAAATTCCAATGTTGTCGAAAGCTTTAACAGAAAAAAAATTTGAATTATTTGAAATGACTGCAGATTCTTATTTACTTAATAAATTGAGTAAATTAATAAAATATTTGACGAATATAATGATAACTAATAACTCACTGGAAGCTGCAGAATGCTTAGGTACTTTAATTATTACTTTATATGATCAGATAATGTATTTTTGTATTTTTGAATAAAGTTGGGGCAAAAAAATATAAAAAAATTCGATTTAGAGTTCGACCAAAGCTCATATAAACATTCTAAGATATATATAACAACAAAAATATTTATAACCCAATGCATGCTTCAAAAACTTTTTTTACTTTGTTATTATTATTATATTATATTGAGAACGACCACATCGTTTGTTTTGTTTTCTAAAATCGTATTGCTTCGTTTTTTAATTATTCTCGTTGATAAAAAAAAAAGAATTATAAATATGTTGTGTACTTTTTTTTTAAATTATTTTAGTTTGCTAATAGAAATTGTGATTTTCTCATTAAAATAATTTTTTAGACATTTTTTTATTTTATAAACGCTTTAATATTTCGTTTAAAATTTATCAATAATAATTTAACTTAATTATTTTTTATTTTAAATTTGCAAGAACGAGTAGTTGAATTTTGTCGGCACTATCTGTTCCATTAAGGAGAAAAAATTTATTTTTCTTCTCTTTATGAACAAAAAGAAATACAAAAAAAAATTATTTGAGAAGAAAAAAAATATTCTGATGTTGGTACATAATTTTAATTTTTACGAATTTCCGATTTGGATGGCGTAGTACCTTCTTAAAAGTTACAAATTCTTTGGTTCGACTAAATGAATTTTTTCTATATTCGATCATAGTATTTTTTGTAGGGTTTTGGCTATAATAAATTTACAGTAAATGCTTCATAATTATAAAAGAGATGTTTTTTTCGTCTATTTTTCATGATTTAAAATATGAAAATTCTTGGTTTTTTTCAAAACTAAATAAAATTTTTTTGGTTTGATTGAAACAGAAATTATATTTTAGAAATTTTTTTTCGTGACCGTAACACGGAAAAAAAACTTTAAAATTACATATATTATGTATCATATTTTATTTTTCCAAAAACTTATGTCAATCTAATCTTTTTTCTTAGCATTTTTTAACTGCAATCATTTTTTTTTTTACTTTTATTTTTAGGTAAAATTGGACCAATACGTATGCACAAATATTCATTTGTTCCAATTATAGACGAAATATATGAAGAAACGAATACAACAGTATTGGAAAATTTTATTAATTGTGTTACGAATTCTATAGAAAATCGATTATTTGCTGACGATTATAATCCAAATGTTGCTGAGATTTTGCACAGATTATGTGAACTATTAGCTAATTCTGAACCTTTTAAAAAATACACAACAAAAATTTCATATATGGCACCATTTATTCAATTATCTAAGAACAAATTTCCAAGCTGTGATTTTTCGATACATAAGAAATTTAATGTCACTAAAATTTTACGTGATTTTGAAAACTTTGAGTATAAGAAATTTTTGTGTCATTTTACTGGAACAATATTTAACCATATGAAGGCCGAAGAATTTGCTGAGCTCGCATTCGTAAGTTTCGAGTTTTCTCAATCTATATTATCACCTTTGGTTAAACTTATGTTAAGCAATAGCTCAGAATTCAAAAAAAGTTTTATCGATTTATTGGAAGTTTTCTTCCAACTATCAGTTGAAAATATTGTATGTCCATTTTCAAAAAAAATTTACAAAAATAAGCAAATTATAAAATGCTTTTTAAATTTTTGTGAATGTCTTCGCTTACAGAATAATTGGTGCGTTCCAATTAATTTGCTAAATGTTGCCAAAGTTTCAACATATCAGCAAGCTCATTTCTTAGCAATTTTATACTTAGAAATGTGGACTACTGGTGAGGAAGAAAAATCTAATTTTACAAAAACCATCACAGAAATTCGAGAAAATTCTATTGAATTTCAAAAAATCGCTGCAGCTGTATTTCAATCTATCGGTTGTACAACTGCTGTAAATTGTTTTCTAAATCCTGTCGAATCCCGATTAGATTATCATAACAATTCTAATGATTTAATGGATATTTTAATTGAATTAGATGCAACAAATTGTATTCAAAAATCAAATTTATTAATTGAAAACTTAAAACGTAATGGTCTTATTTCATTTTCTAATTCATTAAATAAAACGAAACCAGAAGATTATGAAATTTGTTGGCGTCTAGCTAAATGGGATACTCCAATAGAGCAAGATGATCACAAAGAGATGGAGAAATTTTCTGATTCATTAAAATATTATGAGTTTAAATTTGAGAAATTGAATTTTCAAGCTTTGAAATCAATTTTTGAAAAAGATCAAACAACTGCATTAAGAGCTATTAAAATGGCCAGACAAATTATAATTGAAATTTTTAAAGAAATTAGTATTGAATCTGTACAAAACTTATATAAATATTTATCTGATTTGATGTTAATTAATCAAACCGAAGATTTTTTGAAATTACAAATTCCTGTTGCTGGATCGTCAACGACTGATGAACTTGATTTAATTTTAAAAAATTGGAACACTGAGAAAAAAATGCAATTTGGTAATTTTCAAAATAAGGAACGAATTTTAGCACAACGTATTATCTTATTCGAATCAGCCGGAGTGCGTGCTTCAAGAAAAATCAAAGAATTTTACAATGATGAAAGTATTATTTCGAGTACATTGCTTTATTTAATTGATGAATGTAAACAAAATTCAAATTTAAATTTAACTAAACGTTATTTAACAAAATTAAAGTCATTAAACCACATTTCCCCAGAGATATTGGCAAGTGCGAAATATCAAGATGCTCAAATTTGTTGGCAAACCGATAAAAAAATCATAGGAAGAAAAATTTTACAAACTATGATGAACATGAAAGAGTCTAACTTAATTTTACAACGAATTGAAGCTGTACACTTATACGGATTGTATGCAGCCGAAACATTAGATGAACATTTTGATGATATTCGTCAAAAATATTTTTTGGAATCAATAAAAATGACCAAAAGAGTTGATGAATTATTGAGATTGAAAAAAATTACATTAAATTATAAAAATTTTGATGAATTTTCTTTTCAAATGAAGAAAAAAAACTACGGCGCCATATGTAAGTTTAAATAAAATTATTAAATAAGTGTTAAGAAATGGGAATTTTCGTTTTCAGAAACATACAAAATAATATATTTTGGATTCTGTAAAGATTATTAGGCTTTAAAAATGAATTTTAATATTATTATCATTCCCTTTCAATTAAATTGATAAATAGTGGTTTTATTACTGAAATTATGATTTTCTAGACTTCTAAAGGTCTAAATTTAAAGCCAAGTCTCAGTGTTATTAATAACTTTTAAGATGATGCCATCACAACCTCACTTCATTGGCAAGTACCTACGATTTTCAAATGCATTAATTTATAGTATAAAAAAATTTAAACAATTTTTCAAATATTAATATCTTATATTATGAAGACATTACGTACTCGAAGAAATTGTTAGGCACAGCCATCTAATCATCGAAGGATATTTTGATGCGCTTATATTTTTTTTTACTAGTAAAATAAGCTCATTGTTGTTGAATACCACGGGGCTGAAGACTACTACTTAGAAAGCCTTCGAGGAGACAGTAAAAACACATTCTACTACTGTCATCCTTGACTTCTATAGAAGCTGCAGACTCTTTCGATTAAATTCATATGGACGTACACATACATAATTCGTAATTTATGATATTGAAAAATAATCAATAAAAAAAAATGTTATACGTAGATATTTATTTTTTTATTTAAAAATCTTTTAATTCACAATCATAATTGAATCATCCTTAGTTTTTTTGAAAACTCGTTTTTAACTTATTTTTTATTTTCTGCCTTTTTCACGTTAACTTAATTGTTATTACAAATTTTCATCGATTTTTCATGCAAGTTTTCATGATTGTTGAAGATTTATCACTAATCATATCGATGAAATTTTTACGATGATTTTCCCGCTTTTCCGCGTTTTCCATCGAGTTTTCCTCAAAAGCAACTCATTTTGCTCTACAATTTTGTCTCAGGTTGCAAGACTCTCAAACGCTTCCTTGGTCGGAAAAACTCCGGAAAAGCGTTTTACATGAATTTTCCTCGATTTTTTTCTGGAAGAAAAGTGGGTTACGAGAGTGTCGAAAATAGTAAAGAAATATATAAATAAATAAATAAATAAATAAATAACAAATTCGTGTACGAGTTAATAAGAATTGTGTCCTCAATAAAAAAGTTATTATACAATTATGCACGTCTAATAATAATAATCTAATAAATAAAAATTAAATTTCTCTGTTTATCTGCCCTGTGTGACGCCTAAACCGCTGGACCTTAGGAGCCGGCTTTGCAATTTGGGTATATTCCGATATAATGTTATAGCGTTGCATCCGAAAAGCATATATAAAAAACTGGATGTTCTCCCAACCGTTGTCCCAATGATCAATTGTGGGTCTGTACAACAAATTTAGAAATTTTGAAAATAAGGAGCCTCGAAACCCGAGATAGTTATAGGGTACTTGAAATTTTGATCCGTGGTCCCGACGGGTGGACTACCTTAGAAGCTGGTTTTTCAATTAAGGTTAATTCCGATAAAATGTTGTAGCGTTGGACCAGAAAAGCCTAGTTAAAAAACCGAGACCCGGGAGGTCTCGACGGGGGCTACTTTAGAAGCCGGTTTTGCAATTTAGTTATATTCCGATAAAATGGTATAGCGTTGGCCCCGAATGGACTATTTAGAAGACTGGATGTGTTAAGGCACCCATCCGAGGTTTTGGGTTTCCGGGGAAGGGGCTATGTAGCAAATTTAGACATTCCGATTTTTTTTTAAGTTCACAAAATTTGGATTAAAGTGTTTTGATATTAATATAAGTTCGGTACTACCGTGCGAAGCCGGGTATTTCGATTAGTATGTTACTAATCCTACAAACTAAAATTTGCCTTAAGAAACAACACCAACATATAAACATTAATAAATAAAAAATTACAAATTGGAGGTGGAGTTCGGGGACACTGAAACGCAAATGAATAAGCATTTAATTTCAACTGTTGGTATGAATGGAATGGTAATACCATTTTTAAATTGATGGAAACTTTCAGAATTTTTTAAAGCTTGAGAAGTTTGAATTTATAAATATTTTTACGAGATCTTTGCTTAAGGGAAAAACATATCTAATTGCTTTATGAAAACAGTTGTAAAGTATGTGTGAGAGACGCAACTGAAAACTCGCAATAAAAAATTGAGTACTACCCCATTACATCCTATTCCCTGGATTTCCAAGTCTACTTTATTTTGAAATTACCTTACAAAACGCTTCGTTTCAACAATTTTTGAGTATTTTTTTTTAATTTAAATGCTAAAAATCTAGCAAAAAAAAATTGAGTCCTACCCTATTACATCCTATTCCCTGGATTTCCAAGTCTACTTTATTTTGAAATTACCTTAAAAAACACTTCGTTTCAACAATTTTTGAGTTTTTTTTTTTTGATTTAAATGCTAAAAATCTAGCATTTAAATTTAAAAAAAAATACTCATAAATTGTTGAAATATTTTTTTCTACAAAAAAATTGTTTAATGTCTAAATATATCCCAGGTTCGGCAATTTTTTTGCAGAAAATTTGGCTCTGGAGATTTTCAAGTAACTATACTAAATAGAATAGAATTTCTGAAATCCCCAAAAAAATCATGGAAAATATATCACATTTTGAATAAAATTTCCCACTAAGCGTCGCGGCGGCAGTTGTAGGTGCGTCCCATCTCTAATTTCAAGTTTGCGGTGTTTATATTCTAATAATAAGGTATTCTCCAATATTGTGCTGCTCAAACCCTTACCCAAAGAAAATCTCAAAAGTGATTCATCAACTCTACTTTTAAATGGCAAAAAATAATAAAATCTTCTCTGTTGCTAGTTATTCATTCATTTTGATAAAGAATTTTTCGTTGATTTTATTAATATTTTTTATTATGAATTGAGTATTTTTTATTTCGCTTTTGTAGATGAGAATTTTGACACGTTGGGAATTATTTTTAAAACTAGGTTGTAATTAACTTGTAGCTTCTGAATGTATTATGAAATTATTTTAAACCTTTCCATATTCCTATATTCCTATTTGTATCAGCATTTTTGAATATTCTCAAAAAAGTTTTGATACATTTTGACACCTAGATGTGAATGAATAAAATCTAATTTTTATCTTGTACGTATTAAAATCGAAAATTTAATTGTCATATTAGAGTTTAATATTCTAGTATTCAAGATAGTTCGAAAATATATAAGTTACGCCTAACATAATACACCCACTAATTATTATAGTAACGGGAACAGTTAAAATCCAAGCATATGCAATATTTCGAACAATCTTCCAATTTACACCTTTCTGTCGTGACAAATGAGCGATTGTGGTAACACTCTCGGGGGGAGTGTTGCTGTCTTTGAAATGGCCAACACATATAATTGATCCAACTTTGCAGTGTGTGGTTGAAACTGGTATACCCAAAATAGAGGCCAATTGTACAGTAATTGCTGATCCGAGCTCAATACTTAATGCAGTTCTTGGTGTTATTTTTGTTAAATCTGATCCCAATGTTTGAACTACTTTGCGACCCCATATCCAAAAACCCAAACACATGCCAACTGCACCGAAAAACAATAAATGATAGGGAGTTTTAGCGTGTTGCATGACAGATCCTTCTCTGTGTATCACAACTATGGCAATAAGTGGTCCAATCGCATTACTAACATCATTTCCACCATGAGCACAACTAGAAAAACCTCCAGTTAATATTAGGAAATATGTAATTAATTTTGGTACTTTTTCTTCGTCTTCATTAGTTTTAAATAAAAATTTTTGTAATAATAAAAACAATATTGTGCTTAATAAACCGCTTAATAGTGGTGAAATAATCCAGGATACAACGATAAATATTAATGTTGAAAATTTCAAACCTTCAATACCACGTGACACTAAACTAAAACCAACAATAGAACCAACAGTACTGTGTGTTGATGACACTGGTAATTTAAAAAATGTTGCAATCATTAACCACGTGGCACTACCAGAAAGAGCAGATAAACATCCAAACATAAATTCAATTTCATCCCCTCGATACACAGTAACGTCAAGAATTCCTTTTCGCATTGTATCCGATACCAAATGTCCAATTAATAATGCCCCTGCTGTTTCGCATATGGTTGCCAATATGGAAGCTTGCTTTAATGTTAATACACCGGCTCCAACAATTGTGCCAACTGAATTTGCCATGTCATTGGCTCCCATACCAAATGCCAGAATAAATGATAGAATAAACCCCAAAATAACAATCCACAATAGATCGGGATTATTAGTCTCCATTGCAATAATACCATTCTAAAATAATATTATTATTGACATAATTTTTTTTTCGTAAATCTAATTTTAAATTATTGGAAAATAGTTTTAAATTACATGCCATATGTATTTAGGATGTATTTTCTTTAGTTTTCAATATCAATTTTCAAATGAAGTTTAATTGTCACGTTTAATGTTTTCTCACCACATGATTAATTTAATGAAAACCCAATTTAAACTTTATTTTAACAACTTAGCATAATTTATTTCAGCTTTATGTTGCTGAGTTGTTGAAATAATTTCGGTAATTTCATAAATTTTGAAAATAATACTTTTTTTTTATCCAATAAAATCATAAAAATTAGCTCTGATTTTTCTACTTATTCGCAATTCTTTACAACCAAAAGTCATATAAATGTTCCAGAACCAACAATTAGATAGTTTAAGTTAATTGTTCTCTTGGCTTGTTGACTTGCAACTTTTCTACTCAAGCCTTTTTGTTCCTTCTGAGTTCTGATCTTTATTCTAGAG
The DNA here is from genome assembly GCA_964007475.1 of Hybos culiciformis. Classification (NCBI taxonomy): domain Eukaryota; kingdom Metazoa; phylum Arthropoda; class Insecta; order Diptera; family Hybotidae; genus Hybos; species Hybos culiciformis. Next base: position 21,743,296 of record OZ023274.1, read on the forward strand.
AGTTCGTTTGAAAAAAACTTACTATTTCATCCTACCTTGTTTTTAAATTTTAATACCCGGTATAAAACTAGGACTACTAAACTAAACTGAAGATTTTGGAATAGGACATTGAAAACTGTTTTTATTTTCAGCTAAATATGCGGATCGTGAATATTTACGAATTGATAACCACCTAAAATCTGATCATTATCAAGAAACAATTCGTCTTAAAGAGCAAAACTTACATGATGTTGAAAAAATTGAGAAAAAACAAAAAATAACCTATGATCGTGATATTCAAATTACCCACATTTTATTAACTAGAAATAGTAAAATTGATCAAAATGAGATTAAACATTTTGAAAAAAAACATTTAGAATATTTATTGATTGCTATTGAGAATTATATAAAGTTTTCTGAAATGGATGATAATATTCAATCACCTTCAATATATCGTTTAATAAGTTTATGGCTGTCCAATAAGGAATCAAATGGTTTGAAGGAAATTTTAGAGACATCCTTATGGAAAGTGCCAACATTTAAATTTATATGTGTTTTGAGCCAATTAACAGCTCATTTAAATAATGGGCATGAAAATTTTATTAATATTTTAGAAAAATTATTAATAAATATGGCTGTGGATCATCCACATCATGTTTTATGCCATATGATTTCGCTTATCAATGCTTATGCTGATAACACTGATGCAACAACTGTTGCATCTAATAAAAAAAAAGATTTACGAATACAATTTGCAAAAAGAATTATTAACAAAATTCGCAACAAAAATGGATTTTGTGAAATGATTGAACAACTTGAGCGTATGTCATTAGCTTTGATAGAATTCGCGAATGAAAAGGCTAAGAGAACGTTAAAAATTAACGAGAAAGTAAAGAAATTGAACAATCTTGATCGAATACAATGTCCCACAAAAATATTAGAAATTCAAAAAAATAAAAATTACCAAATTGTATCAATTCGAAAATGGAGTGAACATTTTGTAAAGGCCGGCGGAGTAAACGCTCCAAAAAAAATTAATTGTCAATGTTCAGACGGAATATCCTATCCTCAACTTTTAAAAGGTAATTTTAAGGTTTTTTTTTACATTTGTCGTGAATTCCAACTTTAAAGCGAAATATTCTTCTGTGTTTCAATTTAATTTTTAAAAATAATGAAAACTGGTTATTAATAAGTGTGCACACCTGCTGAAAAATCAGAAACATGAATATATTTGCCGCACACATAGAAGTACCTATTATTCTTTTAATTTAAAACTTTTATTGTATTCTGAGTTAAAACTTTTGAGAAATAAAAATTTTTATTTAGGAAATGATGATATAAGGCAAGATGCTGTGATGCAACAAATATTTTCATTTGCTAATGAACTTTTGCGGCATAAGAAAAAAATATCCGATTTAAGTCTTAAAACCTACAAAATAGTCCCGCTTTCAAAGCGTAGTGGATTATTAGAATGGTGCTTGAACACAATACCAATTGGAGAATACTTGTGTGGACCAAGAAAAGATGCTGGAGCTCATGTGAAGTACCGTCCAAATGATATAACAGTAACGGAGTGTCGAAATCTGTTGGATGAACATCCTCATAATAAACCTGAAGAGCGTTTAAGAGTGTTTAAAGAAATTTGTAATAGATTTCGTCCAGTGTTTCAATATTTCTTTTTTGAAAAATTCCATTCGCCGGGTGTTTGGTTCGAAAAACGTTTAGCATATATGAACAGTGTTGCCGTGTCTTCAATAGTAGGATTCGTAGTTGGATTAGGTGACCGTCATGTCCAAAATATTCTAATTGATCAAGAAACAGCTGAAGTTATTCATATCGATTTTGGAATTGCATTTGAGCAAGGTAAAATTATGCCAACACCGGAAACAGTCCCATTTCGACTAACTCGTGATATAGTGGCGCCCATGGGTGTTTGCCAAGTTGACGGCGTTTTTCGAGATGCCTGTGAGGAAACAATGAAAATATTACGCGAAAATCAGCAAGTATTATTAACGATTTTAGAAGTTTTATTATATGATCCTTTATATAGTTGGACCTTAAAACCAGAATTTACTGGAGATACGTGCGCTAATAAACCTGCTGTTGATAGTGAGGATCAAGAATATAAGAATGCAACAGCCCAACGAGCTCTAATTAGAATTCAATCTAAATTAGATGGGCGAGATAATATGCACACTGGCTGTTTATCGGTAGAAAGTCACGTACAGAAACTGATTTCAGAGGCAATGAGCTTTAAAAATTTATGTTGTTTATTTAAAGGTTGGGATCCTTATCTATAATACTTATTATATTTTTTATTCGTTTCATTAATAGAAGTACCTATTATTTTTTTTAATTTATTATTTGAACAAAAATAAAAAAAGAATTTAAGAAGTTTGTATTTAATTTATTTTATAAAGTTCGAAGTTCATATACTTTCATATTAGACTCAAATTAAGAAATTAGCCAAAATCATTGATGACGGGTAGAATTGGATTTTCTTTACTAATTTTTCTTAAAATAATGTACGAATACAGTGTAATTTCGTCTAATTAAAGAATAAAATTTTGAATGTAACAGTAGCATTTATCCATGAAAATGATTTTTTTTTAAATATACGAAGCCTGGAGACAATTTAATATATCATTACATTATTTCAAATGTATGGATAAAAAATGTCATCAAAATTTGAGTAGGTATATCGTTTTCGTAAGTTTTTTACAATTGTTAGTATTGAGTATTATTTTTTAATTTTTTTTTAAGTTGTGCCAAAAAAAAATTGGGAAAAAAATATCTACTAAATCTAAGATGAGAGTTGTGTTGTTGGATGTTCAAATTACTATTATAGTACAGATACTTGTTTCAATTCATTTTTATTAGGGGTATACGGAACTAAATGGATTATGAAAAGAATTGCTCTCTTGTTTTAAATTATAGTCATAATTATTTTTCTGTATGTTATAACAATAAAGTTTAAAAAAAAATTCTAATGGTTTTGTATTTTCAATGTTTTCATGATAAAAAGTTTTAAAAAAATTCCTATAAAACTTAATATACCTATTTAAAAGAATTTACTAAATCGTCGCTTATTGACACCCCTAGCATTTATACTAAGATATTGCTTTAAATACATTTTAAACATCTCTACTAAAAAGTTTCGCAACAAAAAGATCTCGGAATAATTTTCGACTCGAACTTCACCTTCAGTCCCCATGTGTGATATTTTTAAAAAATCTAGTCGACTTTTGGGTTTTATTTTCCGTGTTGGCTGCAAATTTCGATCAGTCTATACATTCATCACATTGTTTAATTCTCTTGTTCGCAGTATTTTAGAATATGGTTCCACAATTTGGAGCCCGTTCTATGAGTGCTATAAATTTCAACTTGAAAGAATACAAAAAAAATTTACTCGACTTTTATTCCACAAAATGGGTTTCCTCATGCTGGATTATGCCAGCAGAATCAAGGAGCCAACGAAGAATATACCTAGATGAAATGTTTTTAATTAAGTTATTATCTGGTTGGTTTTCTGTGCCTAGTTTGGTTGAGCGGTTTGCATTCTACAATCCTATGCGTTTCACTAGATTGAACATAACATTTAATATACCCACCCGTACAACCGACTTTTTATTTAGAAGTCCCATCATTAGAATTCAACATAATCACAATTTATATTTCAATCACGTCATTAATTTGCGTGAGCTTACAGTAATTTTACCGAAAAGAAAGATTTTTTGTGCTGTTCTTGTACTACCCACTTGCGCTTAAACTTTTTCCTCTCTTTACCCTTTACAACAAACATTATTGTTGGCATTTTCATTTTCACTTTAATTTTAATTTATGCTAAATGTTGACTTTAGCTTTATTATTAATTTTTATATTTTTTTTGGTTTATTTGCTTTTTATTTTCAAGTTTGAATTTTGTAAATATGTTTAATTGATTTTTTGATTTTGTTAACTTGATGAATTGTTTCTAAATTTTTATCAGCTTATTTAACATTAACTCTTAATATTACTTTGTAGCTTATAATTAGTTAATTTGTAACTGTTAGCTACTTTAATGAATGAATTAAATAAATAAATAAATCAATTCCTAAAAAAATATAAATGAGTACAATAGATATTTAGTAAATGAAATTTTTTTTTATTTTATTTTAAAAAAACATTTGTTCAACATTTGTGAACAATTTTAATAACATCAACTATTAATTTTTAAATAACTGTTAAATTATCATTAAAAATAATTATCACAAGGTTTTATCGAATTATTAGAACACCTTTTGAAGTACAATTGGACAATAAAATTCTAAAAAGAGAAAAAAATGTATATATAATAATATGATTTAGTCTGTAAAGGAATGTGTATAAAAATTTAAATTTAAGTAGTGTGACTAAGATCTAAAGGTAACGAAAGTACCTTTAAAATTAACTTATCTTCATATTTAATTTACCAATGCACTCAAAGGAAGCCTCGACAACATTCCTATTAGCATTATTATACGTGAAAACTGAAGAATATATAATAACTGAATTAAAAAAAAAAATGAATAAAGAACTTACATGAATTTTTACTTTGTAAGGAGGAGCAGTAACATTCATTTGTGGGATAACGACCGCATTTCAAAATAATTTCTGCCATGATTCTAAAAAATTAAAAAAAACACGAAGCAGTCATAGAACTGCCGACAGAAGTTTATACTCAAAAATTTAATTTTTGACTGAGCAGCCCATAATTTGTAGCCACTGTTATTTCATAGTTTAAATCTTTAAGTATTAACTTCTGTCGGCAGTTCTATGACTGCTTCGTGTGTTTTTTTGTATATTTTGCGCCGGCACGACCTAACCGTATCTCTCTAACCAAAAATCTTTCGGCAGGTAATATTAATTTCACCGAAGCTATCTATTTTGAAAAAAAAAAATGTTCGTATATTTTGCGCCGGCACGACCTAACCGTAGCTCCCTACCCAAAAATTTTTCTGCAGGTAATATTAATTTCACCGGAGCTACCTATTTTGAAAAAAAAAAATTTTCGTATATTTTGCGCCGGCACGACCTAACCGTAGCTCCCTGCTCAAAAATTTTTCGCCAGGTAATCTTAATTTCACCGGAATTACCTATTTTGAAAAAAAAAAAATTTTTTTTATATTTTGCGCCGACACGACCTAACCGTAGCTCCCTACCCAAAAATTTTTCTGCAGGTAATCTTAATTTCACCGAAGCTACCTATTTTGGAAAAAAAAAAATTTGTGTATTTTGCCCCGGCACGACCTAACCGTAGCGCCCTGCCCAAAAATTTTTCGGAAGGTACCTAATCTTAATTTCACCGGAGCTACCTATTTTGAAAAATAAATTTTAGTTTTGAATAATTTGTAAACGAAAGATTTTTAAAAAATAATTTGAATTTAAATTTTTCGCGCCAAATTATTTTGTTTTTATAAATGGCAAATGATTATTGAGTGGACCACTAATTTTTTTGAATATTGAAACGTCAAAAATCATGACGTTTTTTTCGAACTCGAATTCGAATGAGTACAATAATTTTTACCCCCTACAGAATTACTTAATTTTATCATACAACGCGCCTAAAGAAGTATAAACTTCAAAAAATTATTTAAAAGCTGCAAACATTACTATTTGCGCAAAAAACTTTTTTATACTTGCCGTATGTTAAATCCTTTTCTTTTTCTGCAAAAAAATTTCTTTTTTTTAAATTAATTTTTTAATGTTTTAATGGTTCTCTTCAGCTTTGAAATTTTTTAACGTAAAAATTTAATAATTAAATTATTTATTTTAATGTGCATGTCTTCCGTAAGTTGTATTTACATTCGCAAATTTAGCTCGGTAAATTGTCCATTACATGCATCAATACACATGCAATTATAGGGAAATGTAAATTGTATTTACATTTCCCTGTGATGTAAATTGTATTTACATTTCCCTATATTGTATTTACTTACTTCATTTTGAACTGCGTAATACTATAAACAAAAATAATATCTCTCACACTCACAATATTTCACTTTTTTCCTTTTATGTCTAAAAGAAAGAGAAATTAAAGGATAATTAACGTGGAAAAATTCCCTTTTCTTCTTTTATCTCTAAAAGAAAGAGAAATTAAAGGATAGTTAACGTGGAAAATTTCCCTTTTTTCTTTTATCTCTAAAAGAAAGAGAAATTAAAGTATAATTAACGTGGAAAATTTCCCTTTTTTTCTTTTATCTTTATTTTTTATTATAAATTATCTCTATATTCTCTCTTTGCAACTCCCTCTCACTATATTGCAATATACAATACATGTTAATCAAATTTGTTATACAGCTCGTTGTGTATACACACAAACACTTCGGTCTCGTGATATAAATATGACTCGTATCTATGTGTTTGTGTGTATACACAACTCGCAATTAATAAATAAAGTACCTATCAAAATTGTTTTTGACATTTGATTTTCATAGGTACATTGCTAGGTATTTACATTGCTTTGTACATGTACAAATCAAATTTGTCATTCATTCAAAAATCTGAAAAATTTCTACATACATAGACCTAACACAGTCTATAGACCCACATAGACCTAACATAGTCTATAGAGTATTATTTTTTATTTTTTCTCATCAATTCTACACAAATAAATTATAAAAAATTATATAGAAAGTCAAAATTAAATTAAATTGTAAGGGAGATGGCTGGGTTGTGGGTCGGGCTGTGTTGTGGGTCAGCTAATTTTTTCTGTCATGCTAAGTAAATTGGCGGATCTAACTACTGTCAAATTTTTGTTTTGACCCAAGGTAGTTTTTCAGCGAACACTGAAGTGAATGAACGTATTGCTTGTACAAGCTGCATACACCATGTGTCAAAATCGATAAAAAAAGTGATTTTAAGATTTTTTCAAAGTGCCATTTTGTTGAGTAAATGAATTGTAAACGGTGAGTTGAATGCATCAACGTTTAGTTAAAATCTTATATTTTTCGAATTAGTATGACATTAAGATGATACACGAGTGGAAAATTTTTTTTTCCTCGACTTTAAAAATGGCGTCATGGTTAGGTTGTGGGTCAGCGATTGGCTGGGTTGTGGATCACCATTTTTTTTTCACTGTATGGCATACACACCATATATGAGTGTCAATTATCGTTAGTTTTGTCAGTATAAAGTGTTTTTTATGATTTGACCAGTATTTTAATGCATGTTTTTTTATTGTTAGTCATATTTTTACCGAAAAAGACAACTGTGGTGGCATGTTAAGTTGTCATTCGAACAGCGAATATGTATCGAACATCGAAGCGAGTGGATTTTTTGGCAACATGTTAAGATTTTCTCGCTTCGATACTTTCGAAAATCATTTTCTGAAATGATTTTTGACGTTAAAAAAAAAAGAAGCAAAAAGTAAATAATAATAAATAATTTTTCATACCTAATTATTTTTATTTACATTTATTAAAATTATTTTTTTTAATTTTCATAAATAAAAATGTTTACCCACCTTTAGAATAATTTTTTTTTATTAATATTAAAATAATTTTCTTTTAATTATTTTATTTTTAAATAATTAAAAAACAAATATTTTTGTTTATTCAAAATTAATTTTTATAAATAATTTTGAATAAAAATAATTTCTTTTTTCATACATTTTTATTATTCGATTCCGTATCACTTGAAAATTTTTTTGTGATACCGTAGCGAGAAAACGTAGAAGCGATTTTGTCATAACATACTGCCATTCGATCGAATATCGAATTTTTCGAAATCTTAACATCCCACCACTGAACCTCAAAAAATCAACTTTTTGCAATTGATGATGATTATTGAAAACTGTCACTTTTTGAAATTTTTTTTGCCATTGAAGGCTTCTAAAATTAATAAAAATTAATATTTTTGATATTTATCGAGGTTTTACTTAAATTTTTTCCATTTTAATAAGGTTTTTCTAGGTGACCCACAACCCAGCCACTTTTTTTTTCGAAATTTTTTCACGTAGTCACAAATATGGTCATAAAATTTTTTCAGTTTTTTGAATCACTATACTATCTTCGGAGAAAAGTTGCGTAAGAACATAACCTTTCCAACAATGTACAACACTACATACTTTATTTAGCTAATTTTTGAATTATAGGCCAAAAACAAAACCCGACCCATAACCCAGCCCTCTCCCTTAATAATATTAAAATTGTATTACGTAGTCATTTGATTATTATTTATTCCTAATATATTTCTTTAATCTTAATAAAAAATTTGCTATATAGGTTTGCAATCCTTAATTTCATGGGAAACGAGTTGGATGTTCTAATAGCTGAATATGTTAGACCTTTTGTTATTGTAGCCTTTCTATATCTGTTATTTTTATGATTTAAGTGCGATTTACATGATGACTAAACAAAAAGACGCCAAAACAAAACAGGACAGAAGATACAAAAATGTGTAACAGCAGTAAAAACAGCGTAACTTTTTTTTTTGGTGTCTTTTTGTAATCTTTTTTATTCGCAGAGATGAAATAAAAGGCTAATAGCTTGTTTATGCCTTGGACAAACTGAACTCGAAAAACATGTTCTTGAGCACAAAAACATGTTATTAAAATCGACCGAACAGACTACCTTAATGTGTTTTACAAAACAGATAAACACCTGTTTTTTTTTTCTCAAGTTTAAAAACAAAAGTAAACAATACAATCACCTACAAATTCAATTCAAATTCATTACAAATAAATACAACATAAAATTGTCAAAGTCAACGTCAAAAATGATGGCTTCCACATATTGCCTCACGAAATATTTGTAAAAATTACTTAACCCATCCTTTAATAACAACATGTTTTCGCAAGAGCATGTTCTTGTTCTTGTTTTTATTAGTATGGGAAAACTACTTCAAAAACATAAAATTAATAGCTTGTTTATGCCTTGGACAGACTGAACTCGAAAAACATGTTCTTGAGCACAAAACATGTTATTAAAATCGACCGAACAGACTACCTTAATGTGTTTTACAAAACAGATAAACATCTGTTTTTTTTTTTTCAAGTTTAAAAACAAAAGTAAACAATACAATCACCTACAAATTCAATTCAAATTCAAAATAAAAAACAATAACAAACTTTTTTTTCATTTGTTTACAAATAAATACAACATAAAATTGTCAAAGTCAACGTCAAAAATGATACCCCAGTGAACATTAATGGCTTCCACATATTGCCTCACGAAATATTTGTAAAAATTACTCAACCCATCCTTTAATAACAACATATTTTCGCAAGAACATGTTCTTGTTCTTGTTTTTATTACTATGGGAAAACTACTTCAAAAACATAAAATTAACATGTTCTTGATCAAGAACATGTTAATCGTGTCAGTCTGTCCAAGGCATTACACTTAGCTAATTTAACATGTTCTTGATCAAGAACATGTTAATCGTGTCAGTTTGTCCAAGGTATAAAGTCTTCAATAAAGAATGATTTATTTTATTGGAAAATTAGTTATTTTAATAATGTAATTCAGATTAACGTTTTTATAGAAGATTCTAGAAAAGTATAGAAAAAAACAAAGTTGCCATTCCAGCAAAAAATAAAAATAGTAGAACAATATGTTGTATAGATATTTAGGGCATACTCTTTAATTGCTAATTCAACACCGCTCCTCAATTACAACATTTATCAATTCCCAATAAGTTTCTGAATTTCTTAAACTGTTCTTGCGCCAAACTCTTAGTGAAAATATCAGCAATTTGATCTTTTGTAGAGATATACTTAACGTTGATTATATTATTCCCTTGAGCTTCACGTATAAAATTATACTTAACATCAATATGTTTCAATCTTCGATGTTCCCATCTCTTTAATAAATAAATGCACGATTGATTATCTTCATAAATGCTGATTGGAAAATCAATCTTTAATTTTAAATCAATCAACAAATTCTTCAACCAGAATATTTCTGCAACTAAAGTTGCCAATGCAACGTATTCAGCCTCAGTGGATGAAAGTGAGACGCAGTTTTGACGTTTTGTTGCCCAACATACCGTATTTCCATATACTTTAATAATATAACCAGAAGTAGATTTACGATCTTCACCAGTACCCCAATCTGCATCTGCAAATCCTACTAACGGTTCATTTTCATGTTTTCGAATACACAAGCAATAATCAATTGTACCTTTTAAGTATCTTAAAATTCATTTAAAACATTTCCAAAGTTCCTCTGTTGGTTTAGTTTGATATCTACTTAGATAATTTAAAGCTGAACTCAAATCTGGTCTCGTAGCCAGCATGACATACATAAGACATCCTATTAATTCTTTGCATGGTTTTATTCCATCAATCGCTGAATCTGAGTTTTCAAGAGTTAATTTTATTTCCATGGGATTGCTAACAGGCTTACAGTCTTGCATATTAAATTTTTCAAGTAAACTTTGAATATAAGCTTCTTGATTCAGATAAATTTCATTACTTTTCCTTATGATGTTGATTCCGAGAAAAGAATTAGGTTCACCGATTTCTTTAATTTTAAATTTTCCTTTTAGTTGTAAGATAATTTGATAAATCTTTTCTTTGTTATTTCCAGCGATCAAAATATCATCAACATATAACAATAAATAAATTTAATTTTCATTATATATTCCAATGTACATACAGTGGTCAACATTAGACTGTTTCAAACCAATTCTTCCAACAACCTCATTAAAGACCTGATTCCATTCCCTTGGTGCTTGTTTCAACCCATATAATGTTTTATTTAGTCTACACACCAAACCATTTTTGTTTTCAATTCCCTGTGGAATTTTCATATAAATTTGTTCTTTTAAATTACCGTGAAGGAATGCATTTTTCACATTAGTTGTTCAACTTTGAGATTTTTTTCATTTATAATTGATAAAAATGTCCTTAGAGTTCCGAGACGAGCTACCGGAGCATATGTTTCTTCGTAATCGTAGCCTTTGAAAACGAGCCTAGCTTTATATTTTTCAATATTTCCTCTCGCATCTCGTTTTACTTTGAATACCCATTTATTATTGAATATTTTTACTTTATCGGGTTTTTGTACATACTCCCAAGTTTCGTTTTCGCTTAGAGCTTCCAATTCTTCTTGAATAGCTTGCTTCCATTCAATCTTATTCACATTATTTTCAATATCATCAAACTCGTTAGGCGTTTCGTCTACAAATGATTCCGCTTGAAGGGCTAAAGCTGCATAGTCATCTAAATATTTGGGTCTCTTTGAAACTCGTTTCGGTAAATCAATTTAATTTTCATCATCAACTAAATTATTTTCAGACTCTTTATTTTCAAAACTATTGTCAATCTTGTCATTTTCTGATTTTTCAGTAATGTCCTCTTCTTCATTCACGTTGTCATTATTTTTCAAACAATTTTCAGGAAATGAATCATAAAAACTAAATTTGTTTTCGTCGAAAATCACATTTCTGCCATAAATTATTTGTTGTTGTTCAGGACACCACAATTTGTAACCATTTGGACAGTAACCAGTAAGATAGCATTTTAATGTTTTACTTTCAAACTTTCCAACTCTTAATTCTTTTGGAATAAGAAGATAAGCCACACATCCAAAAGTTCTTATTTTGCTGACATTAATATTCTCTTTAAACCAAATACTTGCTGGAATATTCCCCTTTAAGGCTGAAGTAGGGCTTCTATTTATTAAGTACACTGCCGCTAAAACTGCTTCAGACCAAAAAAATTTTTCCAAGTTCACAACCAAGTATTAAACAGCCAGCTTTTTCAATAATTGTACGATTCATTCTTTCAGCAACCCCGTTTTGCTGTGGAGTGTATCTAATAGTAAATTCGAACTGAATTCCTTTTTCTTCCAAAAATTGTTTTATTTCATTAGACAAATACTCTCGCCCGTTATCACATCGAAATCTACTAATTTTTATGTTGAAATGTGCTGTTACCATTGCATAATATGATTTAAAATAACGTAAAACCTCGGATTTAGATTTTAAAGTGTACGCTGCCGTGAAATGCGTAAAATCGTCAATAAATGTAAGTAGATATTTTTGCTCATTGAACGACTCCGGTGTAACTGGACCAAATAAATCACTGTGAATTAGTTCAAGTGGTCTTTTAGCGCGAATTCTTGCTCTATTATGTGGAAGTTGAGTTTGTTTTCCTTCAATACATTGCAGACATTTTTCAGTTGGTATTTTTAAATTATCTAAATTAACCCCGTCGACTTTTTGTTGCAAAATTTTTAAACTTTCGTAATTTAAGTGTCCCATTCTATTATGCCACAATTTCATATTGTTTGATTCTCTCGAACTTAATAACGCCGTTGTCTGATAAAAACTCAAAACATAAAGATTGCATAAACCAATTTTAGCAACAGCAATAGTTTTATTTTTTTTTTGAATCACCCCACAAGAATCTTCAAAAATTATTCGAAACTCTTTCAACTCTAATTTCCGAACTGACAGTAAATTATTTTGTAATCCAGGCACGATCAAAACATCATTTATTACAATATTAATTTGCTTACCATCAACAATACTGATTAATTACATTAATATCACCTTTTTCTTTAGCTTCTAAATGAATTCCTGATTTAGCCACTTTAATTTTTACAAGTGTATTCAATTTACTATGATTAGACACTGCACAATGTTCACTTACAAGATGTTCGGTTGCACCAGAATCTAAAAACAAAACAAATTCATTACTAGTTTCATTATTAATTTCTGCCTTTCACGTATATGAATACGCCGAAAAACTAAAATTATCATCAATTTGATTGTTCTTGACACACTGATCACATGAAGCAGCATTTGCTGAACCAGTTTTATTTGAAATATTATTACCAAATTTAGCTTTACATTGAGATCGTACATGACCAGGCTTACCGCATTTATAGCACTTAAATTTAGATTGATTCGTGTTATATGCATTACCCTCCTCTATACCTGCTGCTGACTGGAACGCTGTTGAAGAAGTGGAACTACGACCCTTTTTATTTATTTCTTTGTGTTTAGATTCTTCGTCAAGCAAACGATTCTTTACAAAGCTTATAGTTAATTCGTTAATGGACAAAGTTTCGATAGCAGTAACAACTAAGTCATATTCTGATGGTATTGTAAGTAAAAGATGACATACCACATCTGATTCTTCTATATTAGCGGAAAATTAGTTATTTTAATAATGTAATTCAGATTAACGTTTTTATAGAAGATTCTAGAAAAGTATAAAAAAAACAAAGTTGCCATTCCAGCAAAAAATAAAAATAGTAGAACAATATGTTGTATAGATTTAGGACATACTCTTTAATTGCCAATTCAACATTTTTTTATACTTTTATAGGAAAAATCAAAAAAAAAAACTAAAGATGAAATAGTTAATCTTTTTTTAAAGTTGACGTATTTTTTTTTACTAGGCGCGTAAGTAAAATTTATGGTATAAATTGAATTTTATAGTTTCTGACTATTATTATTGTGTTGTCCATTCATAAAAAAATTTATTTAGTAATACAAATTTATTTTTTATTTAAATAATTTATTATTATTCAAATAAATATTTTTTTTATATTCAAATCACCAAAAAGTTATGACAGTTTTTTTTTAGAACTAAATTTGTATGAAGTTTTTCTGTACATGGGTTTGTATCTTGGAATATTCGATTTCGATAGTTAAATATTCAAATTCAAAATAAAAAACAATAGTGCTTCCTTCACCCTTAAAAAAATTTAAAAATTTCAAATTCTGAATTTCAAATTCCTAATGTATTTCGTTAGTGTAAAATTTCAATTTTTTTTTGTTGTTGTGAATTTCAAATACACGCCTCAGAGCGCTTTACTTTAATTAGGTTCAAAAAAAATGATGGTGTAATTTTATTCTATTTCTAAGATAAAATCACCGCAACATTACCGATTACATGTACATTAAAATTCTTTATCATACATTTATATAACTCATTGGAGAAATGTGAAATGATCGAAACATTTAGGATTTTTTTTATTAAAATTATTTTCTTAAAGAGCAGGTAATTTAATTGTTGTTTTGAGAATTAATTAAAATTTTTGGTTGCATTTTATCAAAAGAACTTGATATAAATATAAAAATAATATTTTCAATTATATATAGATTTCAATTATTCATTCTAGATTTTTTGCTCTCTTCGGGATTCGAACCTGCGTCCTTAGCATTGCAAATAACCAACACACCACACAGAAAATGTATATACCATATTTATATTTTCTACTTGTTGGCGGATTGAAATGCTAAGGACGCAGGTTCGAACCCCGATGAAGTTTTTGGGATAAACCCCCCCCCCCCCTTCCAGAAAAAAAAGAAGAGAAAATAACAAAAAAACATAATCACTTACAAAATTAATGAGAAAACGCAAAATGCTAACTTGGAGTCAATGCGAAAATAACGAGAAAAATAAAATAAACCCTTATCCAAATTGTCAGTCAACAATTTTTAAAGCTAAACCAAGTCATATTTCTAATCAAAACTAAATTTTTAATTCAAATTCAATTTCTTTTATTAAATAACAAAATTCTTAGAATTATTTATTTTATACCAAGTACCTTTGTACATGTGAATACTTGGAAATGAAAGGAACTTATTAATTCAATAACATAAAATCACAATAGTACTATTATAAAAAAAAAACACAAGAGCTGTCATGAGACACCCGATTCGAATGTAGTTCCTTAGCGTACATATAAGTAATTTTCATTTTTTATCAATTCAAAATTTTATTAATTTAAAAAGAAACTTTTTTCTACTTTTCCCAGTTTTGCATTTTTTTCATTTAAAGAAACCTTTTTTAAGGAGCAATTTTGGACTGTTTTTCCGAATTTCGAAGTTCTTTTTTGTCATCGAAAGTTCAAAAATCTAAAACTAACTACTCCCAGATGACCTTCAAATGACATCTTTCGAAAATTTCGAAAAAAAGTTGTAAAAGTAGATTTTTGGAGAATAATTTTTTTCACAAACATTTACCTTAAAAAACATACAAAATTTTTATTTACATTGAAATTAGTACGAAAATCTGAATTTTATTTGAACTATAAAATATTAATTAGTTAATAATAAAAAATTAATTTTTTCGAAATATTTTATTAATACTTTATAAATTTTCATACAAAGTTCAATAAATAATTATTACTATTTGCCGCGAGAGGGACTGTTTATTTGCCGCAAAAGGGACTGTTTACATTTTATCAAATTATATAAAATACGACAGCGTCGACTCATTATTTAAACTTTAAAAAAATTAACAGGTATCGTTAATATATTAATAACTTTTAATTTTTTGTTTTTGTTGTTTTTGCAACACAAAAAAAGACAAATGTCATAGCCAAAATGGCAAGTATCGAAATGTCTAACGCCGGCAGACTTGACTTGACTTGCTTGACTTGGTACCGAATAGCGCCTTTAAAATAAAACTGACAAAATTATACAAGATTTTTATTTACATTGAAATTAGTACGAAAATCTAAATTTTATTTGAACTATAAAATATTAATTAGTTAATAATAAAAAATTAATATTTTCTAAATATTTTATTTTATAAGTATTTTATAAAATCAAATAAAATTTAAGTTTATAAATTTTCATACAAAATTCAATTAAAAAAACACAAGAACCGTCGCGGGACGTCTGATAGATGTGAAACATCGGAATTATTTTGTACAGATAATATTGATAGATAACTTTGATATAATTTTTGATTTTTATTTTATAAATTTCATTGGATGTTTACTATTGTTTCTGTTTTATTTCCATTAATTATTAATGCAAACCAACAAACACAATATTTATTAAAATAACTAAAAAATATTTAAATACCTAAATTTTTTAATAGCACGAACGGATTTCTTTAATGTATCATAACATTATAAGAAAATAAGACAACAAAAAGCGAAACAAATAGTCAAATTTCAAACTTTCAAATTAGAATGATCAAAAAAATTAAAAAAAAAACTTATTTAAAAAATAAAAAAATATTATTTTGCTTAAAAAAGTGCGATAAGTTTGGCGTTTTATTTAAAAAAAAAATTAAATATTTAACATTCAAATAAATAAAATATAGTGAATTTAAATAATTTTTAAAAAATTCATTATTTCAAAATTCATAAAAAAATTATTTTTTTTTACCTTTTTTTTATCATATGTTTAGCGACACTAATAGTTCAAATTTTCAATAAATTTTTCCACAAGAGCGTCTGACAAGGAACTACGTTCCAAAAATTAAGTTTTTGCAAACATTTCTTAATTACAGAATTATTCGAATTTATAAATTTGGATATAAAAAAAATCTAAATTTTTCATGATTTTCGATAATCATGATTTCCGATGACAATTTTTTTGTATGAGCAAATCATGAAAAAAAGAATGATAATCACAAAAAGTAAGATTATCATGATAAGATTTCATTGTCTGAACAAGGCATTAGGAATAGGAAAACGAAAACAACATTGGTTTCGATGATTAAAAAAAAGAACAAAAACAAGAAATAATTAAGATTTTTTACTCAATCATTTAAGAAAGTATGACCTTATTTTTGATGAAATCCAGTCAAAAAAAAAGTCTAATCAAAAATTCCAGTTAAAAAAATTCTCTAAAATTTTTCCTGTCAAACAAAACAATTTCCTGCCAGATACGCTGAAACTACTTATATACTATCTTCGTTAGTAAAATTTCATTTTTATGAAGATTTTTCTCGATGATCTTCTGTCTTAAATAATGAAATTAAAAATGAAACGAAGCTCAATAACAGATTTCTTTAGTGAAAAAATTAAAGAAAAATTGTATCATAATTTTCACCACATCCTCGTCGTTAATCCTGGATTAAAGCTGAAATTGAAAATAAATTATTTATAGAATTCCCTAAATATTATCAAAGTAACCCCCCTTACTCCTAGTATAGATCCGCTGGTGGGTTCTATTATGCCTTCTTCCGGTTCGAACCTGTGTTATTAGCATTGCAATCCGCCAACACTACTCAGCTACGGTATTTAAATTTAAGAAGTAGAAAATATTGGTATAAATTTTTGTACACCGTACGTAATCAATATTTTGTTAGGAATTTTGGGTTGGGTACGAAATCCCGGAAATTAAAATCCCGGAAATCAAAATCCTGAAATCAAAATCCCGGAAATCAAAATCCCGGAAATCAAAATCCCTCAAGTTTGCGCAAATTTCTCATTATTTTGATTCAAAAAATCAATATGCCTGTGATTTTTAAGAAAAAAAAAAGGAAAAATCCTGTCGTTTTTTGTTAAAAAATATAGCAAAGTGGTTCAAAATAAATTATATTTCAGGAAGATATCCCAATTTTATCCCAAAATACGTTTCTGGTTTCTGGTGTGTAATTGGGAACTTGGATAATCGCAATTGGCCACGAACTCAAAACTCCGTTGAAGCATGGCCTAGGCAGTTGAAAACAGTAGTCGGGCAAAAAAATGCGGTTTATATAAATTAATACGGGATCTAGCGAAAGAACTAATTTTATCTAAAACAGACATTGAGCAAATACAATGTGGAACATTTGTTCAAAAAAACAAGAAAAATATTGAAAAAAATTTGAGAATTAAAGCCGTGATTGCAAAAAGGAATCTTATAGTGAATTGATGTATTTAAAAAACATTGCCATAAATATTGGTTTATCGTAAATGTTTTAATTTTTTTTTTTTAAATGAATTATTTTAATTTTGTACTTTGAATACTTTTTTTTTATTTTTTTATTCCAAATTATACTAAAATTTAAACAAATTTAAATTTATTTTTTAATTTTTTAGATTGTTAAAAATTTCCGGGATTTTTAACTTTTTATTAAATACAGTGAAGAAAATAAAATTACTTCATTTATTTAAGTTTTTAATTTTTTCACTGTCTTCTCTGTTGTCCATATTTAAATACAGTGAATTGAAAATGAATAAAGTAATAAAAATTCACCAACACAAATAAATACTCTCTTCGTCAAGACCGTTTTACGAGGGGTCAACCACCAAAGGAATACTTGCATTTTGCTTCGGCAATAACGGCAATAAGTTGGCAATACAGCGAATAATTCAATTAATTGCGGCAATAAAGCAATACAGGGGAATTTTTGGCAATACAGGGAATTTAAGGCAATAAATTGGCAATAAGAGCAATAAATTGGGAATAGGAGTAATAGTTTGGCAATATTTCATCCATTATGTCTTAATTATACACAATATATTAACATTTTCTAATAAAAAAAATTAATAGTGTGTTCCGAAATTGAGACTATTTTAGAAACTAAAAAATTATTTTAATTTCTAGGATTTCTAGTGACACGATCTCACAGCTATTATTTTACATGTTTTCAAATAATTTCAGTTTGGGAACGCACTCTTTAATTATTGCTTTTTATGTAAATATTGCAAATGTATACTTTTTACAGAAAATATTCTATATATACTACAAACAAATAGAAAAGAAACTACCGTTACTCCCAAAACGCTCCTCCTAATCAAAGATGGCAAATTGTGAAAAAAAAACCTAAGTAGCTTTCAAGGATATTTGTGGAACAAAAATTGATATTGCAATATATTTCCCATACAAATTGCTGCCAAAAATATAATTCCAAACAAAACACTATGAAAAAATATTTGTTTTTCAAATAATTTCTATGAAAAAATATATTTTTTATCAAATAATTTCTATGAAAAAATATATTTTTTATCTAACTTATATATTTTTTATGAAGAAATATATTTTTTATCCAAAAATCAATAACTACCAAAAATATTTTTTTCAAATACTTAATTTGCATTGAAGAAATATATTTTCTTC